>MU839828.1:2757766-3167186 GCA_030411725.1 Echria macrotheca
TTGTTTTGGTCCAATTATTTGTGTTTTTTTGTTTTTTTTTGTGTGTTATTGTTTTTTCCCACTTAAGTGCGTTTTTTGGACGCGTATTTTTTGTTTTTTTTTTAAATAACCCCCCCCCCCCCCCCCCCCCCAAAAAAAAAGAAAAAAGGGCAAAGAGTGTTGCTATATCTAACGGGGCAAAGTATGCCGTCCGCCCAAGTATTTCTTTTTTCCCCCATGCACTGGAAGGGGTAGTGATAGCCCCCCCACCCCGTGAGACTTCGTTGAGTCTTGTCCCCTTCCTCTGGGAAAGAAAAGAGAATGGGAACCAACAAACATCCTAGGTGGTCTACTTGAACCTACCTGCCCAACTACCTGCGCAATGCATCCCTAGGTAGGTACCTAGTAGACACACTAATGAGAGAGTGAGAGAGAGGGCAACACATTCCCACTCCCATCCGGTAGGTAGTAATCATCATCCTCCAATGATAGTGTCGTGCCACAAGCAAAAACCGCAACTGCCTAGCAGGATTTTCATCAGGATTGATATCATGTTGATCTACCTAGCTGGCTAGTTACACAGACTCCAGACATGATCAGATCAAAGACAAAAAGACTCATCATCAGTCTTGTCGGTCCATGGCTTTCTACCTTACCTACCTTATCTACCATTACTGCTCCTCCGAGAGAGAGAGAGAGTTTCACATCATCAGAAAACCTCCACCTACATCATCCGGAAGGACACGAGAGAATACATAATAAAGAGACATACATGCACAAGATACCTGACCTAGAAAATCCCTCCCCGAGGAGAGATCTGAGAAGAAAGATCTCTAAAAAACGTTGCGAAAAATAAAAATAAAAAATACAACTAGTCTACATAACCTACTCTACCTAAACCAAAGGCATCAAACTGGCAAAGGCGAATGCAATCCATGACCTACTCTCTAAGGACTCAGGTCCAGCCAACTGAATTCAAGGCTCCTGTCTGCATCTGCAGATGCATCTGTATCAGGTATACGCTACCAAGACTTTAGCAACATGGCCTCGGGAAAACAGAAATCCCCGGAGAGAGAGGATCCACTACTTACGACGTATGTACTCCTACACTACAGCGATATAGATTAATAAAAACTCCTAGGTAGTAAGTACCCCGCGGTAATTTTTAAATCTACCGCCTTGGAGCTGGAGAGAGATTCTTGGGTTTTGCCCGCATCTGCCATCTGGGAAGGAATCTTGGAACCGATCCCTTCGCTTCACTTCCCCTCCTCTCTCCACATCAGTCAGGAACAAAAAGTCCCGAATTCGCCAAGCATCTCCAGCAAAAACGTCCCTTTTGCGAAAGAAAAACAAAAAAAACCACGCATGCACGCACACACGCACATACAAAATCTATAGAATCGTCAATATAGCCTCATGAAAAAAAGTCATGTGCAATCTTGTGCTCACTCACAGTCGACAGACACACCTGAAACATGCCCGCCGGCATGCAGGGTGCGCGCGGTGTGTGCAACCAAAAGGACTTGAAAGAAACCGACACGATTGGTCAGATTTCCATACACCCCCTCCTTTCCTTCCCTCACTCACAACCAACCTCCTCCTCTTTTTCCCTCTGTCCGCGTATGTGTATCCCGGCGCCGCGCCTCGTGTGTGCCCGACCTTCTCTTTGAAGAAACAGAAACCATGATGATATTTCAATCATATATATCTTAACAACACCCCTCAGAAAAAAAATGTCAAAGAGTACGGCCCGGAAAAGGGGGCCGACGTCGACGAGGGAACGTCCGACACACACACGGCTCAAAACGCCCCCAAACAAGTCGCACCTATTCAGTTTCCCGGCCGCATCACAGTGTGCCGGACTCCTCCCCCAAGGAGCTGTCCAGATACCCCGGATCATAAGTCCAGATACAGCGGCTTGCCAAACCTGGTTCGGTTCGGCAAGCAGGCAGGCATATGCTGTGGCGTTGAGCTGTGAGGGAAAGGAGGGGGTGGAGCGGCGCTGCCCGGACGCCGAGAGCGGGAAGAAGCAAAACCCCAACTGGATAACAACGATTCCGTCCAGAGATGGCTGAAGTCTGGGTGCGGAGGAGCATACGTTGTCAATGGTTAGACCAGGCCCCGGATTCCATCTGGGGAGAGCAGTTAGTGGCCGCTGGCTGGCCTGGCTGGGCTTAACAGCCGTCAGCTAAGGGCGTGCCGGCTGCCACAACCACGACTCAGTTTGTATGGTTCAGGGGCGGGGAGCCGCCTCAGGTGAATCAATCCAGGGCGAAAGCTGAATTATATGGACGAAATGCTCTGCTGAAACGGAATGACATGCAACAAAAAACATGCTGATTGATTTCGAGCCCGAGAAATCAAAGAATTCAGAACAAAGTAAACAATCAACTATGGGACGAACAACGCAGGTTGAACAGTTCGGTCTGCACCGCTTGAGCAGGCCGTAGCAGCGTCAATACGAACATCAAACAGACTCCAAACGACAATATGAGAGGGCCGAGCGGACACTGCGTCAGGCCACAGGGCTGCTATGATATATAAACATAGACCTATATCAATACCGTCTTTCGCGATGTGAGGTACACTTGCGTCCGCGTCTGCATCTCTCGACAAAAGCAGCAATGATTGTTGCCACCGAATGCCCGAAAGAGCACACTCGTGCGTACGTAGACCACGGAGGCATACTGGCCTCCGACTGGCCCCAGTCTGTCGAACCAGCTAACGGGTGAAGGGTGATAGCGTCAAAGACAAAACAGGGAGAAGGAAGGGAGCATGGCGTGACCATACGTGACGGGCTGAACCACAGAGTGGGCCGTCGAGAGAGAACTGTTGAGACGCTCTCGGGGAGGGGAAGCGTCCGGGAACGTCGGGGCGCTGCTGTGCCCACTGAGCCAGCATCCTGAGAGCACGCCCGATCTGATCATGGCTCGCCAACCACCTCCCAAAGGTAGGCAGCTCTTCGAGGTCTGGCCAAGACGAGGTGCTGATTGCAAGCAAGGGGAGTAGGAGACGCACCTCTGTCTCGGTCTATGATTGCACCGCCGAGACGAAGGGCAAAGCTGTCATGGGCGAGATTGGGCCGACGGTGTCCGCAATCATCTGTGGAGATGGAGTAGCAGCGTACCAAGAATTGGTGGCGACGTTCAGGCACATCAGGTCCTGGAGCAGGTGACGGTGGCTGCTGTCATCCGCCGCCGTAGGACCGCTGTGGAGCCGCCCAGGAGACAGAACAGAGTGCCGGCCAACGACGATGACCCCGACACCGATGAACGGAGGCACGCCGCCATGTCGTGACCATCTGAGGTGTGAGTTGAGACGACTGACTTTCCGAATGGAGGAGAGGCTCCATAGACGCTCGACGACGTCGTTTTTCCAGCTGAAGAGCCTCAAAAAGAATGTGGTATCATGAATGCAGGACCGCCGGGAATTTCATATACTGGGCATATTTTTGGATCGCGAAACAGATTGCTCAGCGAGGACGGGTGGGCAATCGCGGGACGCAAATTAACACCCACCAACACAGAGCCGAGCGAAAGGGACCATCAGACTCTGAGGATGGCGACGGGAACTTTGAAATATCGCCTCCACGGGATATGAAGGAAAACCGGGGATTTTGGGGAGGCCCGCCGGTCTGCCCTGGGACCAGCGACTCGGGGGATGTCATTGCCGGGAGGGTGCGTGGATCCGTCGAACACAGAACGTCTTTCCGGTGGTTGACCAAGTCTGGAGGCCGACTCGTTTATCTGACGAGCATATGAGCAAGAACCATGGCCACCTTTTCCTTAGAAGGGTTTCGACGGGGAATCTTAGGCCATGCCATCGACATCAAATCGATCTGGGGAAGAGAAAACCCAGGAACAAAGACAAAAGCATCCAGCAGGCAAGGCAATTCTGGGTACCCGTCAGGACGGGTTCCATGGCCGTGGTGTTCGTTACATGCGGAGCGGGATGATGCCTTTGGTGGGTAATCCATGGTACCTCCTCGCCGTGCGTCGGGTGGTGGCCTCGCTCACACTCACACTGAAATCCGGGTTATAGGGGCTGTAGTTTTCTGCCCGAGATGTGTCTCGGGACGATTATTAGTGACAGCGATTTCCGGGCCTGACGACCAAAGCGATGATGTCCCCTTCGCCCCGTTGGTCTAACAACCATGATTCCATTATCTGGAAGCCTCCCATAAACCCATCGACACATTGCCTGGCTCGGAAGACCGTAGATCCCGGGCAGGCGAGGGCCCAGGGGAAGGGCTCGCTTTTCCCCGCGATTTTCAGCACCCTGGAGCCGGGTTTTCCCTGAGAAATGGCAGCCGAGACTCCCATTCTACAACCGAGTATTTTTCCTGTGACGTCCTTGGAAAACTAAGGAGACGTAAACACTCCCTTTTGCGGTTCGCATGTGGAAAGCTTCTAGATTCCCTTTGATCACCATGGTGAAACACCAGCGACAGCAAAGCTCAATGCGCACAGGAAGCCAAGGCCTTGATGGTTGGGCGGGTCCGATTCCGCGGCAGGATCCCCGTTGGCCGTCCGAGATCGGGTTAGTGCCGAGTAGCCAGCACGCGGCCGAAGGAGTCTTCGTCGAAGTTACGATGACCTCAAAGGCAACCAGCTGGCAGATGGTGCAGGGAGAGTGGTTTCGTCCAGATCGGAGCCGAGTCTCCGAGGGAATACGCCATTCGCCATTACCCAACAACATACCCGTAGAAGAGGCAAAGCCTGGTGAGGGGGGCATAAACCGGGGAAGGTCCAGCGAACGGCACGGGTGAGACCAGCAAATGAAAGCCTGGGAGAGTGCGCGTGCAGCATCAAGGTGGTCTTAATGCGTGAGTTATAGCAGCAACTGGATAAAAGCATCTGTTGTCATTGGCCCTCTATCCCCACCGCCATAGCTGCATTTGGCACCAGAAGCTGTCACGCTCATCCGTATTAAGAAGCAAGACGTAGGCTCAGAGTCCCTCTGAGAGCGGAGCTTGCCATGTTCCTGTTGGGCGAGCGCTGTCCGAGACGCCGTTTCTTCAAAGCGAGATGGCCAAGGCGGGCAATGCGGTCTCCCAAATCGCAACGGCACCAGTCAGGGTCGCTGTGGTGGCGCAGAAGTTGGCGGCGTCTACACATGTGGCTTGTAATTAGCCCGAAGAACGGCCACTAACTAAGTTCTTGGCTAATGTGGATGCCATGATGTTTGGCTGCAACGGCAACACCAGGGTTGGATCTCGTCCGATGTCTCTGAGAGGCCGGGGAGCTGATGTCGAAGCCAATTTCCTGCAGCGGGCCTTCATAGTGAGATACTGTTGCACAAAGCTTCAGGAGTGTGGCGGCTGCTCATGCTGGGCCGCGATGGCGTCGCCGTTGGCGCATCGCAGCCATGCTAACAAGACCTGGTTTGTGTTCCGTTCATGCCGTGGCTGATCCCTTGTTTCAAGGCGCAAATGGCCGGGCGGCCTACGGGCAGGCCGGGCTGAGGCCTGTCCAGCATCAGCGGACACATGCGCCGACATCCACGTCTCGGTGGCGCGGCGCTGTCTTGGAAGCGCTTCTCTGGGCGATTGCGCTCTCCTTCGAAGATATGATTGACATGGGGAAGCGTGGCGACAGGGAATTATCCTAGACTTGCCATGCGCGGTCCCAGGTGCCGGCCTGTGCGCAATGCATCGGAGGTTATTGTGGAGAGAAGCATGCCACCCAAAGAGCAGCACTAGAGGCGGGACGGGATGTAGACGTGTTCGAGCGCTGTCCAGCAGTTCACCGGTCACCGGGGTCCTGCTTTTCTCCTTCTCGACATAGAAGCCGTGTGTTTCGCGCTACCGGATTGTTTCCGTCAGAAGCGGCGTTTGTTGCTACGGGGCGAGGGTTTGGCGCAATTCCATTTTCACCGTGCCTCTCACAAGTCCCTCCACTATCCAAGCAATGTGGTGGCACGGGTTCCCAGACAGGTATGTCGAACTTGGTCGACAGCTTTAGCGTGAGGATACCGTCTCCAGGCCGATATCCGCAAAGACAGCTCGGTCGCCCCAAAATAGATGATGTCAAAGTCCAAGATTAGCAGCCTTGGCTCTATCGGTGTAGTAGCAGCGTCGCTGTTGTCATCAGGGAGGGCAGAGATTGGCGCTCCGTAAACAGCGGCTGCGACCTCTTCCGCCTGTTGTCCTTGACCTCGCTAGATAATCGCTGCAACTTGAATTGGCGGCATGGTATGAGCGACCTGGTTTAAGAAATCGGTTTGTCCGGTACCGGTGCGGGTAGAGGCGAACAGTAGATGCACCTGGACAGCGAGAGTGTATTGCCGACCTGGGAATTCGTCTCGCCTCGTCTGGTGCGGCGCAATGCAGCTGTCACGGCAATGCTGGGCAGCTGGGCAGCTGGGAATTCCAGGTCCGCCAACATGAGACGACGGAAGATCACCCTCACTAGAAACTCGGATCGTTGTGTTGAGACGGAGAGAAAGCTGTGGGCGCATGAGACGACGTGTTGATCAGGATCGCTCTTGGCATCCCAACCCCACACCAAGCCTTCTTCTGCCTTGCTGCGAGGGGATGCTTCTGGTTGCCGATCGGGAAGCTTTTGCGACTCTTCGACAGGCGAAATGCAGTCCGGGATGTCGGCCATCGATATTTCGACGAACATGGAGGGATTGGGGGATCGAGCTGCATGTTGACCAGGGCTGTGATCGAGGACTTGTCGTTGCCATCTTGCAGGGCCGCAGCGCTGTGGTTCTTTTTTCGTTTGGCTGCCCGGGTCAATCACGTTTCTTTTTTCAGTGTCTCAGATAACGGTGTGTGGTGGGAGGCTGCCGATTGGAAGCTCAACAGACTTCGGCAAACTCCACCGAGAAATCCTCGTCGACCGCACGCGGCGGCCATGGGGATGGATGGTGGGAGGGTTTGCGTGGCAGAGGTGCCAACGAAGCTCCTGGATTGGGACCGGGCTTTCGGATCCGAATGCCAGGCATTAGATGTGCATCGTTGGCGAATGTTCCAGCAAGCGAGCATCACTGCGACTTGGGATAATGACAAAAAGATACCGTGCCGGCCAAACGACACCCTGTGAGTCGTTGCAATCGTGACCCTCTCAGATCTGGACGGTGCGAACTTCAGTTTGCCCTATTTCCCGATTCGGACAGCAACAGCCAGATGTGGCTTTCTCCACCAGATCAACTGGTGGGGCAGGTTGTTCAACAGGGAATGGTCGCAGTTCATCCAACTTGACCACCCCTGCCGGTTCCTCTGAAGCCGTTAACGAACACGATGACAGTGGGCTTGGAAGAAAAGCTCGATGTCGCCTTACACTACGGCTGACACCATCTCGGCGACATCCTCCAAGACTCGGTTTCGCGCCACCCACCAATGAAAGAGGCAGAGACGGCTGATTGGACCCATAGCGAAGTCGTATCAGTGTGCGGAATGCCGACCAGTTCCCCGCCCCCGCTAGCCTTGTCACGACATCCAAGCTCCGACATGGAACCTGCCGAAAAAACTCATCTCTCGATTGCCATGGAGAGGCGAGTAACTAAACGCAGCACTACCTGGCCAGCGCGGAGTCCATCCAGCGTGCTCCAGCATCAACGTTGTCCAGTACGAGTAGTTAGTCGGCACACCACACCAATAGGATGTCGACGTGAAGGCCCGACTGACCCTGCGCCTCAAACGACTGTGCACACGGGATGGAATATTACTGTCATGTCCTATCCTGGCCGTGATAGGATCCTTGTTCCCTCGCAAGCTTCACTGTGACGACACCGGGTGCAGCAGATCATCAGCAAAGTTCGTTCGAGTCGAGAAAATCTTTCAACCATGCGCCGGGACAGGGTGTGTTTGGCTGCGAATCCGGCGAGCGCCAAGGAACGAGATTCTGCTTCCAACTTGTCATCGGCTGCTCGCAGAACCGGGCTGTTGTCCCGCTGATGCGTATTTGCTCGCACTCCAGGGACGCGTGCCTGCAGCCACTCATTTGCTTCGCGCTGACGGCAAGCTGCTGCCGATGTCTCCCATCCCGTCCAAGTCGCGGTTCGCACATGGGCCGGCAACCAAGATTTGAGAACGAGAGGTCGCGCCGGGAGCCGACAGCTTCAGCAAACGTTAAACGTTCCGTCCCTTGGTTGCTGAACAAGTGGACAAGAGGGAACTGGTGCTGAGAAACATTCGGTCCCGGCTCAGTTGACACCAAGTCATTGGATCGTTGTTTAGGAGCCTCAAACTTTGTTTCGTCCGTCTGTTCGACGCCTGCAATATCAGGAAACCATTTTGTCATCCGTTGGCGTCGACTTCAAACAGAATGTCTCAGCCCCACCGGGCCTAATGTTAGCGTAACTGTCGGGTCGAGCTTCCCGCTGCCGCCACGGCTTCTCGTCCGACTTCACGCGCCATCTCGACTCGGTATTCTAATCACTGATGAGAGTGCAGCTCGGAATACACCGACCCGGAATTGCTCATCAGGCTTGCATTCACCAGCCACTGGAGTTAGTCATTGGCGCCCCATCAATGCAGCATGGGGATTCTGGGCTGAAACACAAAGGTCTCCTGGGCGCGCCAGCTGGCAAGTCGTCTGGCGCCGTGAGCAGTGCGCTGCCGAATCGCATCCGCTGGAAGAGCGGGACTGCATCAATGCTCGATCCCCGGTCCCTGGCCGTTGAGACACCATGTTGTCGCTTTGACCTCTGCTTTAGAAGGTTCTTCAGACATTCGACGGGCGCACGATGCGAGGCACGGACGATTCCTGGCGTGGCAAGCTGCGAGTCTGATGATCAAGCTGGGCGGGCGTGTTTCCTGACTTCGAGAAACCTGAAGCTTGGCGGCGAAGGGTCATGGACGATGCGGCTGGGAATGGATGACCGGTGATTCCATCAACAAGCCGCCAACTTTGCGGCTGCCGGTCTATATGCGGCATGAACCTACTAGGTCAGCAGATAGCCAGACGGACCTCTCAGATCGAGTCGAGTCTAGTTGACGGGTACTGGCGGGCTTGGTCAAGCACCTGATGATAGGAGCCAATGTAAAAGCCCGACTATACATGCTGCTGCATGCGGCCCTGACATAGCAGATGGCCAATTAATATCCGGCCTACTGCTGGAGACGGGCGCAAAGGCGAGGCGGGCAGCAAGCTCAGGAGCTAGCTTCTTGGACAGCAAAGACTCAACTCCGATGGGAATTAATTGCCATGTAGCATCGGCCCTCCCCGTGAAGGGACTTTCCTGCGATATATTGAGCTTGCTGTTTGAGGCCCTGTACTTTCGCAATGCGAATTTGCCACGAGGGAAGCCAACCCTGAGTGCGTCAGTCGGCCACCCCCTTCTTCTCATCGAGGTCGACTTCAGTGCCGCTCCTGCATTAGCGGCCTGTCGTTTCTCCTTCCTGACTGGCTTGTTCCTGAATATCGGCGATGTGTTCGTCAGAGGCCGGGAAGCCCAAACGCATGGGCGGCTCGAGATACCGCACTTTGTGTAAAGAGCCGCTGCCAGAGATTGTCCACCACGTCCAGAGGGCCGGTTGGTGCGAACAGACCTCGCAGACCATCCCATTTCCTGGAGTGGGATCTGCCCTCGTGGCTCTGGTTCAACCATCTGTTGAGCTGGGGGATCGTTTGCGAATCGTGGAGAACTGGAATGGCGTGCAACGGTATGACAGCAGCACCCAAGGCCAGATTGTGCCCCGTTGAAGTGTGGGGTAGCTGGAGGGATCGCACAGGGCCCTACAGCCTGGCTTCTTGATGTCACGCAGCTAATTGGCATGATCGAGACGCGTCAAACGCCCCGGAGTGCCATTTCCGTGCTGCCGGCGATTAGATGCCGTTCAGTGGGGTTAGTACGACCTGGTCGGAGCTCAATCCAAGACACAAAGCGACTTGTCGGGGACGACGCGGCTTCGAGGACGAAGACGAAAACTCGAGGGAGAAATCCCAGCATTGCGCTTGGAGATCGCAGGCAGCCCCAACTGAGCAATCGAAAACACAGAATCTTCTTCCAGTGTTCGAGGAGGCCTAAAACGGGCAAGTCCAAAGCCTGGAAAAAGCCTAGAGGCTGCTCCGTCGTCATGCATGCAGCGCACAGACAACAGAGAATTCTGAACGGTGCCGCTTCGGACAGTGAGAGTTCAATGCCGGATCAGGCCGTTGTTGGAGAGCAGCGGGCAGGCAGGCGGGCAGGCACCTCAGGCGCACGGAAGACGGGTATTCCCAGCTCGCCAGCCTGACCGCTTCTCTGCGGGCAGTCGGATAGCTGTGATCGAGTGGGAAGAGGCGAGCCCCTTCCTTCGGATCCAAGGTGAGAGGATCACGGTCGTCTAGCGGGGGACCAGGTGACAAGCCAGGTCGTCGACAAAGCCTCCCACGGACCGCTGGCCAGCTGGTGGATCAGAAGAGGAAAATGGACTGACGATGGCTGGCCGCCTCAGCGGGTGGCGCCCGTTCGAGAGCGTTGGTCACTGCACTCCCGGTACATTCCATTTTATCCAGAATGGCGCGCTGCCCTTGGGGGCAGTCACACGCAGGAAGGTACTCGGTACACGCTCTCTCTGCCATGCCTTCCTCTTGCGACGCATGCTGTGAATGCTCCTGCCCCCAGTCGGCCAGGACCCTACGACCAGCCCAGACGGGCAGTCGAGGTCCTTTCTTCTCCAAGCTTTTTTCCCCACCAGGGCGGGCTGCTGGATTCCCAGATTCTCATTCCCGCTTCGGAGTCTTCGGCTGTGAGTTTGGCGAGACAGGTCGGGAATCCCAAGCGACATGATAATTAAAAGATAAACAGAACGTTTGAGTCGGAGGCCCGTGGTAACGGGACGTATCCTGGAAAATCGATGCGTGGACAGGCACGCTGCGAGGCGGGCAGCTCGAAATTCGAGGAAGGCGCAAACGCGGCAGAGCGGTTCGTTCGTGACGACGAGCTCTGTTCGCTCTCGCCCGTCTTCACTCGTTCGATCCACAGCTGGGCCCCCCTCCCCTCCCATCTGGGACCCCTCCACCCTCTCAACCACACCCCCCTGTCACCATCGCCTTTGGCTTGCCGGACCCTTGCCTGCCCTACCTGCCCTGCTCCTCCCGCTGCCCTGTCCACTACCACGACGATGAACTGGTGGCCGCGCCGAGACGTGCTGGGGAGTTCGGCGAGCAGACATGGCAGACGGCCTGGCCCTGAGCTTTTCGACGCCCTTGCTGAAGCCCCGGTAGCATCAGACAGCATCCTCGCCGACAATCTTAACACTGGGCCCGTTATATTATTGCTGGTGCTGCCCACGTTGGATGGCTGGATTGTGCCCTCCATCGCACTGTGCAGCATCTCCGTTGCGACTTAGCATGCTGATATAGCTATATCTCGTCCGCCTCTCCATTCCTCTTTCGTCCCATCGCACCCTCCATCGTGTGACCGGTTCAGAAAATCATCCTCACCGCGACCACACTCCCCAGACACGGCATTGGCGTTGTCGTGTTGGCCTGTCTGTCCCGCTCTCCGGATCGGCCTCCTCATCGTCGTCTGCATCTGCTTCGACACGCTCTCCGGGGCGCACATTGGACGGGCTGCCCGGATCCCAGCATCAAGCCGCTTGGACACCAGGTTCACATCGACATCGGAGCCAGGCGAAGCGGCTGTTTGTTAGACACGGCTGTCACCGTCCGTCCCGTGCTGGTACTGGACCGAGACATCCTGTCTCCCGACCAAGGTGTGAGAGGCAGCTCCGTCAGGCTCCGTCATCAACGGCACCGGGTCGACGAAATAGCTCGATTGGGGATCGGAAGGGCACGGCAGAGCACGCAGACGTGTTTGGAGAGACCCCAGGACCCGCCTGGGCATGCGGCACACGGTACGGTACTGCACATAGCTCGCACCACTAAGACCAGAGCAGCCAGCCTTGGTTCCGTTGAACGATCCCTTCTGCACCCTGGACTGAACCGTGTCTGGTTGCAGCCTCCACACCCCCCCTCTGGCCGCTCTCGACTCCTCGTTCCGCACCTGCTGCCCGCGCCCACTACCGCTCCCTACGACCTACCTGACCTGCCTACCTGGCTCGCCGTCTGCGGACTCAGGTGCGTCTCTTCAACGTGCAGAGGGTAGCCACCTGAAGCACCCCAACGCCCTCAACGCCCTCGACCGTCTGCCCCACCGGTATAGCTGTCTAAGACCACCCCCCCAGGCCCTGGGAGACTCTCGGGAGTCCTGGCCCCACGTCGACACGCCTACTCCCGGACCTGCATTGCTTACTTGGGCCAGCCCCTCTGTCTCTCTTCTACACACACCCCCCGGACGCACACCGGTTCTGCCTCCCTCCCACCGTGCCTCTTACATATCTACTATTACCCCATCCATCCGTCTTCCCATCGGCCCACAACCTACCTCCTCTGTCTCTGAACCATCGGCGATCGTCACTCGACCTCCACCTGTTGTCTACTCGACTCGACATAGACACGATCCCAGTCCAGCAAGAGACATCGACGACAAGCCAGTCACACAGAAGACAATACTCCCACCGGCGGTCATCAACACGACACCGGACAGCGTACCTGTCTTACTGACTTCACCGAGATCCCCGTTGGATGAAATACTGTGGCAACTGACCTCGAACCATCAGTATATGTAAGAAGTCTAACTGCTGTGGTTCGTCGGCAGATCGCTCACCATCGCTCTGATAGTACGCTCTTGGTCCTGTGGTTTCGTTCCGTCAACCCCTCTTGAGGAGCTGTCGAGCTATGCAGCTTTCCTCCCACGCTCTCTACGGAATCAGAACCAGCTTTACCATATATCCGAACCGTCGCTAATACATAAACGCCCATCCCATCCGAAGCTCAGCAGGTTTAATCCTGAGATACCCCAAGTCCACCATGTCGTCGTCGTTCTACCCCAACAGCGGGGCCTTCGAGCTCAGAGTACGGCAACAACCGAAACGCGCCCGAGTTGCCATTGGCAAGGAGAAAGGTACTGGTTAGTTCTCATTTCTTCGCCTGTTGTTGAGATCGTAGACTGACAAGCAGTCAGATCGTCGACCGATTGATCCCCCACCTATTGTCCAAGTGACCCCCGGCCCCACCAGGAGAGACCCCCAGAACAATTATCTGCAGAACCCATACCTGATCCTCATGGCGAGGTTGGTGAACGCAAAAGCCGAGGACAGCTCACCTGAGGACCAGTCGCCATCGCCTCAACCGAAAGAAAACGCACTCACGGGTACCGTGGTCTCATCGCTTTACAGCTTGAAGGACACCGACAATACGCAAGGAGGCTTCTTCGTCTTTGGTGACCTCTCGGTGCGGCAGGAGGGCCATTACCGACTCGAATTCACGCTGTACGAACTGAAGCTCTCGGAAAGAGAGTGTTGGATGCTCGCGAGGGTTCTCTCGGACAAGTTCCAGGTCTTCTCCCATAAGGAGTTCCCAGGACTGGCCGAGTCAACGTTCCTGACGCGGTCATTCAGCGACCAGGGTGTTCGTCTCCGTCTCCGAAAAGACTCGAGGAGCATGGCGACGAGAAAACGCAACAGCCAAATGTCGCGGGACGTCGACCAACTCCGAGCCCACCCATATTACGGGCAAGTGCACAGCCCCGAGCAGCAGAGTCCCACCGGGCCACCGGGTCCCATCAACCACGCTGATGCGCAATATCGTCGCTCAGCTAGCCTTCACATGGATCGTTCACGGGCATCGATGACGCCGCAAGGGACGAGCTACTTCACCGAGTCACCCCACGCCACGGCCGGCTCATACGGGTACGCCGACTACGAAGACCGCCCAGCGAAGCGACACAGATATGAAGAGAGCACGTATGCTCCCTACTCGCAGTCGGGACCGCGAACTGTTCCGGATATGGGTGGTAGTTTGTACCCGTCGACGGGTTATCAGATGCCCAGCCAGCCGGCGATCTCCGGCCTTCCAGGGCCGATGCCCGAGCCTGGTCCACCTATGTATGCGCCGCCACGCCAGGACGGTGTGGTACCCCCGGAAATGTTTGGGCCTACCGTCACGAAGCCAGGAGGCGCGAGCATGTACACATTTGGGGGGTCTTGATCACTCATGATACCCTGGTCCTGTTGGAGTCTCAAAGAGTTTGGCATCTTGGATACAATGAATCTTTTCTTTGGTATTTAAAAATATGGTGGTTAAACAAGGAGCGGGGAAATTGGAAACTGGATAGAGAACAGGGCGGCGGATTCTTTTGTTTTTTTCAGAGTCTCCAAAACGACCTGATAATAGGGGCATCTTATTTCTCACCGGGTTTTTTTTACATTCTCATACCATTACCCTTTTTCTTTTTCCTTCTTTATGAGATATCACTTTTTTTTCCTCTTGGGTATGGCACTTGCAGATCGGCTTGGGAGCGCTTTGGGAGGGGAAAGGAAGGAACAGAATGGTCGTTATTCATGTTGGGATTTTGAACGGCCGTCTAGCCAAGGCGTCAGGTTGGTTGAGGTTCTTTCTCCTTGGTTTCGGCAGAGTATTCCCCTGGTAGTTGGCGGTGGTAGTAGTACGGTAGCGGTAGCAGTAGTGATTAAGACATTATACCCCCTCCTCTCGGAAGTTTTTTCCCAACCAGTTGTTTGTCTATTGGTGTGCCGTACCGATGTTGATGAGCTTCGGCTATGCATGACATACATACATCCTCGTCATACTTTGTGGTTATTTGCGCCGATACTAAGCCCACACTCAACAGTTCCCCGACGTGCCCCCTGAGATACAAGGGACACTTTACCTGGTCAGTACATCCTCATCACACTCGGCGATACTCGGTGGTCATAGTGACGTTGACGTCGAACCACATGCAATCATCAAACCCTACAAAAAGTCCGTTGAGCCCCCCAGAGTCACTCAACAAAACTTGGCGTCCGGCTGGGCCGTGAAGAAGGGCCGACCTATCCCTCGCTTCTATTTTTCCTTCGCATGTGAAAGTCGGTCAAGTCAAGTCAGTAACGTAGGGAAGGGTGGAAGCCAGCCCGGCGATACCCCCCTTCTTCTTCCCATTTCTATTCCCCCGTCCCCCCTTTTCCGCCTTCCCCCCCCCCCCCCCCCTTTTCCCTTTCCCCTTTCCCCTCGGTTTCCCTTTCGTTCCATTTCTATCCCCCCATTCCCCCTTGCCCCCTTCCCCCTTTCCCCCTTTCCCCTTACCCTTTCCCAACAATCTACACCCACCCACGTAGGTAGGCAGTTAAAAAAAGAATCAAGCCCACTTGGCCCTCAAAGCCTCATACAAGGTCGAATTAACAGCCAAAACACTCCCATGCCTCAAATTCGCAGGCCAGCCAGCGCGCGAACTCCCCACCCACCCAGAATTAGTCACCACCGCACTACTCGACTCAAACGGCCGATACCCATCCCCCCCATAAAAATCCAGCAGCAGATGGATTTTGGAGGGATCAAGATTATCCAGGTACGCGGCCGGCCCCTCGACGCCCGACTGGATGATCGCGTCCGGGCCGCCGGGGCGGGTCCACGTCCCCCATAGACCGGTGGTGGAGACCTCGACGAAGACGGTTTTTTTGGTCTCGTCTTTCATGAAGCGGAGGAAGGACGACCCAGAAAGGGGGAGGATGGTGAGGTCGATTATGTTTGTCGGGGACTTGTCGATTAGCGTTTGGGGCGGGGAGAAGGATTTGAAGTCTGGGGTGTGGGCGTAGCGGATGCGGATTGCGGAGGGGGAGCCGGTGTGGCGGGGGTCGGATGTTGGGTACTGGTGTTGAGTTTGTTAGTTGCTGTTGGTTTGTTTGTTTACTTTTACCCTGCTTGGGGAGGATGGGGTGACGGAGGTGAGGCGGAAAAGAGGGGAGGTGAAAAGGGGCCATACGAATTTGGATGCCCAGTGGACGAGGTATTGTCCTGTGTCGTCGTTGTCAGTCTTTCATCTCATCAACAGACGTTCAGGGTGGGAGCAGGACGACAAGGAGACGAGATGAAAGACTCGAGCATTACCTTTCGACGGATCCCAAATCGCCTCGGGAGCCCACACCATCCCGGCTGTGTTATCCTCAACAACAACGAGCCTTTCGTTGGTCCAGTTGATCAGGTCCGTACTCTCCCAGACATATATCCCCCTCGATCCGGTCCGTTGGGCAGCGTCCCACGATGTCTATACCCGATGGTCAGTCAACCCCCCTCTTATATAGGACTCATCAAGTCGGAACAGTCCCACCTTGCCAATATTCAAATCCGTCCCGATGATATACCACTTCTTCCCCTCCTCCGCCCCGCCGCCAGGGATAATAGTCGGATCCCTCACCCCTCCGGTCCCCTTGGTCGGTCTCATAATCGGCGAGCCCTTGTTGAGCGCCTTGAGCGAGACGGCATTATTCCCGTTGCTGAGATAAAAGTAGACAAAGGGGTCCGCACCCAGAAAAAATACCCCTAGGTAGCCAGCAAGGCTGGCGTCGGCACGGCGAGCCATCCATCCCTTCGCGTCATCGTTGCGGACGTCGTCGAGGATGGCGGTGAGGTTTTGGATAGGAGGCAGGGACAGGGCCCATATCGACGGCAGGAGGGCGAGAAGGAAGACGATAACGACAGAAAAGGGCGAGACGGCCCGGGTGGAGGGGGAGGACATGGCTCTCCTCTTATATATAGATTACGGCGTCGAGAACTGCCGAGGGGGTGGGAGGTGGGAAGCTGATTGTATCACACACACTCTCTCACACACACCCCGCGAGCCACAGGAGATGTATCGACGGTTCCGGGACGGGAAAGAGCATGATCCCGCAAGCCTTTTCCCGCGGGCACACACAACCTCAGTCACACCCAGAGATCCAGATCCGGGTACCGGGAAGGGGGAGGAGGAGGAAGAGGGAGAATGTGGCGGCTGCAGCGGAGAGAGGGAGCAGCCCGGCACTGAAGAGGAGGTGGGCAACCGACGGCAACTTATACACGGTCATGACTTTGGGCCCACCACTTTGGTAACCAACGCCGTTCCCGTCTCCATGATCGATTCTCCCGTCGGTTTCCCCACAGTTCAGTTTGCGCTCGGGGATGTCGGAGACACAACCATCATTTAGCCTCAAAGTAACCCGGGGCATGGGCCCGTTCCTCTCGATCCTGTGCTGCCTAAATCTTTATTGAGTCGCTTACCGCTGACAGTGGCCGCTTGGTTGTGGTTCAGATGATTTGTACCGCAATTGCTGGAATTAATATTCTGCGCCTGGAGGGCTGGATCACCTGGTCGCCGATGTTCAGTCTTGGCGGGACGTTCGAGAGGGGTTGTGGAACAATTCCCCCGAATGTCACAGTGGTATTGCCGTGCTGTGACGTATGAGACACTGGCAGACATACAGATGCAATGTCTCAGTGGCTGTAGGATACACGACGATCAACCTCATACTGAGGTCTCACGACCGCTCCCCTTCACCAATAGGCTCACCCTCGGTGAGAGTGACAACCATCCGCGGGTATTTCTAAATGACAAAACCTCTCAGCTGTAAAATAGAAATATGGTCATCGGCCCCGCTCATTTCCTAGGTCCAGCTCCAACTTCGAGTGACCGTCAGTGGTGCTGAGCAGACCGAGTTCAGTGCCGGTGTTGTTCTTGAAGTCTCGGAGAGTCTTCTGGAAAGCACTGAGTCTAGTGTGGTAGGCGAAGTCGGATAGCGTCGAGTCTTGCGAGTCGTCCATGTAAACGCTGTCCAGCTCAGCAGTCTGGGACCCGGGATCCTCACTTGCCGCCAGCGGTGGCTGCGCCTGAAAAGAGGCGCCATCTTCTCTCTGGGAAGCGGCCCTGAGCTCTGCTTCGATTTGTAGGTCCACCTCATCGACGACGGAAATCGGGTCATCTTGAGTCCCAACTTCATCATTCGTCGGATGCTGAGGAACATAAGGTATTGAGCTGGCAGAACTCATGCTTGTGGCCTGACTGTCGTTTGTCGGTCCAACGCCCGACTCTCTTGCCATCTGATCCATCAGTATATCGTGTTGAAAGGACTTTGCTGATGCATGTCTCCCAAACAACCCCTCAATCGTGATGCCTACTGAAGTGTCAGTGTTATTTCCTGAGGCTAGGAGTACCTGCCTTTCTCGACCCATTCCTTCGGATCAACAGTACACGGCCATATGTCTTTGGGCTTGAAGATTTCCACGAGATGGCAGAGCTCTGGGTACGAAGAGTGCCGAGAGTAAGGGAAGGTGACAATATCGGGGAGCCAGTCTGCTTGTTTGTCGCCGATCGGATCTTGACGATGAGACTTTTTCGCCAGTGCTTGAAACGCATTGCGCAGACCTATTTCGCTGCCCTCCCCGAAAGTAGCCATCTCGAGATCAAGCGGAATCTTTCTACCGCTTCCGGAGGCACGCATCAAGAACCCTCGCAACTGTTCCTTGAGTTCGTGTGAGCTGTCATCGTCGTCGCACATTCTACAAAATCATGAGATATGGTGGTCTATCCGCAGCAAGCAAGTACTTACGCATCAACGAGTTGCTCAATCTCGGTAGGCAATATGTAATCGAGCTCTGCATCTCTGTTGAGATCGTCCCCGCCTCCTCCAACACCCAACTCGGCAATTTCTTGACCGCCAGGCAGCCGAGTTATAACAGGTTGTATCCGAACAACTTTAGATTGGAGGACGGTCTGACAGTAGTTTCCTCGTTCGCAGCTGTGCAGTCGGACGTTTCGGTCAAGCGTCAAACACCCAGGATGGTATGTGTTGCCACACATGAAGCCCATCAGTCCAGGGGCTTCCGGAGATAAGTGGAACTGGGTGCCAAACTTGGCTGTTGCGTCTTTGGCAACGAGCGAGCGGTATATGAGCATTTTATACTCGTCGACATGGACCTGTATAATCAGAGATGAATCTTCCATGAAAAAATAGACCCACCTTGGTACCGAGTGCCTTACACAGCGCGACCCAGACATCCTCATATCTGTGGAATTAGAACAGGCTCTACAGCGAGAGCATTTACCCACCCGTAAGTCCAGGCTTGAAAATGAAAGATAGTGTTTTCAGGGTACCGAGTAACCTTCTCTAAGAGTTCGCTAATGCCCTCGGCTTTGGAAGGAAAGGAGTGGCCATCGATAAAAGAGGTATCGAGGTATATAGTGTCGATGGTCTTGAGACCGGAAGTATACTGTATTAGAGACGGGGATCTGGCAATAGCATTGACAAACCATGGCTCGCTCCGAATATCACCGGTATAAAGAACGGCCTTTCCGTGACCCTCAAATACTGGAGTGGTTAGTATGACCCAAAAGCCTATTAGGCAAGCCTACAGAACATCACAGCCCCGGGACAGTGGTTAGCATCAAACAGGGTGACCTGAAGATGGTTGCCAGGGGCTAGTTCCAGCACAGTCGAGGTTTCTAGTGGTAGGGGTTTCTGCGGTCTTAGTATGAGAAACATTAGGATGTGCCACCACTTACAAGCAAGCTCTTTAGATGCTTGTATGTCTGGATGCGAGCTTCGAGAATGCCCTTGGCATAGTTGATGCGGCAGGGGAACCGTTCCAGGCGGAGGAGCATTTCCCTCGTCGCGGCTGAGCAGTACACGCTGAACAAGATTAATATCGAAACAATATGAATTGGATGTGTACATACAACGGCGACCGCAGGTTCTCTAGACCAGCGAGATGGTCGCTGTGGATGTGGCTCAGGAAACAGGCCAATGGTGGGTTCGCAATTGTATTGCGAAAGAAGTCGACTTTCAGGTCAGCACTGTTTGGTTCTATTGGGCTGAAAATCGATGCAGCATACCTCTGATTTCCGGAAACTCATCGACGATGCCATTGAAGGTCGACATGGTGACGAGACACCCGCTGCTGTGCGCATCTCTTCTCAGAGAGTGCAGATGCAGAGTTGGCGGATTCAAGAAACGACGTTCATTATCGACTCTCTGGCTGCCTGCAGTTGTCACTTGGTGAACAGTTCCAGCGGCAGCTGCTGCAGGCGCATGCGGCCAAGAAGAAGGAGACTTCTTGGCAGGGCCCGAGCGCCCGCAGCTGCCGTGGTGGGGGCGGGGTGAGAATCCCCTGGGCCTTGGCGCCCTTGTCGGCACAAGCCGCCTGTTTCATCAACAACATCAGACCAACGGGGAGTTCCACCAACAGCGACATGGCCTTGCTGACACATGGGATGGCTGGCTGTCCCCAGCTTCTTCTCAGCACTTGTCTTCTTCTTTTTGCTTTCGAAAAGCATGTCCATCCGCCATGACAGCTGTTAGCTCCCACGTCCTCGAATTGTTGACGCCCGGTCGCATCACCGTCGCCCTGCTCGTCTTCACCGTCAGCTCCTTCATTGTCGACTTCACATGGAAACCACGGTATCCCGCCTCCCTACCCAGGGTGGGCTTTGGCGGGGGCATCATCGGTAGTGTTAGGAATTGGCTTGGCTACATTACCCACTTCAATGCCTGGGTAGAAGAGGGTTACGAAAAGGTTGGTTCTCCGAGAGCTGTGCTGAGTCGCGGCTGACCCTGTCCAGTATACAAAGCACGAACGCGCCTATGTCGTCCCGTCCGCGCCGAGTCGGCCTCAAGAGATTGTTGTCCCCCGATCGCAGACGTCATGGCTCCTCGAATTCCCCGATCGCATCGTGTCAGCCAAGGAGGCGCACGCCGACATCATGCACTCCGAGTTCCAATTCCTCCAGACCGATGATGACTTCCCCATAACGACCCTGCACAAGCACCTGGCGCGCAACCTGGTTGGACTGCTGCCCGGCATCCAGGACGACGTACACGAGAGCATCGACGCAACGTTCGGCACCGACACCGATGGCTGGAAAAAGCTGAATCTGTGGGAGGCGTGGCTGGGTATTGTGCCGCGCGTGACGAATCGCGCGCTCGTGGGCAAAGACATGTGTAAGAACAAGGCGTTTCTCGACAGCCAGGTGGCGTTTGCCGACGCGCTGGTCCGCAACAGTTTCATTCTCAACATGTTCCCCAAGATCCTACATCCCATTGTCGCACGGTTCGTCGTGGCGCCCAACTGGTGGACCTGGCGCAAGTCGTTTACCATGATCCGCCCGTTGATCGAGCAGCGTCAGCACGACATGGCGCGCAAGGCGGGCGGTGACCCCGAGTACGACACGTGGGAGCCAGAGGAGTGTCTCATTACGTGGATGATCCGCCAGGCCCAGGCGGACGGGTGGGCGGACAAGCTAGAGGCCTCGCTCATTTCCAAGAGTTTATTGCCCATCGAGTTTGCTGCCATCCACACGACTGTCATTACAGGTCACGGTCTACTATTGGATCTGCTTTCCGGTCCGGACGAGGGCGTGGTTGGCGTGTTACGGGATGAGGCGAACCAGGTGTTCTCCGAGCAAAAGACGGGGTACTGGACCAAGGATGGGCTGTCCCGTTTACATCGGATTGACAGCGCCATCCGGGAGAGTATGCGACTGAGCCACTTTGCGACAGCTCTAACGCATCGCAAAGTGGTCGCGAAGGAAGGAATTACCAACGCAAAGGAGGGCTGGCATGCGCCGTACGGGTCGTTTCTGATGCTGGACCTGGCCGGGACACATCACGACCCGGATATCTACCCGGAGCCATATAAGTATGATGCGTTCCGGTTCTCGCGAGCAAGAGAGGAATTCGAGGCACGTCAGGAGAAGGATGCGGAGGAGGCATTGCGGATCAAGAGGTTGGGCATGGTGACGACGAGCGACACGTACCTACCGTTTAGTCACGGGCGACATGCATGGTGAGTTTGTCTTGTTGGATCCGAGAAGGCAACTGACGAGGATAGTCCGGGTCGATTTTTTGTGGCGCACGAGCTGAAGATGATCCTTGCGTATCTCGTCAGGAACTATGAGATTCGACGGATTGAGCAGAGACCGAAGCCGATGTGGATTGGGCAGACGATTGTGCCGCCGCTGGAGGCGACGATTGAGGTGAGGCGGAGGAAGGGGACTGCATGATTGAGACTGTGAATGTTTTGATATGTGTATTATGTTCAAGCATATCTGGGAACTGGCGGTTTTTTTTTTCTTCCAATATAGGGTCCAAAGGTCCAAAGAGAGATACAATCTGAGAATAACATTTGGACCTGTTAGACAAGCAGCCTCCCGAATCAAAACGGTTACAGAACGGCGTGAGAGAGCAGTGCTAAGGATGCTTGTTTTGTGGAAGAGGAGAGGGAAGCCCTCGAGCTGGCTGAAGACAGTGCCTCTTAGTCTATGTGTATCGCTATCCTACGAGGGTGCTCCTTCCTGGCCCTACAGGCGGGAAAAGAGTGAAGGTGCGGAGGTAAGAAGGGAGAGAGTGAGGTTCATGGTACGGAGTAACGACAACTGAGTGGACTGCAAAAAGAATGGACAGGAAAGATGAAGAGTACCAAAAATAACAAAAAATGAAACCAGGAAACGCTGTCGGGAATTGAGCCCGACGGGGGGGTCGAACCCCCAACCTTGAGATTTACGGAATACTCCTTAAGAGTCTCACGCTCTACCGATTGAGCTAGCCGGGCGGATTCTTGAGGTTTCGTTGTTTGTTGGAAGTGGAGGCGCAGAATTTGGTATATGAGTCTGTGTTTGCTTCGGTGGGGATGGCTTGGTGGAGTTTACGGGCCCTTGCATTCGGCACTGGGCCGCTCGGTATATGTAGCCGTTTAGGGCTGAGCTAAAGATCTTTAATGTGTTGGACTCAATAAAACCCCGAAAATCTCGTGCTGGGCTCAGACCTGGTCACCTCTTTCCACTTTATCACTGGAAGGTTAGGGAAAACTTGAAGGTGTCGTCGTCCACGGCACGAGTGCCGAGGGATCCCTGTCAGCAGCAGCCACCCGCCGTGCTGCCCCACCAGCCACTTTTGATCCTTGCTCAAAGCTGATCCGTAGCCTCGTCGCCCCTCCACCCCTCCACAACAACTCGACAACGTTTCCTCCCTCCGGCAGTCACCACTGCAGCCACCACTACCGCGATCACGACTACTGAGAACACCACTATCACGACCACAAGATCAACACACACGAACGCGAACAATAAGATCGCCACTACCGCGACGACCATCACCACAATCACCACCGTCGCGACCGCGATAACCACAACCAAAACCTCACAAACCCCCAAGACCATAAACCCCCGCCGGGGTCCCGACCGCAAAAATGCAAGGCTTCAACATGGGACGCTACGTCCCCCCAGAGTCAGAAGGCCTCGTCTCCGCCAACGCCCTGCACCGCAAACACGCGCTCGGCTCGCGCGCCTCCAAACTCTCGTCCCAAGGCATCCTCACCGTCCGCTTCGAGATGCCCTTCGCCGTCTGGTGCGCACACTGTCCCCGCCCGACGATAATCGGGCAAGGCGTACGCTTCAACGCGCACAAGAAACGCGTCGGAAGCTATCACAGCACGCCCATCTGGAGTTTTGTTATCCATCATGCCGACTGCGGCGGGGAGATCGAGATCCGCACGGACCCGAAGAATACCGAGTATGTCGTCGTCAGGGGCGGGAGACGGAGGGATATGCCGAGCGGGGGGGATGATGATTTGGTCAAGACCGGTGGTGTGGTGGTGCTGACGGATCGGGAGAGGGCCGAGGAGAGGGAGACTGCGTTTGGGAAGCTGGAGAAGACGATTGCCGATCGCGAGAGGCTGGTTGATGCGACGGTGAGGATTGGGGAGTTGGTCGAGGTTAGTGGGAAGTTGTGGGAGGATCCGTATGCGCAGAATCAGCGGCTGCGGAAGGCGTTTCGGGTGGGGAGGAGGGAGAGGGAGAGGGAGGCGGGCAGAGACGAAGACCTGAAGGAGAGGATGGGGCTGGATATTGAGTTGCTCCCGGGGACGGAAGAGGATGTGCTGCGTGCGGGACTGGTCGAGTTTGGAGGCGTTGATGTGGACACGGACAAGTCGGCGGAAAGGGCGTTGGCGAGGCCGTTGTTTGGGGGGATAGAAAAACAGGGTGGGAGGGATGGAGGGCGAAAGAGGCTCAAGGCGGAAATTGCTGCCGATAGGACGCGACAGAGTTTAGTCGACGAGATTGTGGGAAACACGCGGGCGGCGAAGGATCCGTTTCTGGGGTTTGGGGAGAGCAGGGCATCGAAAGGACCGGTTCGGATCGCCGGGTTGAAGAGGAAACGCGTCCTCGAGGAGGCGCCGGGTCCGCCTGCTCCGTCGGCGATTGAGCCGGCTGTCACCAACGATGCTGAGCTCGGAAATGAGTCCAAGGAAATGGCTGAAGTCAAGGACACCGCGGCATCAAAGCTGGTCAGCTACGATTCTGACTCGGAGTAGGGCCTGATACCTCCCGGAGGACACGACATGATGATGAATAATGAAATGATATTGATACCCATCTCTGAGATAGAATAAAGAAATATACAGTTACAAACATCATATATAACCCCGCCAGGAGTTCGTTCTCAGAAATATAGACTCCTTACCACCTGGGTTTTTTTTTTTTTTTTTTTTTTTTTTTTTTTTTTTTTTTTTTCTCCCTCAACGCAGGGTTGTCGTCAGAAAACAGTTCTTGCAGAAACACAAAAACTATATTGCAAGAAACTTAACCCCTTAGGGGGTGGAAGCCTTCGACTTTTCACGCTTTAAGACAAATAATATATTGCAAGAGAAACATCGTTCACCAAACGACCCCCATAAATTCTAGGCTTCCATCCCTAACTCAGAGAGTAAAAACACCGAAACAAGTCAGCCTCATCGGTGCTCCAACGTCGTGACAGGACATATCCCGAGAGAATAACCTCCTAAGCTCCCCATGACCAGCACACACACATCTCAAATATGGAGAGTACATGCCCAGGCAAGCTAGGTGACGTTACTGAATAAAAACGACTGATGAATAAAAGCAACGCGCCGCCAACCGATCTAAAAATCCTCGGTGTACCGACCCTAACCCATCCTTAAAAATATCTCCCACCCCACGGCCAGAGGGTTCCCGCTGCGACCCCATGGCGGTCGAGAAACAAAAACGAAACGACCAGTACCAGCTCCACCCCTTCCGAAAAAGCCAAAAACTCCAAAGTGTAATGAACCATAAAAGGTCGCCCTGCTCCCATCCATCGCTGTATGTGCCTACACCACGTCCCAACAAGAGATCTCAGAAAACGCCTCCTCCCTCACGGACAGCCCCCTTCATACGTCGTCCATAACGCCAGCAGGTTCCGCCTCTTCGTCCTCCACATAACTCGCTATGGAGCTCATATCGTCGTCGTCCTCGCTCTCGGCTCCGGCTTCATCGGCGGCCTCCTTGCTGGCGTACTTTAGAACGTATTCTGCAACGTCGTCAGCATCCCTCCTCACCAGCCCCTATCTGCTAGCTGCAGCATGCGGCTCATCGCACCTTTCACCTTGCTCTCGTAGCTCTTGGGTTCCCTCATGATCAGGGCCGCAGCCTCGCCGTTCAGCGGATCGGCCGCATTGGGATACCGCAATAGTTGAGGCAGAAAGACTTCGAAGATGTTGATCAAGTCGAACATGGGCGACCACGTCTGGTTGATGACATCGAGACAGACGCTACCCGACCTGTTTCACGTATGAGTTCTAGCCCGATGATATCCCAGTTTCTTTTGCCCCTCGGGCATGGCTACCCACAGCTCATCGATGTTTGGGTGGAAGATGCGGTTGACAAAGCCGATACTCGGAGACTTGTACGGGTATGTGTCCGGCAGCTCGACATGGACCTTCCATACGCCGCCCTCGAACGGTGCTGTTATCTCGTGTAAGCCATGGCCTGCTCACGGAGGAGCGTGGGAGACCAACTCTCTGCGGGGCCCTTGAAGCGTACGTAGAATTCCTGCCTGTTCGGAATTTGTGTTAGACGTCGATGTGCATCGGCGGGTCCGGTCGTCACGCTTGTTGGGCTTACACTGTAGGGTCAAGTTAGCATGTGCTCTTGTTGACGCTGAGAAGCAGGTACGTACTGTTGTCGTTCACCAGAGTAACCTCGTAGTCGCTCATGAGCCTACCCAGCAGTCTCATTAACCCTCTGCCAACTGGAAGTATCCGGAACGGGAGCGTCGGTGGTTGCATACATTTTCATCACCTGCGGGGTGCTCGTCAGTTGTGCATCAACGTCGCCCATAAAAAGAAAACTTACATCCGTCTCGATGCGGCGTCGCGGGGAGCTCATTGTCGCAACGGTGGTTGGGTTGTCCCCGACGGTGGCGGTTTGCGCGTTGAAATTGATCGACAGAGGAGCTTGTGTCGAAGAACCTAGTTCGTAGTCGCAGAGACAGCGTCAGGAGGCGGTTTGCAGTGGTGGAGGGACCGGTCGTGGTTTGGGGGAATGCGATCCGCGTACCTTTTCTACCTTGATGAATCCCCGTGTCCTGTGACACCGGAGAAGTGGCGCTCGACTCAGATCGGGTACCTGATACTTCTACAGCGACGGTGATTTGTTTCTGCAAGTGCTAGCTACGTCGCTGTTCGTTTGTGCCTTACTATGCGGATCCGTGGGCGATTGGCAACGAGGAATCCGAAGCAAACGCAGGACGAGAGCCACGACGTCAGGCCCCCCTCGCTGCTGCTGCGGGTGGTGTCGATGTTATAGCTCGGGTAGGTGCCAGCGAATCGGAGGCCGGATGGGCGATTGTGACTCTGCGCCTCGGCGCCTCGATAAAAAAGAGACGGGACCTGGAACGATGCAGTACGCAACTCAAGTGTTCCCCTTGGGCCCCAAAACGAGACCGGTCAGCCAATAAGCCGCAGACAGCTGTTTCGTGTAGTGTATTTCGAGGTTAAAGTAGACAGAGTAGTTCCCAAATAAGACGGCAGAAGCGATAACTTGGCCGTGGGTGCACTCAGTCTCTGGACCATGAGGCGAAACAGCGCAATCGATGAGGTCTCGATGACCTGTGAGAAGCCCCCGTGGTCGATGACACACAGCCTCCACCCTGCTGCCGCAGCCAATCGCGGGGTTCCGGCCAGCGGATTTCAGGCTGGTCTCATGGCAGGCGTGGCAAGCCATCCTGGCACTCTCTTTGTGATTTCTGAATCCGGTCCACCCGACGTCCCGCTTTACCTCCTTCCTCACCTGAGAACAGCACCCGGCACCCGGTTGATCCAGACCGAAACTTCCTGTCCAAGGACGTCTTTAGCCCGCTTGTCTCCGGAGCGCCCCTGATGGTTCGCCGACGCCTGCTCGGGTATCGCGAATCGGGCCCAGCAAGCACTGCGACCCCGCAGTTGAGCGGGGCACGCTTCAATGCGGGGAGACTCATCAGGAAACGACAGGACAGACAACTCGCGGGTCTTGTTGGTCACGAGGAACGCCTGCCGACTAGAGTAGCCAGGGCTCTAGACTACCTACTCTAGATATCTACGTTGGACGATAGACAGGATATTCCGGTCCTTGACCAGCTTGCAACGCGTGGGTCAGAGTGGATGATTGCAAACTCTCAAACAAAACTCTTCGTAGAACGCCAAAGAGGGTTTTATTCTGTAGATTCTATTCTCAGCATCGGAAACCCGGAATGTCTCTATGCCCAACCAGAGCTCTGCAGAGAATTGCATTTGGCCACAACCCAAAGCATGCACTGCTTGCTTTGAGAGATCGGCTTTCAAGTTGCCCACAATGCAACACAAACACCGGCGTCTTGCTGACTGTACTTCTCCAAAGGGACTGCCTCGGCTCGTCAGGGGCACTTTCTCACCTAAGCAACACACCCACCCGATCGCCCGAGGGCAGCAGGTCCACCCACGCGCGGCACCGCCGCCGCCGACCAAAGAAAGCGAGAAACTCCAGGAAAATTTGGGAGATACTCAATTGTACGCAGCAAAAACCATCATGCCCTTAGGAATAAAAGCTGCGCAAATTCGCCCCAACCATGGTCTCCAATTATTTCCTCCTTCTTCCTCTTTCGCTGTTTCGTGCCTTCAATCCCCCATAACCAACATTCCATTTTAACCCTCTGCGCTGCATTTTCTCCGAGTCGCTGGTTGCAAGCAAGTACCCATGTACCTCGCGTCCACTGTAGCCCGGTCGTGTGCCTCCCTTGCCCGGAGCACACGACCACCTGCCGCTATGCTCCGCCCCGTGTTCCTGGCGGCACAACACGTCCGACATAGCTCCCACTCTCCGATGGGCACGCCGCCGGTGAACCCACGGAAGAAGGTCACCATCGGTACCCTCCGTTCCATGCACAAGAGGGGTGAGCCTATCACCATGATCACCGCCCACGACTTTCCGAGTGCACATGTCGCCGACGCCGCCGGTATGGACATGATCCTCGTCGGCGACAGTCTAGCCATGGTCGCGCTCGGCATGGAAGACACCAGTGAGGTCCTGGTCGAGGAAATGTTGCTGCATTGCCGGTCCGTTGCCCGCGCAACTAAAGCCGCTTTTACCGTAAGAGATTCCATGCAATGTTCGATATATACGTACTGATTTTTCCCAGGTCGGCGATCTCCCTATGGGATCATATGAGATTGCGCCTGCACAGGCTGTCGAGACAGCAATTCGCTTCATCAAGGAAGGTCGTGTTCAGAGCATCAAGCTCGAAGGCGGCAAGGAGATGGCACCAACCATCGAGCGCATCACTTCGGCTGGTATCCCCGTGCTAGGCCATGTGGGTTTGAATCCGCAACGCCAAAATGCACTCGGGGGTTTCCGGGTCCAAGGCAAGACCTTTGCCGGAGCCAAGAAGGTTTTGGAGGATGCACTCGCCGTCCAGGAAGCGGGCTGCTTTGCCGTCGTCCTCGAGGCCGTTCCAGCTGAGGTGGCGGCCATAGTGACTGAGAAACTGTCTATCCCAACCATTGGTATTGGTGCCGGCAATGGCTGCTCCGGACAAGTCCTCGTCCAAGTCGATATGACCGGTAACTTTCCGCCTGGGAGATTCCTCCCCAAGTTCGTCAAGAAATATGGCGATGTCTGGTCCGAGAGTCTCAAGGCGATCGAGAGCTACCGAGATGAGGTCAAGAGTCGGCAGTACCCGGCGCCCGAACATACCTACCCAATTCCCCAGCAGGAGTTGGAGGCGTTTGCGGCAAGTGTTAAGGGCACATAAGACGAAGACTAGAGATTATTTCATTGCTTGGGCGTTTGGGTTAAGCGTTGTGCTTTTTAAGCATCTGCTGGCGTTCGAGGGAACTGGGAGGCATTTTCGAATGCAAATAGTCTTTAGATGTCGATATTGGTGGTGAACCGAGAAGAATTTTGCAGTTCCTGGGTACGATGAGTGTTAGTGTGGCAGACGAGCTACCCAAATGCCGGTGTCATCGAATATGAAATATTTAAGGCCTGGTTGGAATCCTTGAAGCACTATTGAGCTGTTAACCTCTACTCAGGGTGAGCTGATGCCGTGACGACTGACCGTCCAGAGATTTCCCACTACTTCGTCGAGAGCCGGGGCAAAGGTACTGTTTATGTAGAGGAATACACTTTCCGTCTCCTGTACCTTGAGGGTCTTGCGGAGATATTCGACCACGAAGCCGAACGTATGAGAGCTGCCGACCTTGAGCATCTCACGCCGTAGTGGGGGTGCCGATCCGACGGGTCGAAACCGGACGATAACTCTCTCCTGCGGGAACCCTCCAGCTGAGGCGAGAGCAGCAGTCGCATCGCGAGGCAACGACATCAGCACAGTGGAGGCCGTCATGGTCAACGGAAGGTCTGGGGATTCCCGGCCTTCGAGAACGGGTGAGGCTGGGGATCGCGGGGACGCGCCGCGATTTGGAGACGGGGACGTCATTTTGTGCGAGTTTCTGTCTGGTAAAGAAGATGACTAGCAGTGCGTCCTAATAGCTGACCGGTATTAGATATCTCTTGTCGGGTGGATCGATGTGGGAGATCGGTGGGCAAGTGGTCCACAAGGCGATTGTGAGGTGGAAAGAGGCATGAAGTCAGCGGGAGCGCGGTTCTCGATACCTACCCTTGCTGCCAGGCACCTGATGGTGGGGTCAACTGCGCAGATAATCCGTAGAGGGTTAGGGTATGCCGTTTGAATGTTGGAACTGCCTTTCAAACACCTAACTTAAAACTGTCTGACGACAGGAAAATAAGGATCCTACGACTTCTACAAAGTACGACAGTCAGAATCTTAATTCTCGGAACTCCCAGCTATCTCCCCGCACGCCTCCGGCCGGCTCGCTAGCGGCGGGGAAAGAAGATCTGGAACCGGATCGATCGTCTCGAGCAAATTCAGATGGCGGCGAAGCAAAGAAATCGCTATAAAATGAGACGCGAACAAGCACCCTATCGGCTGGAATCGACACGTGTATTTTGCAGCCAGCATGCAATCATCCATTTGTGACTTCGTCTCCGCGTGGGTTGTGCGAGGACGAGGGTTATCTAGAAATCCCGTTCGCAGCACGAGGAAGCCGCGGGAGGGCCTCTGAGCAGGGATCCGTAGTTCCTGATTCAATGTTCTGGACCGCGCCGGTGGGGCATCGCTGTAAGGCTGACAGCCACAGACTGTGAGGCCAGCCAATGACAGTTGACAATCCGTCAAGCCGCTGCCGGCTTGGCGGAGGGTCCCTCGTTCCCCGCCAGCCTTCCCCAAGACAAAAAGTGGCATGATTCTCAGGGCAAATGGGGTCAAAACCGAAGACTCTGCGTCAGAGGCCCCGATCGGGATGGGCGAGCGCAGCTTTGCTCGCCCAGCGCAGCCATTGCGCTCCGAACTCTCTCTTCCATAGCAAAGTACAATGTAGCACAGGTCACGCCATGTCGATAGTTTTCTGAGTGGCCCCGGCCTGGTTGGCACAATTCCCACTCAGTGCGATCCAACACCATCATCGGCACTGCCCGCCCGTCGCTAAGTAACAAGCCATCGTTAGCAGCAACGTCGTTGTCGAATTCTCGCTGCGCTGCCCCGTCCTGCGCGTTGCCGCGACCCGGGCCCTTCCAAGCACCACGCCGTTCCCTCCACCAGCTGAGGGTCTCTTGTCTCTGCCCGTCCAGGTTCCCTCGTCAGTGGTCGGCCTGAGCTGTCTTGGTTCCCGAGCGCGCTACTCCCACCCTCATTGCTCCGCGGCTGAAGCGCCGGCTTGTGCTTCACCTGTTCACGATAATATCCCGCCGGCCTCGACGACCACCATCCATTGGCTAGAACCCGCTTACCGACCTTCTGAGTGCAATCGCTACGCTGTGTGCTCACCGGATTCCGATCGATGCCCCCGTGTCGCATCTCGTGATCCGTTAAGCCTTAGCCAATCCCCCTTTTGCGCCGTCGACTCTTCGCCACCCATCTAATACCCAAGATCCCCATACTCGAACCGCTGCTCCTCTGCAGTCTGCTTGCTTGGCAACTGCCGAATACTCGTCGTTCAAAGCCTGGCTCTGTGTTCTTTATAACAACCGTCGTCCGACACGGGAGAGTTCGCGCTTCATACCGGACGCTGGTAGAGACCTAACCCCCACCTAGAAAGGAGGCCATTGGGAACAACTGCCATTGAGCATCGGAGCCGGTCGGTGGCTGCATCTGTTCTCCCACTTGCATGTCCACCACTCGGTCACCCAACCCCCGTGCCACCTGGACCTGTCGGGCTCCAGGCCAAAGGCTCCAGAGCTTGACCACCGCCGCTCCTACCTCCATCTCTCCCTACACCACGCACCCGGGAGGGGTCTTTAGGTGACGATGGACCCCGATCCGCTTAGACACCTTGAGTTCTTCTCGGTGCCTAATAATCAGGTATGGTACCGAGAGACGGCCTTGGCATACTCTCAACCTCCGCTTCGACTGGCCCAGTCGCTGACCCGCTTCAGACGATCAACCCCGTTGACCAGTCCTTCTCCTTGGGAGGGACCCCATCCACACAGTCGCCAATATGGGATACAGCAGCGGCACTAGGTATAAGCCCAGGACTTTCTGGATCATCCACGGTGCCCACCTCGTTATCGCTCGATCCGATGGCCCCCTCAACACCAGCTAGCGGGCTTGCAACCATGAGCGGCCTACCTCCACTATCACGACCGTCTTTCGGTGGCGCACCAAGGCCTACGATTCCCATGAAAGCTCCGAGGAGTAGAGACGGACACGAAAAGAAGCGGTCTAGGCTAAGCACCGATGCAACACCCCTTGACTCGGTCGACTACTGGATACAGTTCGATAACGAAGATTCCCTCGCCGATATCCCGGAGGGCGTCGAGGTCTCGAACGCGAATATGAGGGCGAGAGGACGGCCTTCCCAAACAACGCAACGGTGAGAATTCCACGGGGAGGTTTACGAACCTACCTGGTGTAAACATCCGGGGTGTTTGACTGACGTCGCGAAAGACGAACAAGCACGACGCACGCCTCGACGAGCTCCGTCCCTACTCCTAACGCTACCGCCCAAAAGACCGATGATCCTCTCGACGACAGTGCGCTGGATAAAGCGCTATCAGATGACGACGAGGGGTTCTCGTCTATCAACCTAGCAGACCACCTTTCCAAAATAGACACAGCGCCGCCATCAGAAGTTCCTCCACGCGAAGGCCTTTACTCGACGCCACTTAGTTGGGAACGACCACAACCCGGCCTACGGATGGACTCGCTGATTGGTCTTAACAATGCGGCGCTAAACGAGGCCGAGCAGATGAGGTTGATAGCCATTGCCATGAATCCGGGGCCGAGCATGGGAGGGCTTGGGTCCAACGTGAATCTCAACTTTGGGGGCTACAACCCGGGGTTTAATGGGGTATTTGGCGGCCAGGGGGGGCTAGAGGATTCTTTTGATCGTGGCCCCAACCCGGTGTCTCCCCCAAGGGGCTCCTCGAGTCAGTCGCGGCCACCACCATACCCAATGCCACCCAGGAAACAGAGCAGCGTGAGCGACAAGGGCAAAGAGAAACCGAAAGCCGGCGACCGGACGGCGCATAACGACATTGAGAGGAAGTATCGGACAAACCTGAAGGACAAGATTGCCGAGCTTCGGGACGCGGTGCCTGCGCTTCATACGATAGCAGAGGACGGCGAGGGGGACGATGCCTCGCAGCCTTCAAGAGGGGCCAAAGTCAGCAAGGTGGGTTTTTTTGAGGACCAGTTGGAATCTGAAAGAGACAACTAATTGGATGACAGGGGACGGTTCTGACAAAGGCCACCGAGTATATCCACTACCTCGAGAAGAGGAACAAGCAGATCATGCAGGAGCATCGGAAACTCTCGCAGAGACTGCAGGCCTTTGAGCAGTTGCTCAGTGCCTCGGCCCGACCGACGTACCAGATGCCTAGTTACAGCAGGACGCTCTTTGACCCCAGAGGGTTCTGTTGATGGCATTTTTTTTGTCATTCATTCCCTCTTCTCAACTTGTAGATATATTATTTTCTTGATCCTTTTTTTTTCTACTCTTCTTGGTGTTGATATTTTTGTCGGAAGAAAAGAAGGCGCGCATCGCGAAGCGAACATGACTGCCGTTTTTACGATTATTTGCAAAACGAGGGGGGGCGGGTTTTTCTTGCTTCCCTTTTCTTATTTTTTGCATACAGCATAGCTCATAGCTTCGCATTACTTGGTTCATCTGAGATGCTCGGCGTTTTTTTTCTTTCTCTGGGGTTCGGTACGGATATCCTGATGATCTCCGTGGGAATATTCAGGGGTGGTTGGCGGGGGGCGGGGGGATAGGGGATGGTTTATTTTATTTTATTTTTATTTTTATTTTTATTTTTTCTTGTTGGGAAAGTGGATGCGAATCCGCATCTCACTACATACCAGGTACATAATTGATATTTTGAGCGCCTCGCGGAGGCTTTTGAGAAGTTTTTTGTTGTTTTTTTGTTTCCGGAGATGTGATTTTTTTCGTGAGCTACCGGTCGTCACACAGGATGATGATATTGGCCATGTTGATGTCGCAAGCATGGAACGGGGGTCGGTCGACCTAAGGGCGTGTGTGAATTGAGGTGAGAGGTTGATAATTGTATTATTGTATTGTATACACCATTCAGTTATGTCGTGAGTCCCTCATCACCTCTCGTCTCGGGAATATCAAGGCTACCGCGGAATCCAGACCCCTCGGTTCTATAGTCATCTATTATTCTGTACTCTAATTCCGTTCGCTCATGGGACTCACGGTCTTGCATGACAGAAATTCGGCGCCTATCTTGCAGCCCTGATTGTGTGGGAGGAGGCTTACGTGGAAGTCTACGGAACACATGCTGTAGGAGGAAGCAAGACATTGGAAGTCCCCCATCTTTAGCCCATCTTCACCCTCATGTCGGATCATACATGTCGTCTGGTAAAGGGGAGTCGTCGGTCAGTCGGATCATGTTGCCCCTGTAACCCTGAAAAAAGAGGGGTATACCTCTCGAGCCTCGTCACCTTACAGATATATAAGTAGAATACACTTCAGCCTTACAGAAATAGGTAGAATAGACTTTACAGCCTCCCTGGCTTATAATATCACAATACACTACCGCGCACATTACTCACAAGCTAATCCCTCAACGCCTCAATATCAACAACCTCCTTAACCGCCTCCGCGGTAAGCACAACAGGCCCCTCCTCATCCACACAAACACTATCCTCAATCCGCACCGCCAGCCCCCGGAAATGCCTCGGCCACCGCTCATCATCAGGGACATACACGCCCGGCTCGATGGTAACACAGTGCCCCCTCCTCAGCGGCACACCCCTCCCGTACCCGGGGACATCATGCACATCCAGACCGACATAGTGTCCGACATGGTGCGGGAAGAGCGTTTTTATTTTGTCTCCCCCACCACCAAATGACCCAAAATTAAATCCTAGCGACCTCAATTCCTCGCGCAGGCCGGTCTCGGCGGCGCGGTGGATCGCATCTAAACTAAGATTCTGGGACTCGCTGCAGAGCCGGACGCAGGCGCGCTGCACGCGCAGGACGGCCTCGTAGAGGTCTCGCTGCGGGCCGGAGAACTTGCCGGATACGGGCCAGGTGCGCGATATGTCGGAGACGTAGAAGCCGTATTCGCCGCCTGCGTCGACGAGGACGGTCGAGCCCGGCGCGAGGGTGGCGTTGTTGAGGACGTAGTGGATCAGGCGGCCGCGGTGGCCGCCGGCTATGACGGGGACGTAGGCTGGGCCGTCTAGGCCTTGCTGGGAGAATTCCTGGGGCTCTGGGTTAGTTTTCGTTGGTGAGGAGTAAAAAGGGGAGGGAGGGAGAGTGTATACATACGTAGGTGAGGAAGGTGTGGAGGTCTTTCTCTTGCGTCCATTGGCGGCGCATGGCGGATGTCAGGGCGCGGCCGGAGATGCGGCCGCAGTGGCGCATGTTGGCGATCTCGGCGGGGGATTTGATAGCCCGCAAGGGGTTGACCTGGGGTTGGATGGGAAGGGGCCTCACACCCGACGGGAGGAGTGGTTGGATAGCCTGGGTGAGGGAGTGGTCTGATGGCAAGGTGGCATAGATGGCCGAGGCGGATCTGATTAACCCCGGGAGTACGGAACTCAGCGAGGCGATGGGATGGGCGGCGTCGGCGTTGAAGACGTCGGTTGCGGCTTGCAAGCCGGACCACGGGCCGAACCACTGCTCGGCCTCGGCATCCTTGGGACGGCAGAAGAGGTCGAACGAGTAATCGCCCAGGGAGGGACCGGTCTTGCGGATCACGGCGAGAGACTCTTGCTCGAGGAAGCCGGTCAGATACAGAAGGTTGGATTCTTGGCGGTACGGGTAGAAAACGTCGGGGGACTTGAATTTCAGGTCGGCGCCGGGCAGGAGGGCCACGGCGTTGTCGGGGAGGCTGTGGGCGAACCGGGCGCGGCGGTTCTCATATTCCTGCGCAGTGATTCCCGGCGTTACTGTGGGTTTGTTAGTTATTCCAAAGACAAAAATCCAAGGGTTGAGACATACTCTCGCCCGCCTTGAGAATGTGAGGATGTGTCTCGTGTACCGGCTGTCCAAACTCCAGCTCGGCCGCTGATACTGTGGCATACCCGCGGGAACTTCGAGGAGATGATGGGAGAAATGTACGGATCGTTCTCGGTGAGTGGGCGAACAGCCGTTGATGAGACCGGATGGGTTTGACCGGCTGGACAATATGTCGCTCGAGTTGCCGCAGAGCGGCCCGTGGGATGCTCATCCGACAGTTGTTGCGGCCAACCAGCTAAAATCGTAGAATCTAAATTTGGGACGACGTCTGTCTTTTTGTTTAAGATTAGGACGGCTGTCGTGGTTCCTCAATTCCTCTTCCTCGAGGTTTTCTTGAAGACTGTCAAAATTGGAGTTGAGAGGCAAATGCTAGCGTCACACCTGCCCCGGGACACAATGACAGAGCATTCCACCCTGGATGCACCAATTCAGCTCATAAAACTGCCAAATTCTGGTGTCTCAATGGTAATACCAGTTCAAATCCAACCTCTCAATCATCCTCTTGTTCTTTTGAAAATGAAGCCAGAGTGAGACTTGAAGTGGACCGAGGTGCACCGACCAGCCGTCACCAGCTGCCGGCCGGGCCAATGAAAGGTCGTTGCTGTGCGCGACAGAGTTTGGCGGCTGGGGGCCGCGCCTGTGGGTCCGGTTTGTTGACCTGCACTCTTCGAGGCTTAGCCTGCTGGAGCTTGGACGTCTTGGCTTCCGCGGTCCCGCCCGCGCACCAAAAAGCTCGATTCAACTCGGCACTCTTCACCCACCACCTCCGACCTCCTCTGCGTGTCTGTTGGCCTTGCGTGAAGGAGGCTCGGGTTGGCGTCTTTCTTGTCTTCTCCATTGCGTCTTTTCTGTTTCTCTTCCTCCATGCATTGCACGTGCTGAAGCGGTCTGCAAGACGACGGCGAAACTCGACGCGTCCCTCCCACCGTCGCGTCCTGTTGCCGCTGCTGCTGCCACACCCCGTCCTTGCACCTCCAGCCCGCCCCTCCCCGCCCTCCACCACTACCATTCGCCTTTTGTCGAAGCTTCTCCCACGGCCCAACCATTCTCGCGCGGCCTCGTCCGCGAATAACATCTTGATTGGGCATATATATGGCAGCAGTATCGCTATCCCCAACTCCGGCCCACCTGTCTACCATGTCCACACGGCGTCCGCTGTCGAGCAATCCCAATGCCGCCAATTCGCCGCTCCGGGGCACCACGGCCTCCCTCCTCGGCCCCAAGCTGAAGGCCCGCTCTCATGCCACCATGATGCGGGAAGAGGCCTATGGACAGCCTCCGCCGGCCAAGCGCCAGATGGTCGAACATGGCGTCCAGCGACCCGTGCCATCTCCCACCCGTTCGAGGGCTGCTAGGACAGTCATCCACCGAGGGGTGACAAAGACGGTCAAGGATGCAGGCGCGGAACGGGCTGCTCAGAACGGAGAATACAAGCCTTCGGAAGAGGAGGTTGAGAATCTTCGACTATGGCAGACCCAGATCCGCAGTCGGTTCCCCAACATGGTGTTCTACTTTGAGAGCATTCCCGACGAGCAGCGATCCAAGCTCACGAAGCAGGTTATCCACCTTGGTGCTGTATGTGTTTTTATCCCCTTGATGTCAATCCGGGCTAACCATTGTAGCGTGAGGAAAAATTCTTCTCGATCAACATCACGCACGTCGTCACGACTCGGCCGATCCCCTTGGTGAAGGAAGTCCAGAACGAGAACGGACCCGCTACAGATAGACAAACAAATGGGGAACAACCAAAGACGATTGATCCCTCCCTGCTCAACCGCACGACAGATGTGGGAACGTCGTCGGTACGAAAGCTTCTCTTCGATACGAACTCGAGCCGCAGAATCCCTATACAGGCCCAAGATGAGGGCATCAAGCGACCCAAGACGCGCAACACGGATGTGCTGCACCGAGCTCGCGAAATGGGGAAGAAGATTTGGTCTATGGAAAAGCTCCAAAAGATCCTAGAGATGGTCATGGAGCCCGACCCGTATCGGAGCGCCATTCTGGGCCACGGCCGCGGTGCCTCACGGGGAAAGGCAGGGGAGCAGTCGAATTTGCTGCAGCTGTTGCAGAACGAACGCGTCCATGGACCCTCGGACAGAGATCCCACTGTGGTCACCAAGGAGCTCCAGTACTTCAAGGGACCGTACATTTATGTCTATGATATTGAGGAGAAGACGAAGCCCGTCATGGTGCGAGAGTATCCCAAGGTCGCCGATAAGAAGGATGGGGAGTGGCCGCAGTTCCGGGTCGCGTCGCAGGGCCGATGTCCGTTTGTGGAGGATTATGACACCGCCGAGCGTGAAAGCCGTCGAGCGAAAGAGAAGGCCGTGAAGGCTTCGGTCGAAACTGCCGCACCTACCCTGAAACCGCCGCAGGTTCCACCGCCGAAGCCTGTCATCGGCAAGCGGACACTCGCCGAGATGGAGGATGGTCAGAACCGCGGGCTCAAGGTCCGCCCGACCCAGTCGTTCGATCCTTCCAAGGTATCGAATCCGCCGACGCTGGATTTCCGTGCACCGAACCAGAACGCATTTATAAGCCACGCTAAGGCCGGTCGCTTGCTGGCTGGCGAGCCAGTTGCGTCTGGCGTGCAGCCGTCCAAACTGACGTCTGCCATTCGTTCACAGATGATTTCTTCGACGTCTGGTGTGTTGGGAGCCAAAGCCGGCACCAGCAAAGAGATCCACGGCCTTCAGCGCAAGGTGCTTCAGAAGACGAGCACGCCGGCCGTCTCTGACCTCAGCTCCCGTCGGATGGCCGAGATGAGCCATGATAGCAACACGTTTGTCCGGTCTGCTAGTGTCAGTAGGATAACGCAAAAGCTAGATGCCGTTGAGGAGGATGAGCAGCCGAAGCAGAGGGAGAAGGTTCGCAGAACCGTGAGCGTCCCGGTTCCTGCGAAGAAGAAGGCGCGTGATCTTAAGCCGGGCTACTGCGAAAATTGTCAGGATAAGTTTGATGACTTTGATGAGGTATGTTGCTTGGATCGAGTTTGTCGTCGGTTGCTAACATGAGTAGCACATTGTGTCCCGCAAGCACCGCAAATTTGCGGATAATGATGAGAACTGGACCGAACTGGATGCGCTCCTAAGCCAGTTGCAGCGTCCTCCTCGATTCGATGGACCGGCTGTGTCGTGGTCCTAAGTTTGTCTCAGACCCGTTTTCTTATAAGGCCTCTGGTATATTTCCACCAGAGTGCACGGCATACATGCATAACGCAAATTCCCATCAACAGGCATTCTCGGCGGCGCGGTGTTTTTGGGTTTTGGTTTTGCATTCATTTCTTTTTCGCTCCTTGACCATGGTGTCGGGATTTGAGGGGCATGGACAACGGTGCAAGGTGGTGATACCCTTACTGATGGTTTGGCCCATTATGATGGAATAGCTGGTGTGTTGGTAGCGGGACGGGAGCCTGGATGGACGGGCCGAGTGTACCTACTATATTAATGCGCCATGCATGTGTATACTGTATGTTAAGATGGGAATATTGAGTTTATATTCATGGCAGATGGTTGCTGTGAGGGCTGTGATGGGGCTAAAAAGAGCCGATGTTGGAGCTGAAAGGAGAGAGAGCGGGTTAAGGTGGTAAACAATCCCCCTTTTTTGTTGTAGTCGATCGTGGTGTCGTGATCACACAGGGTCAGGAGAGTGTTTATGTAGGATGTCAAGCTTTGGCTCAAGAGAACGGGCTCGTAAAGAGAAGAAAGGAAACAGCAGTTCGTCAGGTATGTATATATACATGACAAAGCCGCCATTGTCTACTCTAGGTTTAGAGCCGCGATTAGGGGCAGAGTGTTCGATAACTGGTTAATGGTGCCTAGTGACATTGTCAACTTTCGAGCGTGCTCTTGTCTCTGGTCCGACCCAGTTAGAAACCATAACGGTGCAGTGAATGTCCGGAGAAACGCCTCACTCACCTATCTTTGTCAGTATGCGGAGGGGCGGCTCGCCATGTGCTTAGCTGGCAAGTCTGGCTCGCCATCTGGGTCCATGTTTATTCTGTACGAAGGGCAGTTGGAAGAAAGGACCACGCGTGAGCATAGGACTGATTAGTTCAGTTCATCATCTGTCCTTGATGTTGGTCTTTGCGTCCATTGCCCACAGGTAGGTAGTCTGGCCATATGCGTCTCGTGTCTACTGTCCATAGTCCGTTAGGGTTACTAAACCATCATCAACGCCAAGCTTGGTGATGCACTCGGGATACCTATTCCCACCCTCAATATACACACACTTTTTAAACCTCCGAGTCCAACCGGATCTCTCATATAAATATCCTCATCACAAAACATAGCGATACCCAAAACTCCCCTCGACCTCAACCGCCCCGACCACCTCATCCTTGCCCATCGCCACGCTTCCTCCCCCCTCCCCACCAGCCATCTGCTGCTGCTCCCTCTCCATCCTTTCGAGCCGTCTATTCTCCCTCACAAAATAAAATCTCAACACGGCAGCCAACAACCCATTAAAAAACATAAACGCAGCACAGATACTCATCCCCTTGACATAATACGGCGCATCCCCCACGGGAAACACCCTCGTCCCCAACAACGGCCCACACTGCCCGACCAGATTCAACATGGCAATCGCCGTGCCCCGTTTCGAGTCAGTGCCCTGGTTATTCAGCACCCAAGACAAGATATTCGCAATCGCAGGAAACACCCCAGCCGCCGCGAGGAACACGCCGAGGTAGCGCACCCCGACCGATTTTACGGTGGCGAGGAGGATATACCCCACGCCCGCGACCGCCGAGAGCACGATGATCACCAGCCCGCGCTGCTGCGTGCGGTCGGCGAGGTACGTCGTGCCGATGCAGACGAGAAAGGACAAAAAATAAGGCGGCGCCGTGAGGCCCTGCGCGTGGATCGACGTGAAGCCCATGGATGTTAGGATGGCCGGCAGGAAAACGGGCAGCGAGGCGAACGAGACGTTGCAGCTGAAGTACATCAGCGGCTGCAGCCAGGTCTGCGGGGCGCCGAGCGCGGACAGGGCCTCGCGGAGGGAGAAGGAGCCGAGCCGGGCCGTTCCAGAGGCGTGCCCTGTTTGGAGGGCCGCGCGGGACCGGGCGGCGTCGCGCTCGGGCTGGGTGAGGAAGGTGGCCGTGTCGGGGGAGTCGGGGAGCAGAAAGAAGATGAAGACGGCGAGGATTATGGTGGGTAGGCCTTCGACGAGGAACAGCAGGCGCCAGTTGGCGATGCCCGAGGCGTGGCCTGAGGTGATCCCGAAGGCGAGCGCGCCGGCGAAGGTGGTGGCCAGCGGTGCCGCGGACAGGAAGATGCCGCACCGGAGACCGAGTTCGTGGCGCCGGTAGAAGAAGCTGAGGAGGTAGGGCACGCCCGGGGCGAAGGCCGCTTCGGCTGTGGCGAGGACGAAGCGGCAGGCCATTAGGCCGGCCCAGTTGAAGGCTGTTGCTTGGAGGGTTGAGGCGAGGCCCCTGGTTTTTTTTGGTTGTTAGGGAAAAACATACGGGTCGTTTTTGGGGGGTGGGGGTGAGGAGGGAGAGTTACCAGGTCATGATGGTTACTCCGGCCCATATGTCTGGTGTTAGTGTTAGTTTGGCTGGAAGAAAAAAAAGGGGTAAAGGGGGGGGGTTCACGTACGCGGAGGAACTAGCTTCCACATGATGGCCAGCCATTCGAAGATGACTGGGTTAGGTTGTTGTTAGTCTTGCTTTCGTCGGTTCATGGCTACCTAAGGGGGCAAGGCATACTGTATGGTATGTAAAAGATGGTGAGTAGCCACTAGGTATCGTTCATGTTAGTCTCTCTTCTTTACCACCTTCCCCACCTCCCCTGCTTATTCTATCGCAAATCGCAAACCACATAGCCACACCAGAGAAGAAGAAGAAAAGAAAAAAGAACAATGATTTTCTTTTTTTATTTTCAAACCAAAAATAAAATAAAACAAGTTTCCTGACGCGCCAACACCCTGCGTCGTAACAAAAAAATCCGGAACAAGAACAAAAATTATAAGTACAAAATAAAAGAGAGAGAGAAAATACAAACCTGATAATGCGAATCATCAAACCCCAAGTCCTCACCCATCCCCGCCGTCTGCGCATTCCCGATATTCGACCGGTCCAAAAAAGCGACGAGATAGGCCAGAAACACAAGCGTAATAACCCGCCGGTCGAGTTTGCGCCGCAGCCGTTTTTCGACGGCCGGGTCTATCTCGGCGGATACGGCGGCGGCTGACTCCTCGTCCGGGTCGGGCGCGGCGGGGGCGGACCGGACATCTTCGTTGTGTTCGAGGGTGGTGGCGGGCTTTTCGATGGTGTCGTCGGTCTGTTGTTGTTCTTGGTGTCGGTGTCGTCGTTGCTGCGTTGTGGTGATGTTGTTGTCCATTTTTATTGTTTTTTTACATTGAAATAAATGCGAAATGGCAAGGTATAAAAGAGAGAAAGGGTATGGGTGTGTGCGTCAACGAACGAGGAAAAAAACCTGAGTGGGATCGTCGCGCGAAATATATATGATTAAAGATATACAACATCATCTTCTCATTATAAGAACTCACACAAAATTCCCGGTTCTGCTTTCCCGGGAAAGGTTACACCCTCCCACATAGACCGGTCAGACAACATCATTTTCGTCCCACGCCAGAGTTATTTCCCTGATTTTTCCCCCTCTCCCATGTGTGTGGGTGTGTGTGTGTGACGGCGCTGATCATTTACCTTAAGCTGGTTCCCGTAGCAGCAGCGGCAGCACGCAGAAGTTTAAACCCGGAGGTTCTTGCTCTAGAACTAATGCGGACACCCGTCTCTCTTTTTCCCCGCTGTGTTCCCCTCCCACGTCTCCCTCCCTCCCTCCGTCGAGCTGTGCGCCGTGGCGAGTCAGCGTTGGGCTTTTGATGATGGAAGAAGTTAGTTGGCCATGCGGGAAGCTACCCCGCGATCCACCGCCGATCATCCCCGGGCGCGGGGTCCGGGTGTCGCCGTGCTGTTGGCCAATCAGATGCCGCGAATTTGGCACTTTTACACCTTTTGGGACTTGTTGCCAAGCAAAGGGCTGAAGCTTAACCTGAGCTCTGTATTCTGTGAAGAAATGCAGCTGTGGAATGGCAGCTGAAGAGAAAGACGGGATGTCCATGGCGGCCAAAAGAAGGGCTGATCCTGGTTGCGGAGACCAGATGAACCACAGCAGATGATCGGCGCGCGTTACAGCATTGGTTGACAAACTCACCCTGATGACACAGTGAACCGCGGATCCACTTGGCCATTCGCAAGAACCTGTCACTCCTCTCAGCTTCATCTCAACAACTTTGAGACATCAACTTTCGTTCACCGGCACAGTGCCTGGTATCGGGTACCAAAAAATTATTCGGAATGCCGATCCATCCGTGTCGACCGTCGTTATGTCGGGCTGACAACCAAAACCGCCGTGTCTCGTGATCCCCAAAACGAGCGGTCGGGATTATTCATCCCGGAAATAACTCGACACCGACAAAGTTGAAGCGAAAGGGTCCCGGCCCTGCGGAAGAATGAATCGAAGCTTCTGCCGGCGCTGGGACCGGGTCGAAGGAGCGCGGCTTACCTCAGAACTCAGGTCTAGATGCCGACTTGGATACTGTCACATCGAATGGGGATACCGCTCGGTATGCATTCTGCAGTCATCGATGTTTATGTCAGCCACGTCGACATCTGTGTGTGCCGCAGGTTGGAAGAGGAGATCACCAACACACATCTGCTCAGATCAAGCCTTTTATCGCGCTTGATGTTGTTGGTGCCAGCGATGATCTGGGATATCTTGCGATCAGTTGTCGGACTGCATGCTGAGTTGGTCAGCCCAACGCAGCAAACCGCGATCAGACGGAATATCATCGGGTTGCTGTTAGGTATTCCTGGGTAACCACTGTAACACCACATTGACATGACCGACCACGCGCCTGACCGGCCCCATCTGCCGCCCAGGTGCAGAATCCAGAACGTTGTCGCCAGTCCATCCAGCCTTGTGGGTTCCTCGAGCGGAATGAACGGGAGGGAGGGATGGTCTGCACGGAAACACCCGACCGGACTGTCTGAATACCACAGAAAAAAAAATGCCCTGAAGATCTCCCGGGAGATCGGCCAAACAACGCTCAAATCTCAACCCGTTTTCGCGCATCCAATCGAAGGCCTCTGCTCGACCCAACGAAGGCTGCGCCGTCGCTTCTGACTCTGCCGCCAAATGAAGCAAACAAGGGATAAATGCAAACCTCCAAACCCAAAGATGCCGTCTGGTCGCTTCTTTTTCTGGTGGCGCTCGCTCTTTCAATGTCAGCAAAGGCAGAAAAAGAAGCGCTTCGAAAACTCGCATGCTGACGCAGCCTGCAGTGGCGGTCAGCAAGCGCTTTTGTTCTCTGTCGGCCCGAGCCACACGTCGAGGGGGGATCGGTGCTTGCCGTGTTCGCGGACACAGCCACAGCGCATGATGGTTCTTCTATTGAATACGACTCCAAGAAATTCTCTGGCGGTCCCTCCGAGACAACCAGAAATCCGTACAAGCGCTCTGGCGAGATGGAACGTTGCGGGAGGATTCCTTTTGGTAGTTGCGCCACGCCGAGGATGTGGACTCTCTCAACTCGGTGGACTCGGGAGTCTCAACTCTGCGCGACGTTTGGCTGCCTCTCCGCGCAGGGAATAGGGGCTCTCACGTGCCGCCATCGACGAGGTCGCATCCCTCCTGTTTCAGGGCCCATCGACATCAAACAAATCCAAAGTTCGATTTGGGTGCTGTTTCGCATTTTCTATTGTCTTTGCCCATTCACAAGCCTGTCCTGGCTTTACTCTAGGACGAAGCCAAAGCTGATGACGGGCTGGTGTCAGCGCTACAGTCCACTTGCAGCTTGCATTCCGAGCTCTCTCGCATTCGAGCGGCGGCGTTGGTGCCTCGTGTAGAGTCGACATGAGACTGCTGTCAAAACTTTGCCATCCTGTCAGGTGGTTCGGACGACCGCTTGGCCACTGAGGTTCAATTTCCCACGGTGGATCGCCAACCATTTTGGCGGGTGCCTGGGCGAAGCGCACGGCGCGGCGCGGTGTTGGCGTTGGCGTGCAACGTGTTGCCTGAGTCAACTTGTCACTGTCACTGACGTACATACATGATTCTAGCGTTCGTTACACGATCTCGCAGCGCAACCGTTCTGCCGGGAGTTGGCATGGGGACACAACTTTCCATCGCCGTCCAACTGCCGTCACGATGCCCTCAAGACGATCAAAGGAACAATGGATTTCGTATTTTTATGTGCGCCCCGCTCGCGCCGTCGACGGCCAAATTGGACAAGTTATTTAGGGGAATGCGGGCAGGGTCCCTGCCACCCCTGTTGCTCTGGACAGGGCAGCCGCGCCACCCTTCTGGATTCAGTTCCCTGTCGACCCCGTTGCTTTTTGCGAGTCTGATTGGCCTGGCCGCGCTCGGGGTGGGCGACGTGCTGGGCTTGGCAGCTCGGACGGGTTGCATTGGTGAAGAGCGCGTGCTGGATTCACTCAGCGACACGGCGGCCCAGGACCCAATGCATGTCTCTCGTGTCGCTGCCCCTTCTTCTTAATCCTCTCCGTTCCCATCCCAACCCCCAGTCTCTCCTTTCTGGATCCTATAACAACCGGCGCCTGCTTTCCAATCGGCCAATTCAGTCTCTCGTTAACCACCAGTTTTTGTTCTTCTTTTTTGCGCCGTTTCTTTGTATACCTTCCGACACACTCGCTCAGTTGTCGCCGTTTGATTGGGACTGCCATTGTTTACACCTCTTGCGACTACACGTTCGAACGCACCGAGATATCCGGAACCTATTTAATTCTCCCCCAAAAATGTTGACCAAGCTCGCCTCGGTGGCCCTGGCCGCCACGCTCGTCTCGGCCCAGACGTTTAGCTCCTGCAACCCCACGCTTAAGGGTAAGATTCGGACGAGAAGAACAGAGAGACAGAGACAGTCGCTAACAGACATCAGATGGCTGCCCCAACCCCAAGGCGCTCGGCTCCACGATCGTCGACACCGACTTCAGGACAGGCACCGGCTCCTTCCTCAAGGAGCTCGACGGCACCAAGATCACGCACGACAAGGACCAAGGCGCCGTCTACTCGATCAACAAGGAGACGGACGCGCCCACGACCGAGAGCGACCTCTGGATTTTCTTCGGTCAGGTGGACGTCACGCTCCGCGCCGCGCCCGGCGTCGGCATCGTGACGAGCGTGGTGCTGCAGTCGGCCGACCTCGACGAGATCGACTGGGAGTGGGTGGGCAAGGACAACACGCAGGTGCAGACCAATTACTTCAGCAAGGGCTGCACCGAGGTTTACGACCGAGGCGGCTTCTCGCCCGTCAGCAACCCCATCGGCGACTACCACACGTACACGATCAAGTGGACGCGCGACCGGCTCGACTGGATCATCGACGGCACCACGGTGCGCACTCTCCTGGCCAAGGACGCCAAGGGCTGCTCGGGCTACCCGCAGTCGCCCATGCAGGTCAAGCTCGGCACCTGGGTCGCCGGCAAGTCGTCGGCCGCGCCCGGCACCATCGAGTGGGCTGGCGGCCTCGCTAACTTCGACTCTGCGCCCTTCAACGCCTACTACAAGAGCATCCGCGTGCAGGACTTCATGGGTGGCGGCGACGCCAAGGACGCGACCGAGTATGTGTACACGGACCGCAGCGGCACCTGGCAGAGCATCAAGGTGGTCAACGACGGCAAGGCGGTCGACAACGGCGACAAGGACAGCAGCTCGTCCTCGTCCGGTTCCGCTACTAAGACTTCCGGCAGCTCGTCGACCTCGACTGGTTTCTCGACGGTTACCTCGACCACCCCTACTACCACGGGCAGCGGCAGCAGCACTGTTCCTACTGGTGGATCCTCGTCCGGCACCGGCGCTGCCTCGCAGAGCTCGCACACGGCTGCGCCCAACGCCGCCGGCAAGCTGGCGCTCGGCAATGTCGCCGTTGTCGGTGCCGCGCTCGCTTACCTTGCGCTCTAAGTTTTCTCTGGAATCGAAACCGAGGATTATTATTTACATACGCACTCGCCCTCGCACACAAAGCTTCGCCAACATCCTTTTTGCATCTTATCATGGCCTCCCCAATGACTCATCTTTTTTTCTATAATACCGATTTGTTGTGAGGGGAAACTTGGGCGTGGGGGTGGAGTGAAAGGGAGAGATGAAAGGGGTAGGGTAGGGGTAAACGGGTTCTGTATATTTCTGTACTGTCTGTACATGGATTTGGGGAAGAGAATGAGACGCAATTTTTTTATATTTAATTTTTTTTCCGTCGATATGGATATAGGGCAAATGTGATGGGTGATGGGTGATGGTGGTGGGGGGTGGATGATATCCTTGGGCATTTGAGATACAGAGCACGAGAGACAGAAAGTAAGAGACTGAAAAAAGAAAATTTTAACAATAAACCAACTATGCATGGTTGTTGATGAGACTTGAGAGAGGTGAATCTTGAGGGAAGGAAAGGAAATGAGGATGGTTTTTGCCAAGGTGAGTGAGTACAACATGTAATTACGGTAGTTCGGCAAGGGTTATGGGAGGATTTTGTGGGGAGTGCGGTACGGTACGTAAGGCAGACAGGATATTCCGTGTTGTAAAGTGGTTTGTTTTCGAGAAGGGGAATCTAATGGGGATGGCATTGCGAGGGAGGCACGGACGCGGATATAAAGTCAATCTGGCGAGCTGAATGATGGGGTTTGATGAGGTGGCGGCGTGGTTTTTTACACTCAGTTAAACACGTGCGCGACGCGGGTCGTGGGAGTCTGGGTCTATGGGACGATGGCATCATGGTCCATTGAGGGCTGATTTTAGCGTTTCTGAACTTTTGGAAGACGTGGAAGAAGGGATTAGGCGGGCGGGCACGTGTTGTTGTGTTTTGTTGTGTTGCGTATGTGTAATTTCGGATGGGCCATCCGTCGTTTCTGTGTGTGTGTGTGTGTGTGTGTGTGTGTAACCTGAGACTTGAGAGGCTGAGACTTGGATTGGGCTTGTTGGGCTTGGCGAACGCTGGCGGAACGAGCCGGTAACCGGCAACCGGGGAAGTTGGGAAGGGAAGGGAAAACTTGGAAAATCAAAACGAAAAAAAGACTTGGCGGGATGATCGCTAATTATAAGTGCTTTTACAATGGAGAGAAGAGGAAGCACCGAAGGAAGGGGGGAAGTGGAGACGGGATATTGGGATTTCCTGTTCCAAGAGTATTTTGAGAGGGGCGAAGGATTTTTGGTTCCCCCTTTCTTTGTGGTTGTGAGATTGCTGGGCTTGGTGTTGGTGGTGATATCATTAGATTTAAATTTGGTTTGGTGTTTTGGTGAGTGGGGAGTGCGAAGGGGGGAGTGGTTGTTTGGCTATGATGTATGTAATTCTTAGACTTGGGGTTGGATTCATACAGGTGACAAGAAGGTATGGGGTACTTACTGTGTGTTACTGAGTGGGTGACTATCTGGTTTCTTGGGTATACCAAGCAGTAAATATGTGGTTTATGACTGATCAAGTTCCAGAGACCTGTATTATTCCCAGTATCTTGGTTGGTCAAGCAGGTGAGGAGGATGGAGACGCGATCGAGTGACGTATATCTTCGTGAGGTGTGAATATACACGGAGGTCAGGGGATGATGAGATTCAGTTATTGTTAGTTAGCTAGTTCTCGCACGTTGACAGCTATTCCTATGTGTGTGTAGGGCCTTCAAGCAACAGAGGCACATGATCTTGGGGCGATGAGCTGTCAGATAGTTCCTCCTCCGCAGACAGCGAAACTGCTAGTGTGTAATGGATTCCCTGGGAGCACTAAAATATTTCGGGCCTGGTAAGAGATTAACTGATGAATTGTGTTTGTTCGGTGAGGCCACGTGAAAAATGAAGCTATTCACATGTGCAGCCCAGGCTCTTTGTCCAAGAGATACCAAGTCACATTTCAGGGGCCGACCACTCCCCATCATTTGAACACCCTTATGACTCCAAGTAAAAGCAAACAAATCTGCGAAGTCGGTTTCTGAGTCAGACGGTGTAGAATATCTATCACTTCTTGACCGGTGACACATTCAGGCACCGGGAGATAACAGGTGGGTGGTTCGCAATGCGGGGTATCAATCCTCCACCCTACACTCAACAAACGGAACAAAGAGCACAACGTTTGAGAGTGAGACCGTCATTAATTTTGGCCCTCTATCTACGCCCAAAGTCGACTTATACCAATTTCAGGGGCATGAGCTTGAATTCCTGTCTGGACAGGTCCGGCCATCCACGTAAGTGATACCGTTGAATTCGATCGCTCGCAGTTTCTCACACGGTTAGCAGACCAGGAGTCACAAGGCAACGACGCCGCTTCCTTCGACCGGGCTATATAAATCTCATGTTCTGCTTCCACAAGTCTCACCCAAGACAGTTTGCAACACAAATCCATCGTTCCTCCGTCACGTCTCGATCACTCTTCTCACGGAGAACCAAAACCATGGCGCCCGACCTCGACTACAACAGCATCGAGGCCTTCCACCAGAAGCTTGCCAACAGCAGACGCATCCTCGCTGTCTGCGGCGCCGGCCTGTCCGCCGCCTCGGGGCTGCCCACCTTCCGCGGCGCCGGCGGGCTCTGGCGCAACTACAGGGCCACGGACCTGGCCACCCCCGAGGCCTTTGACCGCGACCCGGGGCTGGTCTGGCTGTTCTACGGCTATGTAAGTCTCGTCATCACCCTCATTATCCGATCAACTCAACTAACAGCAAAGCGTCGCCACATGGCCCTCAACGCCGCGCCGAACCCCGGCCACGACGCCCTTGCCGCCCTCGCGAGGACAAACTCCAACTTCATGTGTCTGTCACAAAACGTCGACAGCAAGTCTCTCTCTTCTTCTATCATCCAGGCCTATCCCTAACAAAAAAAAAAAGACCTCCACCTCCGAGCCAACCACCCCCGCTACCAACTCCGCCTCCTCCACGGCTCCCTCTTCGACATCAAATGCACAAACACAAACTGCACCCACCTCGAGCGCAACAACACAGCCGACCCCTTCTTCCCCGCCATCGCCGCCGCTTCGCAGGACCAATCTCCCTCAGAGCCGGGCATAATCCCGCTGCTCGACCCCTCCCACCCCCTCCCGCCCATCACCCGCGACGACATCCCGCGGTGTCCGGCCTGCCGCGAGGGCCTGCAGCGCCCGGGCGTCGTCTGGTTCGGCGAGCAGCTCGACGCGGCCATGATGGCCGACGTCAACAACTGGATCTCCAGGGAGCCGGTGGACATTGTGCTCGTCATTGGCACGAGCAGCATTGTCTATCCCGCTGCCGGGATCGCCGAGCGGGCGAGGACCAAGGGGACGACCAGTGTGGTTACCGTGAACCTTGAGGCCGAGACGCCGGATTTGTTGGATGAGATGTCGCCGGGGGATTTTTACTTTGCCGGGGACGCGACGGAGTTGTTGCCGAGGCTGTTGGAGCCGGTTATTGGGCGTATTTAGATTTTTATGTACCTATGTGTTCTCACGTTGTAACATGTACAATCCACATATACTCTGTTTCTATAGTACCATCTCTCGGGAAGGAAGTATAGTCCATATGTATACTCTGTTTCTATCGAACAATCTCTTGCGAAGGAAGGTGAGAGAGTAATCACAACAACACCCGAACAGCACCAGCCGCAGTAGCCAACAAGCCCGAGCACACCATAAACACACTCGCAAAGTCGCCGCCACCTCCCGTGACCAGCAACGACACAACAACAAACACATTAAGCGGCACCCTCAACATGCCGTACACCTGCGCGCGCACCCCATCATCCACTAACTTGCCCTTGAGCGAGCCCATGCACGGGAAATACATACCGACGGCCGCCTCAAAGAGACAGAACACCCAGAACGCAGTCTGTTCTGATGTCGGCCGCGCCGAGGCGACAAAACACGTCGCCGAGCCGGCGAGGATGGTCACGAGGAGGGTAGTCTGGCTGATGGTGGTGCCACTCCTGCGGGAACTGGTGAGCATGCCGAAGGCGAGCGACGAGGCCAGCGTGGCGGCCATGAAGCAGGCAAATATGACGCCGTAGGGGAGGTCGGACTCCGACGAAGAAACAGACCGCAGGGCGGGCGTCCAGAAGAAGACGAAGAGGTACATTGAGCCTTCGAAGATGGTGGAGGCGAGGCCGAGGGTTAGCACGGGCTTGCTGAGGAGGATGGATGAGATTGGCTGTTTCTTGGTTGTCGATTCTGTGTTTGGGGTCGTGCTTGTTTCGCCGTAGTTTTCGGTCTTTGCCGTGTTAGTAGTGACTCGTGTTTGTAGTGGTATTATTCTCAAGTGCAAGCCCGGGGTATCATTCTGGAGATGAACCTCGAACGACGGGAAATCTGAGCAGCAGGGCTCTGGCAACAATAGTTTGTGTGAAAACGGCCTCGGGAAAAAGGAGATACCTCGGGAAGAAAAACGCGAAGAGAAATGCCGGGGCTGCAACTTTCGTGAAAAGGGGAGAGAGAGAGGGAGGGAGAGTGAGAGGGCCATGAACCGAAGACCAAACAACCCCTGAGCCAGGAAAAGCACAAGACCAACACCAACAACCTCGTCTCCCCAACAAACACACAAAACCCAAGCAAACCCAGACACACCACAACGGAGAGAGAAATCAGGATAAAGGCAACCCGAAAAAGAGAGGAAACAAAAAAAAAAAAAAACTCACCCAAGTCAAAGCAATAACCCCCCCAGCAACCCCAAGACACCCAACCGCCGCCCAAAACGGCGCCCTCATCCCCCCCATCCCCTCCCACTTCACCAACCACTCACTCCCCACCCCAGCCGCAATAGCAACCAAACTATTCACCGTCCCCATCCGTCCAAAAACCACCCCCATACCCGCATCCCCATCCCCCTTCAAATCCGCAACAACCCAACTCTCAAAAACGCTAAACAACAAACTCGTCCCCACCCCACCCAGCACCCTCCCCAAAACCAAACCCCCCAACCCACCCTTCATCACAGTAGTAGTAAGAACACAGGATAAAGCATAAACCCCACAAAAACAAACACATGCCTTTTTGCGGCCATACCGATCGGCCCATGATCCTACTACCCCTCCAGAAATGGCGCCGGAGACAAAACCGGTGGTGAATAGCGCGGATATGGTGGAGGAGGGGAGGGAGTGGAAGTCGCGGTAGAGCGGGTAGAGGTAGGGGCCTTGGAGCCAGTCTGAGGCCATTACTAGTGCGTACACTGTTAAGAACGCCGCATGGCCTTTCCTTTTCTGTTCTGTCTTGGTCTTGGTTTCTGGTGTCTTGTTTTGCGGGGACGAGGGTGATGAAGATGAGGGTGATGAAGATGAGGGTGATGACGATGATGAAAATGATGATGACTTGTCTTGTTGTCGGCGGGAGGCGAAAAAGAGGGCGGCGCAGAGGGCCAGGAGGGCGGTTAGATTTCGTGTGTAGATGTCCATTTTTCCCTTTTCTTCTCTCTCTCTCTCTTGCTCTCACGCTCTGTCTTCTGACCTCAGTTTTTTTTTGGTTTGTTGGTAAAAAAAATCTTTTTCTTTTTGAGTGGTCTGTTGGCCTTTTTTTGGTGTCTCAGCGGGACCGTTGCCTTGCAGTTATCGCCGTTGTCCAATCAGCGGGTAATTCAACAATGTGAGATAAAAAATGAGCTGACAGCCCAAATAAAGCTGAGGTTCAACAACAGCATCAATAAAGTATTGGCGGTGATGAAAGAAAAATATGGGATGAAAAAATGTGGCCTTGGCTTGGACATTATCCGGCGCAATGACACGCATCCAAAAGGAGCTGCGACACAACGTGTTTGAGTTGGCGTCGTGGCTGAGGGGACCTCCGTGTTAGTCAGAGAATTGACCAATGAGATTAACCGAAATAAACAGCACAGAAACCACTTCAGAACCAACAGACTCAACAATAACCACTACCAGCAATTCTCAGTGAGCTATTAATCAAAGCCAATCTCAGGATCCATTACTCCATACCGCTATTACCGCAACAGTAGCACTAAGCCACCTCCCAAAAACACAACGCCATCATCAACACCAAGACTAATACCGACTCGGCCGCACCCTGACCGGCCACTTGGTCGAATTCCCAAACGATGGGAATCCATTGTCATCTGCCCGCGGCTTATAGTCTACCCCCTGCACCTCAAGCTTCAGACTCGGAGCAATATCAACCGACACCGAAACTCCCTCGTTCTTCACCGGTCAGCACCATCCACCAGAGACAGATCAACTTACAGTACGGATCTCCAACGTGAGCTCCTCCCGCAGGAAATCTAACGCCGCCGAGGGATCAACGCTCTCAAAACTCTGGTTCCCCACCGCCAGACCACGCAGCGGGAGACTGACAGAAGCCATTCCCGTTCGCGGCATGGCGAGCAGTGCCATGCGGCCAACAGCAGAACCGTTCACCATGAGGTGTACCGTCGACGGAAGAGGAATCTCGGACCGATCAACTTGAATCTCTGCCGTGTAATACTGCAGCCTCTGTCGGAACGGCGGGAAGCTCAATGGCCGGAAGCCCCGTCGCTGGACCGGAGCCGAACTGCTACTCCCACCATACAGAGCGTTGACCCGGGAGCGAACAAAGTTTGCCGATACATCAGGCGTCCTAGACCAGTCGTCAATCTCCGGGTACGTGTAACCAAAAACCCGGATATCCGACACCGAGTTGCTGCTGTAAAAGTTGAGATTCTTGTCGAAAAACGGCTTCAGCGGGCTATCTGCCGTGATGTTGGATCCTGAGGCCGTACTAAACTCCCCGTTGGTCCTCCCAGCCACCGTGAACATGGGTGTGTCGTAATGGATCGCTTGCCACAGAGAAATCAGTCTGTCAACATTACAGTGGTGCAACATACTAGAGATCGTCAGCTAGCGCCCTCCTACGGATCTACGAAACTCACAACAGAGGATCAAAAGCCGACCAGTCGATGTTTCCCAGGGTTCCGCCGCAGCCGGCATTGTTGTGAACAATGTTGTGCGGGTTCTCGAAGCTTGACCCCTGGAAGTTGTCATACGCCATGTCCTCGAATTTCTGTGTTCTGGTAAAGACGTCGTACTGGCCCTGTCAGTAACATCCGCCGACACGATGCGCCCAACTTACAACATAGTTCGTCAAGTCTTTCGCAACAGACATCATAGACCGGTCAGACTCGGTTCCGTTGTTCCCCTGAAGCCCACCGCATCGGACTGTCTCCGGTGACTGAGACAACGTACCACCAAATGCCGCTAGAACGCCCAGGCGTTGGAAACGGTAGCTGTAAAGGGGATTCCGGAGTGTCACAGGCCCTCCTGGTCCGTTTACCGTGATATTTAACAGCGTAGCCGCGGTTGGCAGCTTTGCCTCTGCCGCCCAGTCCCAGTACGGCTGCCTCAGAGTCTGGGCCGCAGCCTTGTAGGCCGGCGCGGTAGCTGAGGGATATCCGCTCGCTATCCTCACGGCGTGTGAGACCAATGCTTGCTGTAGGGGTCAGCCGAGGAGATGCTCATCTTGACAGGGTCTGTACCTCAAAGAGAGCTACATACGGGCGGTGCCAAGTGGGGAACAAGAGCTCCTGGAGCGACAGGTCAGCTATCATGTCAACAACGGATTGGCCATCACATACATTATGGGGACAATATCCAACGTCCTTGGGGGCGCCGTCGACATGCGCTACTCCGTTCCATGCACTGTGCGGAAGTCCATGGATACCTCCAAGCCAGTTAGTCGACAGCTAACCAATTTGGGAGATATCGAGAGGCGGGCGAGCCTTTTGCAGCATCATTTACCTGATATCGCATAGTAGGAGAGCGGGTCTGTCTCGTTGACGTCCTGGAAGGCCGATAGGGCGAGGATGTAGAGGTCCCTGGATGGATGGAAGCCAAATCAGATAACCAACTCGTCTGTCAGACTCGTGTGTCAGTCTTTCTTGTCTTACCACTGCGGCCCTCCGCGCGCGTATAGGTCGTTGATGTTCTGCCGGGCAGGTCTCTGGCCCGTCTTGACGTCGATGCCCGTCCTCACGCCGACCACGGGAAAAGGGGTTTGTTGAGCCGTCTGAGCCGCGGCATGCCCGTAGAGGAGAGCGGCGGCAACACACCAGCCGAGCCTTGCAGTGATCTTTCCCATCTTTGCCACCGAGAGCCAACCAAGCAATGGGGGATCAGGCATGAATACCAGGCCACAACCAGACGCTGCAGCTACACCGCCGGGCACCGGGTGCCCGGTGGATGGGGTGGGACGCCTGGCATTTTATCGAGAGCAGCAGAAAGTCCCCGAGTTTGAAGGCAAAGGGACATCGGAGCCTCTTGTTGCCGCAGGCGGAGCAGCTGTAACGATTTCACCAACCTTGTGGCCTTTGAACACAAGCATTTGCCGCCTCTTGTTCTCTTGTTTTTCTTCCATCTTCCGTATCAGCAAGCAATATGGGCCACAGAAGGGGGTCGGCGGCCACGACCGACACGAAATGGGCATGCATCGACCCAAACAGCGTGGTATCGGAGCAGCAGGGTGCTTGCCTGCATCTTGTGTCCGTTTCCGCAACGCGAATCCGCGCTTCCATGGCGAGAGCATGGCTGGCTGAACGGCTGGCTGCTTTCTGCAAGGGGGTGTTGTTGTGCCGCAGCCGTTGCCGTAGCCGTTGCGGTCCCGGCCGGTGTTCCCGTACCTGACCATCAACGTCGACGAATCGCTCATTAGCGCGTCCCGGATCCACGGAGCATCGGCTCTCGAAAAAAAAAACTCTGACCCTTGGTCGGCCGCGAGGTGGTCGTCGTCGTCGTTGCTGAGAGGAGGTGCTTCTGCTCCGTGGGGGTTGGCGCTGGCATTGGCGTCGTCGTCCCCGCGCCCCGGCCATGTTGGATGCGTCGTGGCAGTCTGTCTGCATCGGTCGAGGGGGGAAAATGACGAGCATGACTAAGACTCTTAAAAGAGAAAAAAAAAGAAAACAGATTCGGGAGCCCGACAAGGCTCGCAGAAGATTCGGGCAGTCGAGCCCGACCAAGTGCCTGCCAATCGACGTGTGGCTTGCTTGGGCCAGATTAACCAACAGCCAACTGCAGCTTCCTCACAACCTCACCTCAAATTTTCTCGCTCTTTCCCTCGACCGAAAATACGTGAAACCGCACTTCGCGGTGCTCTGACTTAGACATGAGGCCACACACGCTGCCCTTTTTCGCTGGCAGACGAGAATGGTCGCACAGGACCTGAGTCTGCAAAAAAGACATGGAGCCGGAGCTGGCGCAGTCTTGTCCAACCCCCGTCTCGCCGGCTGCCTCCTGTTGTCCATTTCTGCTTGATTCCCAGACTGCCCACCGTCTCCTGCAGGAGGAAGAGGCTCTCTCTTCACCGCTACTGTGTTTGTTCCCCCACTCAACTTGGGAACCTGCTCAAGCTGGGCACCTGTCTATCGCGAGCCCTATCCCGTTCTGATTACCTCAACTTAATGCAAGTGAGCCGCCAGAGATTACACATCTGGGTATCTGTGTGCGATGACGATTACTAGACCCCATGGCCGAACATGCCATCGAACTTGGTCCGTCCGCATATCACCCGACGACGATGGGATTCTCCATCAGGCTCGGATCCGGTCCGCCCGGCTTCTCAGTGCCGTCCCCTTGTTACGCACAGGACGGGTAGAAAAAAAAAGCCACGAGCTTTGTCTACAGCTTCCCACGCGCCGTCCATCATCATACCACCACCCTTGGTGTCATTACTGATGTCATCCAAGCCTAACGCGGGTGGGAAAGAGAAACCCAAACGCCGACAGCGGTGAAGAGAGGGAGGGAAAAAAAAAACACAATCCCACCTTGGGTAGTGAACATGTTCGCCTTTGTGTACCTTACCTTATTGACCCTCCACACAAAAACAAGCTTGCTGTCGTGCGACCAAACCTGTCCCCTCCCTTCCTTCGTCTCCCCCCCTCTTCTCTTCAAACCCAACCAACCACCAGCCACTTGGTCTTCCCAAGACTGCGACGGAGAGCCTCAAACCATGGACCCCACGACCGCCTCATCGTCAGCCCGTCAGCAGAGCCCGCACCACTTGTCCGTCCCAGTCCAGTCCCACGGGTCACATCTAGCCCATGTAATGCTACCTTAACCCACACTCCCTATCCTGACGCGGTCCCAAGCCACTCTATGTCTGAGGTTGGGTCCCAATTTCTGAGCTGCCCAATGAAACCCAGGGGGGGTGTCAAGAAGGGGAAATACACCAAGTAGTTGGGAAGCGGTGCGGTGCGGTGCGTGGGGTGCTTTTTTTTTTCTAGAAAGAAAATCTAGAACCCTACCGCATTCATCTTTCTTCCCCCCTTCCCCCCCTTCCTCTCCATCGAATCATATCCCCTCCCAGCCTTTCGGCTACCGCGGTAGGCGGATGAGGCAAGATCTGGCTTTAGGGTGGTGGGAGCCCTACCTACGTACCTACCTGCCTGGCCCCCCCTCGCCCCCCATATCCCGCGACCCATATCCTGGTAATCCCGCCCCTTGGTACCGTTCATACTTAGTCTGTAAGCAAGGTACTTCCATAGAGAGAAAGCAGACAAAAGCAGGTGCAAGCCAGCAAATGCCGGCCTACCCGGGAAGACCTACCCGGGGGGCGGGGTTGGCCGTTGTTGCATGTGCATAAGGTATGAAGGAAAAAAGTGTGATCGAACCAAGGCCAGCCTGGGCTGCCTTGCTTGGTACACGCCAACAACCAGGCCGGAAATCTCCACGGGACGCGGTTGGCTGGCGACTGACGGGAGTCAAGTAAGAGTCAATCCACTTTGACGAATGTTCCAACCACTCATGATGTATGGCTACCACGGTAGCGTCCGTTTTGCTCAGTGAACGAGCAGCTACCCTGTATCCTCACAAGAGATAGGTACGGATGGATTCCTGCTAGGCCGTCGACCTACGCAAGGAGTACAAACCCATAATCCGGAGCGTTCATTCCACGGGCTGTAGCACAAGAACTCAACCCATAGGGTCGCGTCCGTCGAACATACACGACCCAAAAAAGCTGACTTGCTGGATCCATCATACAACAAAACACCGCATAGACTAGGTACTGTATCCGAGACAAGAACCTTTCTACTTTTTTTGAAACATGCATAACCATAGAGAGGTATAAGAGACCTTATTTTTAAATTCTCAGATCCATAAACAAGAAATGTCAGGGAAAAACTTTTAGGGCGGCGAGACCCCCTCCCCCCCCCTTTCTTCGCGGTTGAAGGAAGACAAAAACGACGGTGGACGTGGCAGGAAGAGTAACGTTGTCCCTCCTTTTCTCCCCCAAATGCTCCCGAGCCGGTCGTACAACGAACCACCAACCCTCGCCGTTGAAGAAGAAGAATGGTGTTGAAGAAAGGAAAAGGAAAAGCCAGTTTGCGGAGATTAAAAAAGAATAGAGACCCATCAGTGGGTAAAGAACTCCTCCATGCTGGTGCTGCCCACATGTTTTTTTGTTCGACAAAAAGAAATTCCAACGCCACGCGAAGCCCATAAAATACCCGTGGCTCCTTCTATTTTGCTTTTCCCAGCTCCCTGATGATCCCCTTGCCAGTCCCGGTCCCGAATGATGGCCATGTAAAACATGCTGACAATGAAAAACGCCGAGCCAAGAGGGGGTTTCCCAAAGCCAAAATCATGGTGTGATGTCCTCCCGTGACGGAGAGTTTCCCCGCCCACAGGGCCTTCCTCTATGCAGCCTCCCGTTCCCAAAACATGTGTCGTTTGTTGTGCGGCAGAGGAAACCAGCAAATAGAGAGTTTGTGCCTTGTTGAACGGAGAAAAAGCGGGTGCCCCAGGCGGTGTGCCAACAGGGTCCACCCTCGCGTGCAAGCCGCCAGCGCAGCGTAGCCCCTTAGAGTGACTTCTCCAGCATGACCAACTCCCGGAAGCCCTCCTTCCACTTCCGCGCCTGCTCGGGTGTTGGCCTGGGGAGCGGACTCCGGGCGAAGCCGCCATAGCCCATCCAGCCGAGCAATCCGGACTTGACGCCGACTACTCCTCCCTGGATAGCGGTCCAGTCGCCCTCAGCGACGATTTCTTGCATGTCTTGGGCCTCCTCGACCCGGCCCTCGTTGTAGAGCTCAATGGTCTTGATACAAGCCTTGGGCGCAATGTTGGCAAGTCCCGCCAGGATGCCGTGACCCCCGGCTACCAGAGACTGGAGCGAGAAATCGGCCGAGCCGGCAAGGACCAAGAATTGAGGGTTGCCGGAGTTGTGCTTCTGCGGGAGCTTGCGGGCTCCTGCAGCTACTCGGTTAAGCTTGCCGGTGTTACCGCATGTAAGCTTCACCCCCACGATATTGGGGTGCCGGGCGAGCTGGAGGATGATATCGGACGAAAGATCGAGACCCCCAACAGCCCCGGGGAAATTATAGATGATGATGGGGATGGGCGAGCTGTCAGCCACCATGTTGAAGAACTTGAGAATGGTTTCCGATGAGGGGGCGAACAGCGGCGCATAGTAGGACGGTGGGAGCACAAGAGCGTAGTCACCGCCCGCCTCCCACGCCTCGCGGCAGTATTGGATCGTCTCGCGTGTGCTCTGTGCGCCGCAGCCGACAATGATGGGCATGTGAGAGAAGCCGGCTTGGTTGAGTGCCGTGCGGGTGGTTGACGTGACCAACCGTCTCTCGGCGTGTGTGAGGTGAACGGCTTCTCCGTTGGATCCCTGGGTTGCGAGGCCGGTGACGCCAGCCCGTGCTAGGCGAACGGCGTGGTGGGCAATGGAGTCGAGATCAATCTCCTCCGTCTCCTCATCGAAGAAGCACATGGTTGGCACGTAGACGCCCGGCACAAGCGGTCGTGTCATGTGGAAGGCTGGCTCATCCATCGAGTTGCTGCTGTATGAGCAGCTCAGAGGGGAGTCGGCCTCGCCAACCGTGAGGTGCCCGGTGATAAGACTCGGGACTCCTGAAGGCCGGAACGACCTGTGGAATCCGGCGCCGAAGCTGTCCGTGGGGGAAGGGGCGTCGTTATGAGGAGACATGATGAAAGTGTTCGAGGATACAAGATGGGCACGTGGCAAGCAGAGGGTAGGAAGAGTCAGGATGCTGGGGCTCTGATCAAGATGGTGTTGGTGTGAGATGAGGATGAAACTGGTCCCAGATCGGCCGGGGGTGGTGGTGATATTTGTATCAACGACGACCACTTGGTCTTGGGCTGACCAAGTCCTGGGAGGTGGAGGACAGGAGTGATCAGGGGACAAGATGGGTCGACAGCCAAGGGGTCGGAGATAATACCTAGCGTCTTTTTCTTTTTGCCTTTGATTTTTATTTCTTTTTTCTTCTCCGGTTTCCAGGTTCCCTCGGGACGGGTCCAAGCTCGGGTCGGTGGCGCTCCATGACAACCAGGGCCGCTCAACTCCGATGGACTGCGCCTCGAGGTAGACGGACAATAGGAAGCTGAACGGGTACAAAGCATCGAACGACAAGGGCTTTCCGAGATGTGATTCGACGCGCAGTACCAACTCGCACGCCCTCCTTCAGTGTCGAGGAAGACGGAACAAGGATCTCAGCATGTCGTTGTTCCTTGGACAGAGTATACGTACCGCACACAGTGCGCGAGCTGGCTGTCGTCCGTCGCCTCTGGACCGGTGCCGTACCGGGATATGGAGAAGGGCTCGAGCACAACAAGGCCGACCCAGCAAGCCAGGATGCGGGCAAGAAATTTGGTGGGCTGCTGTGTGGGGGTTAGCTTTGACAGGTACAACTGTGACAGGCACCGCGTGAGACCGCTTTGCTTGGGTGCAAAAGGCCAAGGAACATCTGCAGGCGCTAATCCCGTGAGGGGAATCCTCCTTTGCCCTCTCGGCTCTAGTCTGGATGTGGAGAAATGCTCCAGAACATCTGGAGGTGACGTTCTGATCAGATCGAAACTGCTCCTCCCCTCGCCCCTATTTTGAGAGATGCTGCCTGCCCCCCGCAGCATCTCTTGGTAGCTGTCGGGTCGGAGCCCGCGGCGACATGCCCACCAGCCTGCTCCGAGCTGACCGGACCCCGGTCTAATTCTTGCGTCACTCTCTTCCGTCCCGCCGTCATCTGATGGTTCATCATCATGACGCCGGAGTTGCCAGGCGGACGGCGCCCCCGTTCCGTCACCGTGCTGTGGCTTCGCTGGAAGATCGCTCGCTTAGGTCCCGATGGCTGAGCCACCCCGGACCGCTTCGAGTGCCCCTGTTGCTCGGCGTATCTCGGCTTCCCGTGACAACCACCATCTTGTCATCCTCCAGGTATTTTTTGCCTTGTAGATCCAAGGTCGCGACGAGCATGCGAGTTCGATTGCAAGTTTCAGCCTTGTCTCTTGAGCTTTCAGTACGACTCGGCTGTCATATTTACTTGCCGGAAATGCGGCGGGATTGGCAGCATGCGTCGCCTTCTCGTTCCAGATCGAGCTTGCTGCATCACCAGGACGCGACAGCCAAACTCCCATTGCATCTCCACCTGCGGCCATCTCCATTTCAGCGAGAGGCCGCAGCCGGCGGCACGATATTTTATTTCGAACCCCTGTTCGGTTCCGTCTGCCAACGACAAGTCCGAGTCAGCCGGCATGGAGATCTTGTCCGGCATATCTTGGGCACAGCTTCGAGAACAACATCGTGGATGCCCCGAGCCTTCCTAATACGCTGCCAAGGCCCCGAGGGCGGACCTGAGCAATCCAAGACGGGCGACCGACGCCAATGCTATAACTGCTTGCTGATTGGTGGAAATGCAGCACGGCGGCCGGCCGCGAGGCTCAACAACCACAGGCCGGGTGCCCAATTGCCTTCGTGGGAGCTTTTGGGCACGTCCGCCAGGGCCGCTCGTCGACTCCGATGCATTGGCCCCTGTCATGACTGGCGTTGGCGTGCAACTGGCGGTCAATTGATGTCTCGGAAGACTCAACTTGGCATGGATCGTAGCCAGCGGAAACGGAGTGTCATGAACGAGATGCTGGTCATCAGGACAGCCGGCGCCCCACCGGCCATGATGATGATGCCGCCGATGTGTGGCACCGTTAATCAAGGAAGAGACCCAACGTTATCAGCTGATGGCTGCATGGTTCTGGCGGTTGAGTTTCGTCCAGAGTCCTTCCCGCCTCGTCCATCCAAGCTCTGGCGTTTGTTGTATGTCGGATGCCATGTTCGTTCGTTGGTGATGTAACACAAGCCCTGTGTCTCGCTCTGGGTTGGATACTTGGGCCTGACGCCGATGTGACGACCCAATGGGGAATCGTGCCTTCTTTGCGCCAGCCTGTGGCGGGGAACGGCGCCGTCGACAGGCTCGCAGACGATGTCGAGGCCGACGACAAATGGATTGCGCCGCAAGGAGGGGGAGTGAGGGGTTGATGGAGGGGCAGCTGACACTCTAGATCATGGCATCGACCACTCAGCCTGCATAGCGTGCCCGGGACCGCAGATGGAAATATCCTCCTGCATCCGCACCTCAGATGGCTGACATTGGCGTTGCTCTGATCAGATATTGCGCGCGTCTCCGACCACGATGGCTCTTGGAGATCTTGCGCGGGGCTTGGCTTCGGCCTCAGCTTCGTGTCGACGATCCATCATCGCTGTACCGATGCGGGTCATCGAGCTTCGGGATTCGCAGGGACCTTCCGCATAGGGGCTATCGACGCGATGGATCTTGGGAAATTTCGGCGAAGGAATCGCTGAGGCCCAGGAGGTGCTCGTCATCGGCGCCCCTGGAGATTCCTGCTCGGGCTTCGGTCAGTGCACCACTGCACCCCCCAGTGACCCCCTCGTGCTGAAAAAGCCCTGGTGCCCTGGGTTCCGGCAGCGTGGTTCTGGATCATGACGCTGCGACAATTGGTGGGGGTCCCTCGATTCGATCGTGGATGCAATGACAGTCAGCACCAGATGTTCCAGAAAAGAGTGTAGAAAACGGACTGCCGAGTCTCCCACAGAATTTGGTAGGACAATGCCATGGCCGAGCCGCCCGTGACTGCCGTCTAGGAACAGTTGACAGAGACGAGGAAAGAGCGAATGTCTTGCCCGCCTTGCAAATTGAAACCCAGGTACCCCGTGCAGGGTATTCTCTCAGGCACTGTATAGAAACCAAGCGGTTGTCGTTTGCCTGATCGGTCCCCACGCGCATCAGTACGACGTTCCGTGTCCGCTTCCCTGCCCAAACATCCGCCAAATAAACTACTTGATCGTGTGACTCTGTTATTACCCATCTGAACCAAACGGCCTGATCAATAGCGGCAAGTGCTAGGAAGGGAGGCACGCCCTAGAGTAACTCGTCTAGGCCGTGATAGCGCAAGTTGATTTCTCCCTTGATTCACCGCGGGTCTTCGCTGTTTCGTCCCAATCGCCCACGATGTGCTTGAAAAAAGCAAACATACATGGCATGACTTGCCTTGTACCCCTGGCCGATCCAGTCCCGCGGGAAGCAGTCCAGTGACCTGTGCGCACAGTGCGAGGCCGGGCAGACTCGCGACGTCCTCGAGCGAGTTACAGAAGGAACTTCATGTCGTGTCCCACCCCAGTGTGCCGTCTCTATTCAGCATGTCGCAGGCGCTAAGCACAAAAGACCAAGAAGTCTGCGAGCCGTCAGTCAGCACGAAAGAACCCGACAGCATCTACTCTCATGATAGAGTATTTAGTACAACCCGAAGCTGACCGACGTTGCCAGGAAATTGGACCAATTCCGGCCGTCGCGGCAAAGCAGACAGTGGTGGACCCAGAGTCTTGAGTCACGTAAAATCTGTGTGAAGTTTTTCAATAAAATGATCGACATGTTCCCCAGTCGAACCCCCACGCCGTTAATTACGTACCCCGTACCAAAGTTTCCGTTTGCTTTCCCTGTAGTGCTTGTCCAGACCGGAATCAGGTGCTGGGCTCGAAATCCATGAAGACTTTGGCTCACCAAGGTGTTGTTGTGGCGCGGAAGAAAAGTCAGAGAGCACTGGTAATCTCAATGGGTACATGTACTGTGTTGCGGAAACCCCGGTAGAAAACAGTGCGGGATCTCCGTTATTTTTTTGAAGATCGCGGAGTGGGCTCCGACTGTCTGGGTGCACTTGCCGTGTCCACCCCCGCGTGCGGGACGCTCGGGGCAACACCATCACACGCACACACCGCACACCGAAAAATTTGATGCTCAGCCCCCAGTCCAGTGAACACGGCTCCGAGAACCGCGTTTCAAGCATCATTCCTTGTCGTCAACCACCGCCTCCCGTCTCCGACAATTTGATGCGCGACCAACAACCGAGTCACGGGCCAAGCGTTCCTCGTATCAATATCCAGAGACTTTCCCCGATCTTGATCACAGCCGCGGCAATTCGCTTTTGACGACACTCCAAACACCCATAACCAATCACTTCACACCCTCCAAGTGGTTTCCTCTATCACTTACTCTAACCTCGGTATGACAAGTTGTCGAAAGCAGGAATCCCATGTTAGGTTCCTAATCCCATGTCTTCCAGGTACCGCGCTTGGGCCTCGAAAAAGCTGCATCTCCAGGTTGCCAGGGTTCTCCGCAGTTTGAAGACGGTAACGCGTCGGCATCATACTCCGAGAATATCCCCCTTCCATGAACGGACCGATCCCATGAATCGGCTTCACACTACGAATGGACCGTCCTCGTGTTTCTCGGTCCTCCGAGCTCGAGGCCCCGGCCTAGGAGGCGGCCTAGGAGGTTCGTTAGAGCGGTTAGTACTACTCATCTTCTCCACATGATGGCGGGTATAGCTTCACTTTCGGACGAGATGAAAGACTGTTACTAATACGGACCAATGGGAGAATATAGCAATGTCACACATTGGTCATGGAGTGCCCTTACCAGACAAGATTTCTGCTAGGCGCTATGCCGCACCCCGGACGTCGTCTAGGCCAAGTGTTTGCCGACATTCATCCCGCGACGGTGGCCGCATGCATGGGGCCGAGATCTGAAGTCGGACGCAGGCTCCCAGCCGGCTTGCCGTCTCCTGCCCACGAGTCACGGGGAAGGGCACGAGCCACACGCGGGTTGAGTGGGAGCATCAAGTTGACAGCCACACCCTCCTGTCAAGCGGTCCCATCCTCATTGGTTCCTACCCGCGGGGAAATGCCTGGGCCCAGCCTTTCACTCGTCCAGCCCCAAGGGCTCGGCATGTGGCTGAGGCTGGGACGTCCAGCCTTGACATGAGAGCTACTGCTGGGCTGGGCAGCTTCGGGTGCGTCTGCCGGAAAACAGCACCGTCCCCCACGTGGCTAGGCATGCACCGAGGGGAAGCCGAGACGTCTGTTGGTCGGGTTGGACGGAACAAGACGTCTGGCCAACGGCCCGCTGCCAGCACCCGTGCTCCATTTTTCCCTGGCACGGGATTCGCAGAGCAAGCCGCACGACCTCGGTCAACATCCGACAGCCCAAAGCGAAGCCATCCCCGCCCAGGCGGTCGACGTCGTCACACATGGAGTTGACCTTCCTCTCCGAGCCCAGACGGTGCAATACCCCAGAATTAGCCGTAGCCAATCACGGTGATGGGGCAAATCCAGGCAAAGGATGTGAAACCACCACTTTGCCGCAACATGGACTGCCTAGGCTCAGTTGGGCATTGTCAGAGCCATCGGTGTAACAAGCAAATGCTAACCCGCCAACAGCTTTGACTCTCCATTCGCCATGATCAAGAGATCAACCGACACTAGCCTCACCACCTTGGACCAGATATTGGCAAGATGCAGAATATCGCCGAACTAGCGGCTACCGTGCCAGTGGTTACACCTCCGACAAAAGTGTCTTTTCTAGCCCAGCCCAATATCCCTTGACTACTGCCGAACCTGTGCAACCCCCCACAAACTTGGGCGAGAACGCCAGTGGCCAGCGGGTCGGCGAGGTTGACATCTTGCTCTAGCCGGGCGGAGACGCTGTTGGCGCGGGCCAAAACACCAGACCATGCTGGGCATGACACGCTCGTGTCACCCATACTCCGAGGAAGGATGGGGGCGCGCTGGCCAGCGGGCATCACCGAATAGAGCTGACATGCACCTGGTTGTCATCTGACGGCCGCCAGACACAATGACAGGTCAGCCCGCCGGCGATGATCATCTCGAGCGGCGACTGTGTTCTCGCCCAGCTCCGGGGCTGTCCATCTCTCAAGCCGAGCCCAACTGCTGGTGATGGCGTTGTCGCAAATCAGATCACCACAGACGGGCGCGCAGAGTTTTTCTCTCCGGGCGGAGTGATTCGGCGAAGCCAGGTGGCGGCGGACATATCCTCCGCGCAAGGCGTCAAGGTGGATCTCTGTTTACCGCTCCAGCCGACCTCGAAAGCGCGAGGAGCGTCAATTCGGCAAGTTACCCCTGGTCTCCTGTCAGCCGGGAGTCGATCCTTTGGCATGCGGCACAGTGGGAGAAAGCTGAAACCGATGGTTGCTGTACACGGCTGCGCGTCGCGGTACTTGGCAACGGTTTCTGGCTGGCAGGTCGCCATCTTGCAGGCGCAGAGGTGAAGTGAGATGGGATGCTTGTCTGTTGGTTTGTGAGCCGTTACCCCTTTTCCCGGTAAATATGCGCTGGCGGTTCTAGGTCTCGGCCGATACTGCTGTTTTCAGTTTAAGGCGGGATTACCACGCTAATCCCGGGAGGGCATATGGCTTGGGCGACTGTCCAGGGTCGAAAAGTTCTTCGTTTTGCAGGCAAGTAAGGCCGATACACCGCCACGGCAGTGGGCCGACGCCAAGGGAGGACGCAGGTATCTGCAAATATATCTGCAGCTTCCTGTCACGGGTCGTGCAAAAAATTGGGCTGGAACAGAGAGGCAGAGACGGACTCCACCGAGGGGGCCGGTATTCGCTGGCTGCTGAACGGGGTGTTGCTACGGCTCTATCCGGGGCGTATGCTTTACAGGACACAAGTCTCGAAAGAGGGGTGTTAGGGGTGTTCTTACTGTGAAGGGCGGGGGATGCCGGGACGGGAGCTAGGTTCAAAGGGGGAAAACGTGCTGTCAAGACTGTGCGTGTGGAAGGTGTGGAATCGCGCGATGGGGACGGCCACGTACATCACGCATATGTGTGTTCTGCGTGTCCTTGGCCGTGTGTGTCTTGGTCTGCAGGGCGGGGGAGGGGCACTATTCTTTGAAAAGGACTTTTCGAACGAGGAGAAGACTTGGCTGCGGAGTTCTCAAAGCCTTTGTGAGGACGTCCAAACCGGCCCCATGTAACGTTATGCTGTGCTCTAGCAGGATGAAGATGATATTGTGGGGAGTCACCGTGAGAAAGTGAGAGTGGGGAAGCCGTCCAAGGTGGGGGGAAAAGGAGGGGGTATCATTAACCTGTTCCCCCATCTGTCCGGTTGTTGTTGTCTGATGATTTGAGGTCGCTTTCTGTGTACTCGAAAAAGAATAGAAATGGTGGAGAAAGTGTAAGCGCAATGTTTTCCAATTTACCCCGCGTTTTTTTCAGGGTAGGTACCTGGTTTGTGTGTGTGGGAGAGAAAAGGGTTTACCCCCGTGTAAGTCCTCTAGTCTAGGTCTAGTGTCGTATCTGTTCTACCACCCCCTGGTCTGGTCTGACCTTAATTCTTGTCTGCTATAACATGAGATTGTGTAGTAAATTCTCCGTTGGGCGTAGTGGGGTGGAAATATTTCCGCGGAGGATACCTACCAACCTCACATACACAGCAACAACACTTACACGACGGGATGAGACTTGGTCAGAATGTATCTAGGTATCCTTGGTTTTGGCATGTGGCTACGGCTCCTCTAGTGGCTTGTGTATAATTGTGAGTTTTTGCAATGGCAGACACATGGAGAGAGAGAGAGAGAGAGAGAGAGAGGCAACTACCTTTTGCTGCCGAGGGATCTGATTACCACTTCCTACCCTGTCTGAGGAAACGAAACAAGCTAACGCACACGATGGCAACTCACTCGGCCATCGACGAGCACAGCTTAGCAACAACAGCTGAACTGACACTGACAGAAAGCTGTGGAGAGAGAGGCATTGATGATGATAATACAATGCCCGTCAAGCTCAGGGTGCGGAATACCACCGGCGGTAGAACTGGGTGTAGGCTCTGTTCAAACTGTATCTGCTGCACATCGCGCTCCTCGTAGGACAGATATATATATATATATGTTCGGAGCTGAAATTTCAAGCTGTTATTCCTTGTCGTTTTTCGTGTGGTTGAACATTTGGGAATGGGAAGAGAACAATGAAATCCCAAGAAAGGGGGCGGGGGCACGAAAGGAAGAGAAGAGGAGGACGAGGGAAAAGGCCATGGGTGACAGCAGGAAAGTAATGTAGATAGTCCAACTGTTCCGTGATCAGTCATTAATCCGTTCACTTCTTCTCATCTCTTCTCTCATCCCCGACAGTGACCTATTTCCGGTTCCAGGACGGTTAAAAATTGACGATAACCACGCCCAAAATGGGGACGGGACTTTGACAAGCTCGGGATCGGGTGTCCAGACGGCGGCGGGTTCGAGCAAATCCTAGTCTCCTTCCGTGGATATATATATGCCTGCGCACACCGAGTGTCCTATATCTGAACCCAGTTATCCAGCAGCAGCACACTGTCATATCTCTGCTTCGGTCATGAGGTGGACCATTTAAAGGTTATATATAGAGAATATCTCAGTATTGCTGCTGACATCCCTTACTTGGCAGTTATAATTATACTATCATCTAAAACAAAACCATTAGCCCCCTGGACCCCTCGACCCCGACCCCGACTCTGGAGTCCCATAGAGAGAGAGGTATATCATAAGCTTTGTATATCCGTCAAAGGATTTGCACAGAGAGACACAGGGAGAGAGAAAATATCCTGAGCATTAGACCACCAGATAGGCACCTTACCTACTAGGTAGGTACTCACTGACAATCAACCAAATATCAATCTAAACCAACAAACCCGGCGACCTAGCCCGCAACCGGCCCCCAAAAAACCAACCAGGTAAACACCAACTGCATAGAGCAGCTCTCCTCGTTCCAACTCCAGACCCGGTGATCATCCAGGTTTACTCCCTCGCTGTAGTGTCCCTGTCTTTCTCCCCAGTACCGGTAACGGTGTGCATACGGAGAACCCGAGAGTGCCAGGGAGACTGGCACTCGTGGACAGAAACAAATCGCCACCTCGCTGGCTGAGCGGCGTGGCTCTTTCCGACTTTAGTAATACTCTTCTTCATCCTCATCCTCCTCACAATCTTCTTCCACCACAACCACCTCATCCTCTTCTTCTTCCACCACAACCACCTCCCACTCTTTTTCAAGCTCCTCCTCCTCCTCATCCTCATCCTCTTCTTCATCCTCCTCCCACTCCTCCTCCTCATCCTCATCCTCCTCCTCATACTCCTCCTCCTCCTCATACTCCTCCTCTTGATCTACCTCTTCATCTGCCTTTTCATACTCCTTATACTCCTCCTCGACCTCCCCGACCTTCTCCTCCTCCTCTTCCTCCTCATACTCTACCTCCTCATAATCCTCCTCGACCTCCTCGACCTCCTCCTCTTCTCCTTCCTCATATTCTACCTCCTCGTACTCTCCCTCCTCCCACTGTCCCTCTTCATAGTCTCCCTCTTCCTCTTCCTCCTCTTCTTCCTCCTCCTCCTCCTCCTCCTCCTCTCCCTCCTCCTCATCCTCTGTAGATAACTCGTAATACTCACTAGCCGGGATCGGGACCGGGGCCGGGGCCGGGATGGCCACACCCCCCTCATCCTCATCCTCATCATCCCCCTCCTCATCCTCTCCCTCCTCCTCCTCCTCATCCTCATCCCCCTCGGATCTAGGTCCAGCAGGGTAATAGACCCCCATGGGTAAAGTTGTGCCTCGATCAACGAGGTATGCTGTGACTTGCCGCAAAACATACCTTCTTCCACGATTTATTATCTCGGCAGCAGGCAATTCCTCCTCCGCCTCGGGCTCGTTCTGGGGCTTGGGCTTGTTCTCGGGCTCGTTCTCGTTCTCGTTCTCGTTCTCGGGCTCGGGTTCATTCTCAGGCTCGTTCTGGGGCTCGGGCTCCTTCTCGGCCTCGGGCTTCTTCTCGGGCTCGTTCTCGTTCTGGGACTCGTTCTCGGGCTCGTCCACAATTCTGATATTGATGGTTATCTTTGTAGTAGGGAATATTTGGATCGAGCCGTCCGCGTCGAGATCGTATGTCTCGAGCCATCGGGAGACTTTGAGGGATAGGTCGAGGGCTGTGTCTGTCGCGGTAGTGGGATGGCGTGTGGGATCATCTTTCTCTTCCTCGGGATCGTCTGTGTACGGATCCCACTCGGACGCTGCGCTCATGTAGACGGACTGGGAGTCAACCTTTGTCTCTGTCGAGGTGAGGGAATGTCGTGTAGGCGCGGGAATGGGCTCGTTTTCCTTTGTGTCGTCTGTGTATGGGTCCCACTCGGAATCTGCGGGTGACGGGACAGTGTCGGGCTTCATCTCGGCCGTGGTGCTGTGCTCGGGTGTGGGCTCAGAGGTGAAACCAGCGGCGCTCTCGATAGTGACGACCGGTTTGGTGTTATGCTCGACTGTGACGGGCACGGTCGATGCTGGTGGTGATTGACCGTTACCCCGAGCCTCCGAGGAGGCACATGTGTTGCAGACCACCCCATATTCCGGGGTGAGTGTTAGGAATCCCATGTTTTTCTCTGTTGATGACCACTCGGTGATGATTCCCAGGATGAGTCGGATGTTAGCCTCGAGTTTCTTTGGCTATAGTTTAGAGGGAATCCTGAAAGATGGATAGAAGACGAAAGTAATGCCGGGTCTTGGTCGGATCGTGCCGGACAGGAGGAGACGATGATCTTCCAGATTTCGACTTCTGAGAAGGCAAGAATCACGAGTCACTGGTTGACCACCCGAGAGCCACCGCGCTTGCTTCTGATCCTTGAACGCGAATTCTGATGGATTTGCGTTTGACACTCCCGTATCTCTTCTCCCCAAGTGCTTATTCGTCCTTGTCTGGTCCTGGATCGAATGTCAAGATTTGGGTGATGAGAAGAGGGCACATTCAACTATTTGTATTGTACTCGCAAAGGCCATGCCGCAGCGGACTCTGTCACAAGTGTCTGGCGCTACCGGAGCACCGCTGATCACAAGCTACTCCTTACAAAAATGGGTATTTATGCCCTGCTAAATTAATCCAACCATGCGCCAAGTGCTAGGCTATCTCTATACCTAAATATGCCAGCCAAGTTGCTGCAAAGCCAATGCTAGTTCTGTGGTCCAACAAGGTCCCGCCTATTCAGTACTTCCCTCCCATCATATCATTAAGAATGTCCCGCAGCACAGGCTTCCCCGTCATCAGCGCCCTCTGCCCGATCCTCGCCTTCTTCGGCACCAGCTTGATCTGCGTCTTCTCCGTCTTGATCACCTGCGACTTTCTCGGCGTCTCTCTCTCGGTCTTGACTTGAGACTTCCTTGGTGTCGTGCCTAGCTTCATCGGCGAGCCCTTGCGTGGAGATGTACCGAGAACCGTGCTGGCCTGCGTCCCGACCTCGCTCTCGGGGAAGTAATGTGCCTCCAGCATCCCTTCCTTAAGGTCATACACCCATGCACGCTCCTCCATCATACCGACGAAACGGGCAAGCATCTCCTCCTCACCACACCCGCCTAGCGTGCTTCGACTACCCACCACCAGCAGCTTAGTCTTAGCCCGCGTGAAGGCCACATTGATACGTCTCCAGTCCTTGAGCAGCTCGCCGATGCTGCAGTTCTCGTTGCTCCGCACCAAGCTCAGCACCACCACCTCCTTATCCCGGCCCTGGAACCGGTCCGCCGTGTGCATCTCGATCTGCTGACCACCCGGATGGTTCCGCAGCAGATGACGTAGCTGAGAAAGCTGCGAGCGGTAGTGCGTCATGATACCGATCTCCGACGGCGGCACCCCAACACTAACTAGTGCATCCACCAACTGCGCGACTACTCTAGCCTCGCATAGGTTGACGATCCGGTTACCCTTGGCCTGCTCCTGGCTGTCCCCAAGCTGATCTGTGTTCACAAAACGGACGCGCGCCTCGGGGTCCAGCAGATCGCGCAGCCAGCAGCTACCAGGCCGCGGACCCGAGCAGACGGACGATGCAGTCGGCGGCTTTCGGTTCTTCTGTGGCGAGATGCAATACCCTCCCTTGATCGGACTGCCGCGCTGCGAGGCAGCGATAAACGTGGCGGCATCAAAGTGCCGCTGTCGGAGACCGTCCATGTTGGGAATCTCCAGGGCAGCGCGCCGGAGAGCTTCCGTACCGCACTTGAGCCGGCCCTTATAGATGAGGGTATTTGACAGCGTCATGATATCTTCACACATGCGGTACTGGTGCTCGAGGTTGACGACCGACTCGGGGTGCGTATCGGAGAGGAGCTTGAAGAGCGACACATCCAGACCACCCAGCCGCGCCTCTTCGTTTTGCACCAGCGGCGGAAGCTGGTTGTGGTCACCAACGAGCACAAACGTGCGCGCCATCCGGATCGGCCCGAGACAGACGGGCAGTGTGATCTGCGAAGCCTCGTCGACGATGCAGTAGTCGAACGTCCGCTCGTTGAACAGTGCGTGGTTGATACCTAAGCATGTGGTAGCAACGACAGGCGTGCCGTGCCATGCCTCGCGTATCTCGTCGAACGACGACAACGGCTGCGAAGCAAGAATAGCAAAGTCACGGACCTCCGGGTGCACCTTGGCCGCAGCACCTAGCCTCAGAACGGGCGTCTTATCGTTCTTTAGCTTGAGCAAGATATTGTCGACTGCCGAGTGAGTATACGAGGTTAGCAAGACTGTCTTGCCCTGGGCGACCAAAGCACGAATAATATGGGCGATAGTCGTCGTCTTTCCCGTTCCTGGCATACCCAGGACGAGAGCGTAGTCGATTGCGCTCATGACCTTTTGGATTGCAGCCTTCTGGTCGGTATTCAAGCCATCCTTATCGCTGATCGTGTATTGAGTAGGAACACTCTTGAACCGCGGAGGCGCGAGGTCGACGATAAGACGGCGAATCTCGCGCGACCCAGACGGCCCGTCGGCCATGACCTGGATGAGGTTATTCCGTACCGTCGCCATACCGTTGCTGAATTCATCCTTGTCGATTCGATAGTGGACCGGTGGCTGCTCGACCTGATCCTGAGTTTGCTTTGGTTTTCCACCCTCCGGCGCAACCTCCATGATGCTTGCAAACACTTGATTGTTGACCTCATCGAAGCCAGGTTGACGAATCCGCACATTATGCAGCCTCCTGTCAACAGCGACCGTGATCCTGTGCTTCGCAATGGCAGTGACGAAACCGATACCTAGAGCAAAGTGTCCCTGCTCATCCGAAACCACGATCGGCTCCCCGACGGCCAGCTGCGAGTCAAGGAACGAAAAGCCAGACGCCGGTCTGTCCTTGATAAAGGTGTACATGAACCGGTTGATCTTGGTCGAGGTCTTGTCCTCGTTGGCCGTACCTTCTTCAATGACGACGTTGGAGAGACATCGTCCCAGTTTCTCGCGCTCAGTGCTGACCATGGTCCAGAGCTCGCGGCGATGCCTCTGACTCTCCTTCTCTTCCTTGGTCAGGAGATCCTCCCATTTGAGAAAGAAGTCCCGATGAGTCGGCGTCAGGTGCTTGACGAGATCCTCGAACTTGTCGTTGACACCGCTGGACTCGCCCGTCCCGTCGTCGGCGAGCCTGTGATAGATGAAGCATGCCGTCTGGGCGTAACACTTGCCACAGGCGAACTTGTCCCTCTTCATCGGCGGCAGCTGTACGCTGCGCTCTCGGATATAACAGGCAAGCCTGTTGCGCTGCATGATCATATGACGAAGTTCCAGGCGGACCGCCGGGATCCGCAACGTCTGTGATGTCTCCATATAATAAAGAATGCCGTACAGGATCTCAACGTCGTATCGATCAGACAAAAGAAGGTTGTAAAGCAGAGTCTGGGCCTGGTGGGACTGGTTGGCATTTCTCCCCGTCTTGACCTCGAAAGGGACCGTCAGGGTCTTGGAGCCGTCTTTGTCGTTCATCGTCACCTGCACAGTCGCATCAATATTGCCCTTCAGGCCATACATCGGCGACCAGACATGCTCTTCGACATCCAAGAGCTTGCTGAGGCACATGTTGACTTTCTCCCCGTTTCTTCCCTGGACCACGGCGTCGAGTCTCGGTCGCGGAGACACAAAACGCTGGGCCCAAGCTCGCATTTCTGGCGTCTTAGACAGCACGTGAGTTCTCGCATCGTCCATGCTGACCTTGATGATGTAGAGATCCTCCAAGTGCTTATCGAGGATTTTGGCCACGACCTTGCCGAGGAACTGAGGCTCCCAGTTGTTTGCCATCAACGCCTCCTGGAAGACCTCGTGCAGGATGGTGCCGTATATCATGGCGGAGGAGGCCTCACCAGTGGCCTTGACCCGGTCTTGCAAGACGGCACGTCGAATACACATGAACGAGTCCGCTAGAACCGTGGCTGAGATCAGTTGATCTGGGTGGAGGATGATCATATTCTGGTTGTCGTCCACGATGCACCTCCCCGCCGAGTCAAATTCACCAATGACATGAACATAGGCTTTGGGGTGCGCTTCGGTGTCGTACCAATCGCCTCGCAGGTGGACGGTCCTCAACGCATCGTTCTTGTCATCTTGCACGAGAAGAAGCTGAGGCAATTAGCGACAGGACACTTACGGCAACTGGAGCATGGTCTTACCTTTTCGGGGAATTCACGACTATAGTCATCCGCTGGGTAGGAACTATCGAGAACCTTTGTAATGAGATACCTCTGAATTGCCCTGGGCTTCAGTCCTGTCTATCGCGCGTATTTTTTAGCATATGTCCTGGGCGCGAGCTACAGTACGAGACGTACAGGTAAAGCGGGAGGGCCCTTGGCGCACTGAGTAGCAGCCAGCTCAATGGCCTCAAGATCCAAATCATCACCAAAATCATCGCCACCGTACTCATCCTCATCCACCTTCGCGTGAGCCAGCTGTGGTCTGTCGTGCCGTTGGCCCCCCACAGGTGCCTGCGAGGCGTGCTTCGACTCAATCCCCACCATCAAGTCCTCCGCCCCATCAAATAAATCGTCGTCAAAATCGCCGAACTCATCTTCGATGGCCTTGGGGTCAGGTGGAGCAGAGACAGCAGGGGCGGGCTGGGCAGCAATGAGTGTCGTGTCATCGCTGTGGGCGCCCTTGACGATGGTGGCGTCGAGTTCCATGAGCGTATCGTCGTCAAACGCGTCATCGAAGTAGTCCGAGGATGATTTTACCGGTGACACCTCCTGAGTCAAGTCGACATAGTTGGCCGCATTGCCCGGGCCTGAAGGGGTGAGGGCTGGCCGTCTCTCGCTGGCTGTTTCTGGCGTGGGTCGCCGTTGTGAAATTGGGGCCTCTGTTCGTGATTTCCGTGGTGAGCGCCTCCGGGAGGGTGAGGAGACCTGCTCCTCTTCATCGGTTGTGGGTTTGGATTTTCTGATCTCATCGACCGTCTCAAGCAGAGCCGATACGAGAGCCGATTTACTAGCCGTTTTCTCGACACCCTGACTCTCCGAAGCCTGATCGAGGTCAAGCCGCTCCATTCTACGGCGCTTTGGCCAGTTCGAACCGCAGCTGACCGACTTGCGGAGTGACCTCTCGCTACCGGGAGTCTTGTCGCCAGAGGGAGGGCGGGGGGACGAGGACGCCATCATGCGAGCAAGCAGCGGATTCATGGCGCTGGGTGGGCTTGCGGCGGCCCCTGAAATGCCTGCCAGGGAGAAGCGATCCCACAGTTCGGATGCCGGGTCGGCGTGCGGAGTCTTGTCTGCGCGTCTGAGCTTTTTAATGGTGGAGGGTCCAGGTGACGATGCCGGTGACGAGCTCCTCGCGCGACGTTTCCTGCTTTTCCGGGAAAGGATTGGAGATGCGGTAATATCTATTGGTATGGGGTCGTTCGACCACTCGACTCTGTCGTTGGGAGACACATCGTCGTCCTCCTTGGTGGGTTGCTGTACTCCCAAGAGATCCTGCCATGTTGCCCGAGAGACAGGCGTCTTAGCCTTGTCGGTATTTGCTGCTGATTGCCGATTGTCCTTCGATTGTGGCCCAGCTGCTTGGTTTTCCTTGTCCGTGGAGGTCGAGGGACCGACAAGTCGAGGGCTGTCGTCATCGGCTTTCGGTTTGGGTTCCTCAAACTGAAAAGCGTTGAGTTTGTTTTTTGTTGACTCAGACACGGGGAGAAGAGGAGCGGCGGGAGTCGTTGCATTGGGATTGCTCTTTGATCGCTGCCATTGATGGCGCTACAAGCTGTCAGCATGTTTGACACGACGCACCAACATCCAGCCGGACTAGAAAATGGGACCGACTTTTGTGGCGGATCTGCTCTGGTCCGAGTACGACTTCTTGAGGGGAGGCATCGCTTTTCTGCCAGCTGGTCTGGAGCCGTGGCCTGCAGTCGCTCCTAGCCGGGCAATTGGTGATGGAGTGGGCTATTTGCGGGGTTGCCAAAGAAAGTGTCAAGTTACAAAACAAACGCAGAGCTGGGAGTCGAGTAATTGTAATAATTGTCTGGGGGGTTGTTCAACGCGTCAACGCGTCGAGGGGAGGTCGGGGGACGCGACTGACCCCACCCAAGCAAGCAGGCAATGCAAGAACAGCTGCCCAGCAGCACAGTGGGCGTTTGCCGATAAGATAAGCACCCCTGTCATTCTGCCATCTCGTTCTTAACTGCTGTGACGCTAAATTGGGGGACCAGCATCGGAGCTCCAACGTCGTTGGAGGGGAAAGCGGACTCTAGAAGCTGATACCAACTCGATCGACCGGTTTCTGTTTGCATAGACCTCGACACATTGCCGCGGCGCTTCTGATATAAACACGGATTTCCTTGCTCAAGTGTCCCGCCTAGCTTCATGTCTTAAAAGAGTCCAGTCCAGCCGAGCTGAGGAGCACCCCGCCATGGACGAGTATCCCAGTGGCAGCTTGGATCCCAGCATCCCGCTGCTCGTGACCCTGGGCGTCTCGGGCGTCTCGACCCACGGCAAGGAGCTGAGTGCAGCCTTGCGGGATCAGGCAGTGCTGGTTCGCTCGGCAGCTGCTGCCCTCGACTCGGAGCAGGCAATCGGCCTCCGTCGTTTCATCCAGGACCACGATGCATCAAAGCTGCCATGGACGGGCCGGGAGCCGCCTTCGGGCACACGGTATAGGTTCCGTGTCAGGTCGGCCGAGAGGGTGCGTTGATCGTGTTTGTGCCGTACCTGTCTTGTCGAGATCTGATGTGGTGTTTCTAGTTGATGTTGCTCCCGCCCCGTCGTGCGACGCTTCCCGATGGCATCGACCCGCCCTCCTCTCCCGCCGTCCTCCATTCCCCCTTCTCGCCGCTAAGCCCCATCTCGCCTCTGTATCCAGACGGCTTGATCGATACCCAGTGGCTGCAGAAGCACCAGGTGCTCGTGCCTTGCGTTCTGCTCTGCTTTTACACTCTCGTTTCCGATCCGACCCAGGCGACGCTGCGCGACAACCAGATAAAGACAGATATCAGCAACATCAGAGCTGTGCTGAATCAGTCAGGATACAAAACGAGGATAGCTGTTGTCCTTCTCGCCGACCAATCCGCCTCGTCCATTGAAGGAGCTCAGGAACGGCTCGAAACAATACGGAAAGGCTGTGGTATAGACGCAAAATGTCTCTTCCTGGTTCCACCAAACGAGTCGCCCGAGGAGCTGGAGCGCATGGCTGAGAATATGCTCGCAACTCTGTACCCCGTGGCCATTGAGTACTATCGGGATCTTGGGAGGCACGCGAGGAAGAAACGATCTCGAGGCGTGGCTCCGCAGCCTACCATCCCGCCCACCTCCGGGACTTCGCAAACCCTCTCTTTAGCGGGATGGAACTTCCGCTATGATTTCAAATCAGCGGTCTTTGCCGAGTTCAGAGTTGAATCAGATAACGCCTTGCGGTCTTACGATCAGGCATATGAGGGGCTGCTCAGCTCTGAGCTGCTCGAGGTTATCCCAAGCTGGAGTCCACGCTGGAACGAGGCTAGATTCCTCGCAGATGTGATTGCTGTGCGATCTATCTCGTGTCTTTTATGGGGAGATCAGCATAGCAGGGCTGTCCGTCGTTGGCGAGCTCATCGCGACAGGATGGCTGAACTTATCGACCGACGCGGCCGAGGTACCAACAATTACGGCTGGAAAGCTTGGGAGGCTCGCTGGGCGTTGGTGATGGCGAACCTGGTCGATAGGGCCGACATAACGGATTTGGCGCCGTCTACCCACACCCTCTTCCTTCCGCCTGAAAAGTCAACCATGGGGGAGAGACTCCAACCGTGGGAACTCCTCCATCATACTGGTTATTGGTATCGTCTCGCAGCCAAGCATCTGCATTCCCGGCGGGCATTCGCACGTGCGATTCCAGATGATGATCGCAAACCGCCCAGCTCCTCTCCTGCCTCGCATGTCGCAAGCAAGGCCTTTACTTACGACACGTATATGTGCCCTGAGCCCTACGAAGAATACCCTCTCGACGGTGACGGTGGAGTAGACCACGGGAGCATAATTATCTCGTGTCTAATCCGCGCCCGTTCCGAATTTCTCAAGCGCCAGCAGGTTCGTCTCGGTGCTGAGCTTTCTCTTGAATGTGCGAGGGAGCTTGCCATGGCGAACGACTGGCAGAGTATTGTTGAACTACTGCGGCCGCTCTGGAAAGACATGCCTTTCCGGGCAGAGGGGTGGCTGCAGATCATGGAAGAGCTTAGCTGGATATTAAGGGGTGCTGCAGCCATGGTGGGCGAGGCGAGCCTAGTTGTCGCCATTGACTGGGAGCTGCTGAATCGAGGTACGTCCCATATTTCTAACTTAAATCAAATGCTATAGCTAACACGCCATTTAGGGTTCACAAAGCGGGCGAACTGGCCGTACGATCTGTCAAAGTCATTGGACGGTATTTCCGTAAAAGCGAAACCTCAAATCCACATCGACGATGGCCAGACGTTATCCTTTGTGTCAACCTCATTCCTTTTCAGAGAAGAAGAAGGCAAAGCAGGGCAAAGTGTCGACGGCCAATTAACCATCAAATCCAATGCCCATCCAGGCTCGGCCCCTGTCACACTGAGCAGCGTACAGATCCAATTTAACGGCTGCCTCAAGCGTGTCTCTTTGGATCACGCCGATGATGTGGATTCCGCAGTACAGAAGCATGGCGCTGTTGTCTTCTCCGCTGTGACGCTCGAACCAACTAGCAATGCCTCAGATGATCCAGATGAGGAAGGCGAAGTCATCACGCTGCAAGGTGTCACGAATCTAACCTTGGTCCCCGGCCAGACGATTGTTATCGGCTTGCAGATTCCGCTAAGGCAGCCGGGAACCACAAAGGCAGAGTCTCTTACGCTCGATGTCAAATCAGACGCCTTCGACCTGGATCAGTACCAGTCATTTCAGCCAGGAAGTGGTGCCAACCTGTGGTATCTCAGCGCCTCGCGAACGAGACGTGTCACCCGAGCGAATCCACTTGCTATCGGCGTTCTGCCCCGGCCTCCGCAAATGGAGATTGTGGGCCTGACGTGGAAAGAACAATATTACACTGATGAGGAAATCAAGCTCGAATTCGAAGTGGTGAACGAGGAAGATGTCGAGGCAGTAGCCAAGCTAGACGTCACACTGCGCGGGGAAGAGGCACCGCAGTTTGCTGTCGAGCTTCCCGCCAAACCGGGCGAAGCGACGTCTGTGGCTGCGACGGCAAACGAGAGCAAGCTAACCGGTTTATCCCTCGGTGCCATCGCGAGTTCCAAGTCGATAACGGCTCTTGTCTCCTTTGCCCCCATCTCACGCTCTAGCCAATATGATTTAACCCTGAAGGTCGTATACTATCTCTCTACCAACCCGGGCACTCCTATCACGCAAACAACATCATTCCAGCTCAATATCGTCAACCCCTTTGAGGCCAACTACGACCTCCTCCCCCGCATCAACCCCGACGCCTGGCCTAGCGTGTTCGACCCGGATAGTGTACGCGACCTGGCTGCCGAGGAGGAAGCAGGCTTTTCCCTCCCGAAAGGCGTCTCCCAGACGTGGTGTCTCGTGACACGCTATGCTTCGTTTGCATCAGAAGACCTCCGAGTTCTCGACGTCGACGTCGATGTCCAAACACCGGCCTCGGTCCGCTGCCGGTCGACCAAGAAACTTGTCGAGCCCGCCAAACAAGAACAAGGATGGCTCGTCAAGCCGAGAACCATCAAAGAAGCAAGCTTCGACATTGTCGCGCAAAAGAGCAGCGTCGACGACCGCACCCCCGTTACGCTCGACGTCTCCCTCGTGATCAAGTGGACCCGTCTAGATGATGAGAAGAAATCCCAGGGAACAAACACCACGACCCTCCCCGTCCCCCGTTTTGTGATATTCGGGACTGAACCCCGCGTCCTAGCATCCGTCTCGCACGTCCGCCTCCCGCCTTCCAAGGGGAACCCGCGCGGCGAGCTGCTCCTCGCGCTGAGTGTCATGATCGAGAACGCGTCGAACCATTTTCTCACGTTTGGTCTGACGATGGAGCCGAGCGACGAATTTGCTTTTTCGGGGGCGAAGAAGACGACGGTTCACCTCTTGCCTGTGTCGCGACGGTCGGTGACCTATCGGATTTTACCTCTGCCTCCAAGAGTGCCCGAGGGTGATGATGAGGGACGGGAAGGGGATGAAGAGGGGTACTGGATCAAACCGGGTCTCGTGGTGAGGGATAAGTATTTCCAGAAGACTTTGAGGGTTATTCCGACTGAGGGCATGAAGGTTGATAAGGATGGGGGGTTTCTTGTTTGGGTGCCTCGGTTCAGTGAAGAGGAGGAGTGATGAAGTGATGGAAGGATGTGTGGGTGGGAGGGTGTGTTTAGATGGTATGATATGATAGATGATTCAATTCTCGATAATGGCGTTTTATCTTTGACTTGGCTGCCGTTCGTCAGATTGGTTGTGGGATCCGACCAACTTTTGCTGATGAAGATCATCGTTCAGGCTACCTGCGTCAAGTATCTTTATGGGAGAGTTGTGCGAACCTCGATTCAGGTAAATAAATACATGGCTGGACGGCACCTAGGTAACCACTTACCTTCCATGGACCCCCCAGGTTTTATCCGACTAGTGTAGATAGAGCCCATAAGCCCAAGTAACACCTAAAGTTAGTCCTTGAGGAAACCAGACCGTTCTACTGGCGCCTGATTACCATTACCACTCACTGTCTTAAGTTATGAAGTCCCAGAGTGAGCAAGGGAGCAAGGATTGTATTTTGTATTATTCTATCCGTATCCAACATCCAAATCTATCCGGATCTACTCTCTATCCTGTCTCTACCCGGCGGCCTCCGGGTGAGAGCAGACACAGACATAGATACAGACACAGACACATACACAATCCGGGCGGGATCTTGGGATCTTGAGGATTTTAAGTCCCCCTTTCCCGCTTGTTTTATCTATCCCCCTCTCTCTCCCTCTCCCTCTCCCCAGGTCTAATTCTTATTCTTCTAAGTGCGGTTTATTCCTTTTTCTATATCCGAACGCTGCTAGTGAAGTGCTAGAATGCTCAGTCGTACAATACAATACCACCCACTTGCCTTCCCTCTTTTTCCTTTTCCCTTTTCCACGCCATTCTAATCTACCAATCTACCGATCTATCCCGTTTAGTTCTAGTCTAGGTACCCAACTGCTGAGCGACCCGGGCCGCGGGAGTATTTCCGTCTAAGCGATATCTTGTCTGCCTACCACCCATCTTTTCCACACCGGCCCTCCAACACCTACATCCCAACACGGGTAAAACAGCTGTAAAGACCGAACGCAACAAGGCTCAACAAGGCTCAGCAAACAGCATGCGAGCATACAAACACGCAAAGGTGAACAATATCTTGAATAAACATAAAACAACAGCATATTCACTATCCCTAGCAAAACTGCATGGCAGAAAACGAAGGGACTTCATAAATCCGAAGCATAAGAAAGCGTTCATGCCCCAAATCAACTCGAATCCAACCCCAACCCCGACCAGTTCATCATGGCGAATGGGCTTTCCTTCAATACTTGATCAAAACAACAATCTCCCCCTGATCAACTCCTCACCTGACTTGTGCAATCGAATGACAGACAACCTCCCAAACAATCCCACGCTGGTCATGACATGTTTTTTTTACTTTTCTTCCACCTTGGTAGGTTCCACCGGTAGCGTGTGTCCCTTCTTGACGTGTTCCGAGACAACCGTCTCACCCGCCATGTTGGTGGCCAGCGACTGGACCTCCTCCTTGGCGGGTTCCTCGGACTCCTTTTCCGCCGGTTCCTCCTTCGAGGGCTCCTCCTTCGCCTCAGCCTCAGCCTCAGCTTCTTCAGCCTTGCCCTCGACGACAGGAGCATCAGCTTCCTTGGCTTCCTCGGGCTCGCTCGCCTTGTCACCGACGCTCAAACCACCCTCCTCGGGATCAACCTCGAAGAGGGTGATGGTCTGTGACAAGACAAACTTGGGCTGCTCAGCCTCGGCGGGGGCCGATGGCGCCGGGCTGGCGCTCTTTGCAGGCGCTCTCCTCTGAGGGCCCCTAGCCCGGCCCTTCCGCGCATCAGCGAGAGGTGCCTTCTCCTTCTCCTCAACAGGCTCCTCCTCGGCAGCGGGCTCCTCCTTCTTGGGGGCCTGCGGGCCTAGACGCAGACGCTGATTCAGGTCATTCATAAACCCGGCCTGCAGCGCGGCTATCTTAGAGCCCATTGGCCGCGCGGGGACAGCCGGCTTTGCCTTGGGAGGGGCCGCAGCCTCCGCAGGCTCGAGGCCACCCGAAGTGGGGCCGGCCTTGGCAGGGCGTGCGGGGATCTGCGGTTTCGGCCGGTCCGGAATCGACGGCCGTCCCTCATCCCCGGATGCTTGCCTAGCCTTGGGCCGTTCGGGAACGGCAGGCTTCTCGGCTGTGTCGGATTTCTGGGGCCGCTGAGGTATTTCCGGTTTTGATGTGTCCGCAGGCGATTCGGTATCTTGTTGGGGCGTCGAAACCTCCGTCTCCAGCTTCAAGCTATCCGGAGTGTCCTCCCACACGTCACGACTTGGGAATCTCTGAGCCATTGATGGGCGAGTCGCCGGCTCGCTGGCAAGATGTTGCTGGTGTTGCACCCACAGGGGTTTCTCCTTTTTGCGGCCGGGTATAAACCCTTCAGGGCCGCGTTCTCGGACTTCCTCTTCGGCTAGCTCCTCCTGGCGACGGGCGAAGGCCTGCGCAGGAGTCTCACCGTCACGAGGCGGCGGTGAAAGCACTGCCGGAACCTCTTTGGGTTGTCCCTCTGTGACATCTGGAGTCGAAACCTCAGCCGTGTAATGTACACTGCTCGGGGCATCCTCCCAGATATCAGCGCTGGGGAAGCGGCGCTTGTGCTCGCGCTTAATCTTCTCCTCAGCCGTGGGTTTCTTAGCCTTCTCATCCTCGTCAAACAACGGTTCGTACTCCTCAACATCCTCGAGCGGGGTAGAGCGCAGCTCAAACGACGCCTCCTTGTACAAGCTAGCGGGTCTGCTTGTAGGACGGCTGGTAGGCTCTTCCATTTCATAGGCGCTTCCGCGGCGCTCCGGACTCGGCTCAACCGCGGGTTGGTGAACGTAGGGCGAGGGGTCCTTGGCGACCTCGTCCTCGGCAAGAATCGGGGCGGTATAGGGCCGCTCCTCTTCCGCTTCGGAACCGGGGGATTCGTTATCACTGAACATGACCGACTTGCGGCGGCCGGGTTCTTCGACGTGAATCACACCCGCCGCCTCCTTGTCGGTATCGGTAAGGCTGAAGGTCGGTTTCGAAGATTCCTTGAGCTCTGTGGATCCCGGACGGGGAGAGGTAACACGAGAAGTGGTCTCCTCCAATGCCTGCCAGGCGACCTGGTCACTTGGAGTGCCGGCATAGTTTTTGACAGCTATTGCGTTGGCAAGTCAGCAGAGTTACCAATGGATATCGACATAGCAAACTTACCAAGGCCCGAGCCACGGCTAGCCGTCTCCCTCACAATCTTGTTTAGGTCCTCCTTACTCATGGAGAAGTCGTTGGCCCTGTCGTGGTGATGAGGCGTGATCTCCTTCTTCAACAGGTCAGGGTGCTTCTCGTAGTAAGCCTTCTCCAACTTGTCCTGCGGCACAACGCCATGGCCGTGCAGGCCATAGCTTCCAGGAGGAAGGTTTCCCCGCGAAGAGGTTTTGCGGGTGTGATGCCTCTTGGTTTCCATAGCGGACGGTGCAGGCGACGGAGCCTGGACATCGCCAGCGTTTGGATACATGGGCACTTGTTGGCCGATTTCAGGGATGCCCTGCTCATCCTCGATATGGCTCTCCGTGTTGGAAAGCTGGCTGGTAGTGCTAGCCTTCTTCTTCAGACTTCGATTCGAGGGCACCGGGGCGGCCGAGTCGTCGTTGCTGCTTGGCCTGCCGATGCCGAACGAAGCAGCCCGGTCGCTGTCGGTGCGGGTGACAGTCATGACCCGCTGCTTCGCACTGACAGCGGGGAGAGAAGGTTTTGGCGCATGGAGCTTGACATCTTCGCCGATGGTGCGGGTGTGCTCGGGGCTGCTGGCTCGGTCGCTCGACGATGTAAGGTCTTCGGCCAAGGAGGCGTACTCCATACCCTCCTGGCCGACCGAGGGCAGCTCGACCGACTTGGAGCGGTCAATGTGTTCGCCGTTGTGGCCATTGGAGGCGAAGCCCGACGAGCGGGGGGACTTGCTGAGAAGGCTGTCGTTCAGCGGCGACGGCGCGAAGCGGTCATGATTCGGGCTCAGAGAGCGCTCGATCTTGCGATGGGCGGGGCGTGGAGGGACCATGGGTATCGATGCCTTCTCCTGACTCCTGGAGGGACGAGGAGGGATGGAGGGAGGCTGCTGGGCGGTCGCGGCGGACATGGTGGGCGTATAAGCCTCGAGGCTGGCGAGCGGAGACGGGCCGGAGGGCTGTTTGTGCGATATTACGCTGGAGCGATAGCGGAGGGGTCGATGTTGGAAAAAGGAATACCGGCCGGGTTTTCGCGGATGTCAGGCTGTGCCCCGTGTGGACGTGTGGTCGAGGCTGCTGCGCCTGTGGTTAGCCCGAGTAACAACAGTCGGTGAGAAGAGATAGAAAAGCCCCGACGAGATGCAAGATAAGCGTGCCGAGGGGCCATGTAGACGATCAAGACGCTGCACTGCTGCGCTGCTGCATACCCCAGCCCAAGTCTGCGACAAGGGGTTGGCTGCTGCTCCCTGAACCTCCCGAGCCGCGAGAAGCTGTGTCGCAGCTTCACAGCACATTCGCTTGCACGGCCGCAGACCGCTCGGCGGAGGTTGAGTTAGCAGGCGACCCCGGCGCCCCAGCCGGGTATCCGCAGATAACAAGTCACCCCGAAACTCCAAACGACCGCTACCTGATAAGCATCTTCAGGCCCAAGAGAAAAAGCAGGAACAGCTCCAGCCAATTTCATGGCTGGAAGCTGTAGCTCCGCCTACAGCCTGCAGCCCAGATTGCAGCCCTGGGGTGCACTTCGGCTTGCAGGTTGAAGGTCTCCGATATGCTCCCGAGAGGTGCGGCTCAGAAAGCTGCCGCTGCAGCTTGCTCGGCGACCATTCCACCGGTTTATCCACAGCTCGACTTCGACGAGGCCACGTGTCGAAGCAAGCATCAATATGTCTGTTTGACCTCTTCGGCGCAGTGCTGCTGGTCGCTGACAGTGTCTTGCGGTTCTCGCTGTGGTGAACCGGTGGCTTGGTGTAGAGGGGGGGCTGTGTTTCGCGAGTGTGGGAAGAGGGTGTGCAGGAATAGCTCAAAACTGTGTTTGGTACCGCGGAAGAACATTGGGACTTGCCTTGGACTTTGGCCTAGAAGACGGCTGCTGTGCGATGCGAGATCCAAAGTGGGAGAATCACGAGGAGTGGAGGTTAAGGGGAAACCCCGCGGTGATAAAAGGAGAAAGTAAAGGGATTCTGGATTTCAATTGAGTCCCAAGACACTTGGACTGGCGATCAAGACAGGTGCAACACAGTCTCAAAGCTAATGATGAAACTGGCTGCGATCGAACTCGGGGCGACGTGTTGGCCACTTATATGAAGGCGCGGTCCGGCCTTGTTCGTCATTGGTATGTAGTGGCAGCTCAGGTACACCTGCGTCCCTTGCGGACAGTACGAGGTACCCACCCCAAGCCACCGTCGGCTGGATTCGACGGCCAAGTCTTGCGGTTTGCGAATGGATAGACAGGGATCTCGTGGCCTCCTGAGGGCCCTGCTCGAGATTCTCAGGCCAAGAGTAACGCCAGCAACTGCTCCAGTGACTTTCTGGAATGCAGGACGTGGACGGCCCCGAGCGAGCAGCCGCTGGATGTCAGGTTGGAGTGCGTTCGGTGCCTACGGGTGAGCAAGTAACAATATCGGGTACTTCGGCGTGCTGTTTCTGTCCAGGTACACAGTAGGCGATGAAAGTCCCGGCTTTGACCACAACAGGTGCTCCACGTTGTCATGCCAGCACCAGCATTTAGTCGAGTCGACCCTGTTATACCGGCATTTTCGAATTATTCTTGCGTATGAAGCAACTGAGCTCGGAGCCCTCTTAGTCTGAATAAAAGCTTGGGTTATGTCGCTCATCCTGAGTTTCCCTCGAGGTATCAGCCCCGGTCGAGCATCGTACGGCGCCCACAGTGTTCATGATCTTTAAGAACCCGTTGAGGTACTCAGGTCCAAACAGGTACCCCAAAGTTTGGTGAGGTCCCTCCGGGCTGAGACTGTCATGCTACCCCACCGCCAATCCACCTTGGATGCAGCGGCGCCCTGACGCCCCGGCTTAGATCATTCATCGTACCTTCCCATGAACGAAGTAGCACCGAAGAAACACAAGGATTCTTGCACATTTTTTCTAAATCAGCGGAGCATTGGAAATGAAACAGCTGAGCGGTGAAGCCGCAACACAGTTTACGAGATAAGGACCTGCCGTTCTTCGTAGAAGCAGCAGGTGAGCTTCATGATCCCCGAATCCACTCATGCCAAAGGCATGACTGGGGCCACGGCGGGGCTCCATCGGTTCACGGCATGGGGTCGGTTTCTTGGGTGAAGTGGTCAAGACCTTTTCCTCACCGTCAATTGGATGTTTGAATCGTCAGTCAACCTCGAGTTTTTTGCTCTCCTGCATGCAATCCGTCTCACCACTTTCTACTCACAGGACATACCCCGCCAATCGCGGCCTACCCCGCTGAAATGCCTGATTCGCCGGTGACCGCCCCTCTGCCGCTTGCAGCGGGGTGCTTCGGGCAGTGCGAACAGGGCGGATGAATCGAGCGCATACTGTGCTGTCTACTCCAATTCAGTTGGAAATTTCGAGCCTGCCACCAGACGCTGTCACTGGCAAACTCGCAGCCTGCGGGCACGACGGCGTGTCCGCTTCTTTTTGAGGCGAGCCAGGTGGAACTTGTCTGGTGGAGAGGCCATCACGAAACAAGTCTTCCCTCCACTCGGCCCATCGGCGAGGTTCCAGATCTCCCTGGGGAAAAATGCCTCTGGGGACTTCTTTCACCAGAGTATGACGCAATGTGCCCTGCTTTTCCCCAATGCCAGCCGCGAGCCCCCCGTTTTCTTTCTACCTGTGGCGACCCCATTAGCAACAGAAACTCGCAAAGGCAACTGCCCGCATAGTGCCCTGAGATACGCAAGTGACGGCCTCCGGCAGGGCATCTCGATGAACATTTCAGCACTTTGGAAACTAATGGCGTGCGAAGGGCACTGTGCTGGGGATTTTCACTCCTTCACTATGTCACCGCCTCCAGGAGGGAAGAACCGATCGAGTCCAACCCCACCGCCAGCCGTGGGGATCTGGTTCCCGACTTGGCCTAGATGGGGCAGTACCAAGCTGCTTTGACGTGCAAGTTTGGTGTAGCTTTGCGGCCCCATGGTCACCTGTTCCCGGTGCCTTTTCTCCAGGACGGATCACGGGGCAATGCTGGTTTTTCGTTCTTGCTTTCTGCCTCCCCCTTTTCGGCATCATGTACGACATCGATCCAGACAAGGGCGGTACTGTTGCTGTTGGGACTCTGTCGGCCCCGCTTCGACTCCGCGGTAACGGCAGAATAGGCCTGTCCAGAAGCCAGACGGCGCCTTACGTGTGCTGGCGCTAACATGTCGAAATGTGCCGTTTCCATCGCCGGCATGAAAGCCAGGCACGCCGTGGCGGGGCATCTTTGTGTTGTACCTGGTGTACTCTTTGTACCTCGACAACGGAGCACGCTTTGGTCCGACTGTAGGATCAGCTACCGAGTTTACGACGGTTCCGCTCCGCGATATCCGTCTGGCAATAAGGCGGTCAAGGGTACAGCGTTTGTGGTTTCCGGGGAAGCAGGATGAAGTACCTCGCCGGGTTCTGCAACTTCCAGTCTAACAATTGTCTGTGTCTCTTCCGCTTCCATAGACGGGATCCCAACACTTTGTTATTCCCTCATATGTTATTTCAGGGGCAGAGGGGTTTGCTGTTTACTAACAGTAGCTATTAAAGGAGGACGTAGCTCACGGATATCCAGATGAAGACATCCGCAGTATCTTGACTCTTAGGGGTAGCTTAAGTCAGACTCGCCGAGAGGCCTCCTGGTAGGGTTGCCTGTGGCAGAGAAACGCCAATGTGTCCCGTAATAAGCATACAAGCATCGAGCATATAAGCACTGCTTGTTAACACGAAGGCAAGTCAATATGCAAGATGCTCAGTGTGGGTTCTATTGCCATACTCGCTGCCAAGACTCTCGTGTAGACGCTTATCAAACGTTCGTGTATTGAGCCCTCGCCAAACTTACAATTTCTCCAGCTTCAGCGTATACCAAAGAAAATGAGTTCTCAAGAAAATTGCCATGCCAAACAGAGTACATACAACAGATCTCAGACCTCGAACTTCACGCTAGGTAGGCACCAGTCCACACGCACACATCCATTACCTATCACCTACCTACACAGGAGAGCGTCTTAGGCCCGCCCGGGATAAGGTACCTCTTCCCCGAAACCCAGATACCAAGTCCTTAGATATGACCAATGAGACCGTGGAACTGCCGCAAAGTGCTCTCCATCCTGCAAACTCTCAGTATCCATACATCCCCAGCACACAAACATATAGTCAGCCGACTACCGACGCAATGAGTTGTGCTACCTACCTATCCATGGAATTTCCCAGACAGGTTTGCACGGCCGACCGTCAAGAAAGGCGTGCGTACGTATAAATCCGCTCCAAGGGTATGTGTGAATCGGCCAAATATAGGATAACATATACACGGAGAACATATCCATCCCTCTGCTCCTTTACCAGCTTGGTCTCGCAGCGATTTCACCTCAACTGCTCGGTTATTCCGTCTACCTACCCACTAGGTAACTTCTTTGCATCCAAATAACGGGCAAACGCAAGCCAACACACTCCCGATTAGTACAAGTTAGGTATCTCCTCACATCTACGCTCTTGCCTACCTATTCACCGACTCTGTAGTAGTGTGTAAGGTATACACACACTGCCTAGGTCATCCACCTACCCAACGCCCCACGGGGCTAGAACAGTATCTTCTCTGTCTCTGCTCTGCTCTCTCACCTCAAATTTGTAAATACAGAGTGAGAGAGAGAGACATCCAAAAGACAACAGCAACCGTCTCAACACCCACAAATGACAAAGCCGACCAGAGTCCACCCTCAAATTCCTCCTCCACTTCTACACCCCATGGCAGAGAGACAACAACCATCCCCATACATTTCCCCTACCACTAAAAACCCACACTTCATCGAGCGTCCGAAGACCCAAGACCCAATACCTAACTAACTACCTAGTCTACACAAACACAAAACGGGTGGACAGATTTCCTCGAGTCAACAGAACTGCCAGCCCCTCCCCCCCTATCCTCCTCATAACAACCAACATTCGCTTTGACTCTGAACTTTAACACCCACCTTGCAACCGTAACAACCTAACAACTTCCCAGATTAGTTTGACTTCTCCCTTCCTCCCAGCTCCCAGGTAAGGCATAGGTATAGTGATATATAAAAAAGACAAACTCAGTCACCTCCCCAAGCAGTCCAGACCAGACCAGAATACCACACACACACACAAATACGAACCATCAAAATCATCGAGTACAGCATCTCATACTCATACCTAATACACCCGTCCATGAACCCAATAAAGAGAACCTCATCTTCAATTTCTCCCTTCTTCCCTTCCCATCAATCTCCATTGCCCGTCCAGAGGCAAAAAGAGGTCATGGAGGGAAAAAAAAGACCCAAGATCTGTGTAATAAAAAAAAGGACATATCCGTCATTACGCCATGAACCCCGCCGGCCTCCCTAATTCTTTTGAGAAAACCCGAAATGCTGGCGCGCGCGAATCTGGATAGGTGTAACCGTAACCGTAACAAAAATCACAAAACAACCCACGACCAAAAAAAGCAGACCCGCGCCCATCGTCATCACAGTCCACAGTCCTCCCTCCCTAGTTCATGAAGAACCCCTTCTCTCACATGGTTCTTTCCCCTCTTCGCGCTTGTGGTTCAGTTCCCCTCATCTTCCTCCTCCTCCCCAGCTCTTCCCATCCCTCCCTGCTTCCTTCCTCTACCTCCCCAGGTGTCATCTCATCTCAAGCATCCATCCACCCAACACAATCCCACATCAAAACCTATACAATCATCTGCGCCACGCCCGCGCCGCCCAGCGTCTTGCTCCCCACAAAAGCCTGGCCCTTGACGCCCGCCAGCAGATAACAAACGCCGGTAATCGTCAAAATGACCGCCGCGGCAATCAGACTCGACGGGCGCGCGATGATCGACAGCCACTGGACGATGGCCATGACGGCGTAGGCGCCCGCGCGCATGTAATTCGTCGAGACGCGGCGGATAGCAGCATCGAACGTCGACGAGGTCGGGCAGATGCGGAGGAGCAGGGGCACCTCGATGAAGAGGATGATGAAGCACGACACTCTGTTTTTTTTGTCCACATCATTAGTAACTGTGAGAGAGAAGAGAGAGAAAGAATACGTACAGCGCGAGAACGCTAAAGATGATGAGGAAGACGTTGAACGAAAAGATGTTGGCGATGCCCAGGGCAAAGCACAAGATCATGGCGAGAATCCCGAACCTGTTTTTTTGGGTGTTAGTACTCTGTGTATATCCTCATCAAATCCTCCTCTTGAACAATGCCGATCCCAACCGGCCATCCCAACCTCCCCGAACCAACTCGCTCGTGTATCGTCATGTCATTGCGCCGACCTCTACCGTACGTAGCTGGGGGAAGCATAGCAATTCCTAGAAAGTCTCTTACCATTGTCCGTAAATACCTGTAGTAAACCCATCGTCAGCATTCAAAACTCCAAAGCTTGTCTCCTTAAAACCTGTCCCTTCCCGGGGCAAGAACATACTAAAGTTGCGCGTCGCGAACTCCTCCTTCAACGTCATCTTGACAACCGGCTGCAACAATGCAGCGCACCGGTACGACGGGGATGGATGTATACGCTCGGGGCGGTCGGGCGACTGCTGATGTCGATGCTATTCAACGGACCGACGACGACGACGAACGGAGCGGCGGCCGGATCAAAAGCTCTTTCGGATCGAATGCCGAGCAGGGAGTTGCGTTCTGCTATGAACTGTTGTAGTCGTCGATGTCGGGATGTTGCGCAAAGGCAGAGTAAATACCGAATGCTATTCAGGTATCTTGTGTGTGTGTCCTTGTCTTTGTGTTTTGTGTTAAAAGGTTGAACTTCTGGCACTCGAGCGTCGTAAAATGCCAAAGCTCAATCAACGTAAGCTCACACTAGACTAGCATCCAACAGACGAGCGGCGGTTTGAAGCACGTTGCCTTTTCCCGGCCGCGGCTGGCGTGCGACACCGCGAGTGGCTGTGCTGCCAAAATGATCCGAGTGCCCCACTGTAACTGGGCTCGCTGGGCAACCAACTGGCAACGGGATGACAGCGATCTCTCCGGGCCTGCGATTTTCTTGGGAATTTTCGAAACAGCTTCCCGACACGGGTCAAATACGCTTGGCTGATCTCCAAAGAGGCTCGACCGCTCCGTCGTCTTGACAGGTCGCTTTCCCCAGAACACACAGACGGATTTACATCTGGAAAGCCGTCGGCATAATATATCGGCATTCCACAGGCAGCGACATTCGCTTTCCCAGCACCGGGTTCGCTGACGTACCCTGGGTTACGCGGCATGACAAGAACACAGATGTGAAGTCGGGGCTCAGCAGCGGCTCTGAGGCGAATACGTGTTACGAAAAACTCCAACACAAAAACTCTTGCCATGACTTGAATATAAGCACATTGACCCTATCAGTTTGGCCTCCCGCTACTCCCCGACACCCTTCGATTTGCATTCCTCAGCTCTTTAAAGACGTCCGAAACCAAGTCCCAGCCTCCAATCACTCAATACGCCATCTCAACGATCCTCGGACCATATCCTCTCTCCCGATGGTCGAGACGACAAGCTTAGAAGACGACAAGCTTGAAGATGTCGTTCTGGACGTACCAGCTGCCAGCTTGGTCCTTGGCGAGTATGAAGATCTGCGAGAAGTTCAAAGGTGTTTCGCCGTCGTCGACCTGTGACACCCCATCAGTACAATCCGTTACTGCCATCACCTTTGTTGACTCAAAACATACCACCAGCTGTCCGAGAACAGCAATCAGGACGCCTCCGTTCGAGGTAGGCTGGACATCGGGCGGGGTGAACTTGTGAACAACCTTCTGGAAGGGCAGTTGCTGGAAAATCCCGTGTTAGCCACGCCCGTCCGCGCCAGAGCAATTTCGACAATGACCCCTTACCTCAAGCTTCTGCCCGATCGCGGCGGCGCCAGCCGATGGTTGTTCCTGAAACGTCATGACCGAAGCATCTCTCTGGTCGGCCGTTAGCTTTTGGATCGCGTCCACATCAAGAACACGACGGTGGGCGTGCGTACGTAGAGACCGACGAGCGTCTTGCGGTCGGCATCGAATTGGGTGTAATAGTGCGTTACGAATTGTGCTAAGACCTAATGTGAGAAAAATGGCTTCTGCATCGTAGACTCCGGGCTATGGACTTACTCGCAAGCTCCACAAGCTCGGGGGAAGCTGTGACGGGAAGATTTTGTCAGTATCGAGAGACGCTTCTCTTCAGTGAACGAATGGCGGGGTAAACAAGCCCCCCCCTCGGCGACGGCGGGCTGAGACATGAGGAGGTTACATACCCATTTTGTCGTTAGTAACAGTCGCAAGAAAGTTGGAGAAGAGAAAGAGAGGCACCGGCGGGGAGAAGGGGCGGGCAATTATATTGGGGCGAGAGTTGGTCTGTTTGACGGAAAGTTTGCGCTTGGGAAGTTTGTAGATACCCAAAGGAAAGGAGGGGAGCAGGCGCGCAAAACCCCCCCTTAGGATGGTGGGGTAAGTTTCGGCCTCAGGCAGTGTATTTTTGAGATCGTGTCACCCCGGGCACCGAGGCGGTGGGTCCGAAATTTTGCTGCCATAAATTTAGTTTTTCTTCCTTTGGCGACGAAACTTCTTCCATTTCTTTCCACATCACAAGACAGCAACAGGTACGTTATGCTATTTATTTTGCTTTCCTTCTTTTTATGATGACAAACTCTTCCATTAAGAACGGCCAACTGAATCTTTACATGTTGATCATTCAAAATATCAAGCTCAACAGTCTGAACAATTTTATTCTTTCTTATCTTGTTGCATGCAGTGTCTGCCTAGACATGAGCTAACTGGACCTAGATATTCTTGGTGTGAGGCAGTAGTCGGTCATTTCGTTGGACAGCAGGGCTCGCAGCGAGCTACCTACGCAGCCTAGCTGTCGGCTGGGTCTTGGTGCCTATGGCAGCGCTGAGGCGGCTCGTCCTGGTTCTTGTGGCTCAGTGTCCAGCCTAGGAGGTCTTAGGATAGATGCCATGACGCTACGAGACTTGAATGAGCCATAGTATTCTGGAGATGTCTGTTGGCGGACGGCTGGATATGCTTTCAGGCTTAGATATATACAAAATCAATCCACCCGTTCATACCAAATCAAACCCTCGATCTCATCGCCTATTGTTTCCCTCCACTCGACGCCAACGCTGCTCACCTTGTCACTCACGCCCACCTTGAACTCGACCTTGGCGATGTCAACCAGCACACGCGACCCGTTCGCATGAGAAAGCGTCGAGTACATGACCCACCACTCGCCCGAGACGTGCTTGAAGTCGGAGATGGTCTGCCACGTGAAGGCGGTGCGGTCGGCCCTGAGCGTGTCTTTGTCGGTGCCCAGCTCGATCGTCATGTTGAGGTAGGCCGGGTGGAAGTACGTGCCGGTGTAGTGGTCCAACGGCCGGCTGGGCGGCAGTGGCTTTTCTGGGTGGTCGGGGAAGAGGACTTCGACGGCGTTGTCGATCTTGTCGGCGATGATTTGCTTGACTTTTGACCACCTAGAGATGATCAAGTCAGTCCTCTGTGTCCAGGGATAACATTTGAAGCCCCTTCTCCCGCCCAACAGGATGGTATCAGACACACGAAGAATAAAAGGACAGCAAAAGCAAGAGAAATTGTGTGTCTGTGTGTGTGTGTGTGTGAGAGAGAGAGAGAGAGAGAGAGAGAACAGAAGAGAGAGGAAAACGAGAAACAAAAAAGAGAAATCCATACTTCCCACCCCAATCAAACCTCTCCCCCCTCCCAACCCCAAACCTCTCATCAACCAACCCCCAAACCAAAACCTCGCCCACCGCACACCCCTCGACCGCCGTATTCCCCATACTCACAACCCCATACCGCTCCTCAGGGAACCAAACCACAGTCGTCCCAAAAGCCTCCATCATCCCGCCATGCGTAAAGAATCTTTTCCCCCTATAACTCCCCACGGTCCACCCGGCCGCATACGCCGTCGGCCCATCAAACGGCCCCTCTGTCTCCTTCGAATCCCCCTCGACCATCCTCACCCTTCTCACCTCCCGATGAACCTCGGTCCCCAGCGGCCCGGACATTTCCACCAACGACCTGATCCACCTGCTATAATCCGCCACCGAAGATATCACCAGTCCCGCGCCGGCGATCTCGGGCTGTTCGACGATGGGAAGAACCCCGTGTTTTTGGGAGGTTTCGTCCCAGTAATACCCCGTCGCCAATTTCTTGTCACCAGTCACCTCTTCGATGCCATAATACGTCGAGTCCATACCCAGCGGTCCCCAGATTAGGTCTCTCAAGAGGGAGCCCATCTTTTGGTTGGTGATAGTCTGGACGACATGCGTCAGCGCGACGTACATCAGATTGCAGTACTGCCACTTTGTGCGCGGCTCGTAGGTTAACGGCAGGTACCGGAGGGACCGGACGACGTCCCGGGGCGTTGCCGTGTGCCATTTCTGGGGAGACGAAGAAGAGGATGGGTAGTCGGACGAGGTGGGATAGAATCGACCCGACGCCTTGTCGTGCCGCGGCAGACCCGTGCGGTGCGAGACGGCGTCGTCTAGAGTCAGATGGCGCGTGGCCCAGTCGGAGGACATGACGAAATCTTCCGGGAGGATGGCCGAGAGCGGTGTGGTCCAGGATAGCGGCTTGTTGTCTTTTTCGAAGGACGAGTAGTTACCTGACGCAATCAGGATTCCTAGCACGGCGTCGGTGAAGGCTTTGGTTGTGCTGCCTGTCATGAAGAGGGTTGATTCTGTCACAGGGGTTTGGGACTTGAGATTTGAGAGGCCGAGACCCTTTTTTTTCGGTAGAGTTAGTATGCGTTTTATGAGAGGAAAAGGTGTAGGGAGAAAGGAAGGGGGGGGGGGGGGGGTAGTTCGTGAATACAGGTAGGTAGGGAGGGGAGCGCGTGGGTGAGTGGGAAGAAATACCGACCTGATAAAATGTCTCGTTACCATCGATCACGGCGATGGCCATGCCGGGCAGATGCCATTTCTCCAGAGTATCGGAGGCGTAGGCCTTAAACTTGTGGGTGAAGGGGTTTCTGCTGTCCCCAGGTTCATCGCTGAGCGGTTTCTGGTCTGTCACCGACGCAAAGGCCGGCGTGATTCCTCCCCCTGCGCTGACCAAACACATAAAATATCCCAACCACTTCATCGTGTGAACCTCTTCTGCCAAGAAACTGATGTGGAAAAGAGATAAACAAAAGAGGAAAAAACAAAAAGACCTCAGAGAAACCCGTCGGCTCAATCAGCTGAGACTGGCCCCCTATCAACTCAAATCGTGTGGCCGCAAGGCTTAGATATATAGAGACTCGGTCCCTCTGTAAATCCTGTGAGTGTAACCGTCACCAAGTGATCATCATCTTTTTAGACGACAATCCTCTGCTCCAGGCAGCACGATTCAATTATCAACTACAGAAAACCGGTCAGCTCGGCTCCCAAACCGACCGACTGCTGTACATCCCAAACAGGCAGGTCGTTGCGGCTAATCCCTTCACTGCAGACAGTTAAACCCGACATGATCCTACACCCAAACTAGACAGGGTCCTATTCTGTACACTAAAAGCAGACATGATCCTACTACACTCAATTATACAAGGCGCATTACAAGGCACCCGTATTTACATCACGCGTCTCTTAGACCTAAGCACCATACACCGTTGGCAACCTGTACGCCCCATCAGATACTATATCTAGATATTCGTAGCTAAACTACGCAAACCGTTGCTTAGGTAGCTGACGGTAAAACGCTGTTTCCCATGGCAGGTTTGGTCTAAAGCCCGTTTCCATGTACGATTTTCCGCTGCCCATATCCGTCACACACGCAACCATCCCAGTGGCGCCATCCCCTATCCTGCTCAACACACAACCCAAAGACGCCTCCCTTGACCTCTTTGGAAGACCAATGGCCAGACATGTCATGCTCAAATTCCAGATACCATTACAGGGAATGGCTTGTCTGTTATCGCTCATTCCTTACAACTCCTCCTCCTCCTCTGTCACCGCCGGCGCAGGTTGCGGCTGATTTGCTGCCTTCTGAGCAGCCTCTGCCTTGGCGAGTATATCGCCGAGTGCTGGCGGGAACATGCCGGGCTTGAGCTCGCTGACGTCGCTAATGCTGGGCCGTGCTTTCTTCAACGGACTGCCGATAACATTGTCCTCTGGGAAACTCTTGCCAAAGAGCCCGGCGGTCGACATACCAGCAAGTGCAGAGGGTTTTCCGCTCTCTGGGGGCGTGGCCGCTTCGCCAGCCAGCGATGTGGCTCCCGGTGACTTCCTCGAGCTCGTCGCGCTCTCCGGTTCCGCCGAGTGCTGTCTCTTGAGCTATATACCAAGTTAGTTACGCCACAAAAAAAACCATGGTGCCACCTACTCTGATGCGATTCACGCCATCGGCGAGCTCACCAGTGAACTTTGCGTCTTCAGGGCCCAATTTCGACTTGTCATACTTAGTGTCCACGTCTTCCATTTTGCCGAGGATAGCGTTGTCGTCCTCATCATCGTCATCGCTGTCTTCCTCCATGGCATTGCCGATACTGCCGTTGTTCCGCTTGTGGGCCTTCTTTCGTCGTTGATTTTCACTGTCCCGGAACGCTGTGAACCCGACAGTCCCGCTGGTCTTCAGAGGGCCGAGTTTCGAGAAATCAAGCTGCCCAGAGCGTCTCTTCACCGCTGTTGGTGTAGTCTGCGACTTGGGGGCCATGACACCCATCTTCTGCAGTTGACCTAGAGAGGGTTTAGATGCATTCAGAAAACATGTTATCCTTAAACTCACGTTCACCCCGGTAGAAAAAGGTAAAGACGGCATACGGCTTGTCAGGCCCATCGATGCCAGTCACCGTCTGGGTACTGATCGTCTTAGGATCCAGGGTTTTCGGTTTAGCAAAGCTGGTGGTATGCTCAACGTTGCCATTGGCACCCTCATTGCCGTTCTCGTCGTCATCGTCGTCGTCGTGGGCATCAAACTGAGGGGAATACTCTCCCTTCTTTATTTCGCCAGACGCAATGACCCTGAACATGGCCACCTTGATTTGACCGGTAGCCTCGGGAGGCTCGTCGTCATCCGAGGACGAGAGTGATATCTCCTCGTCCAACAGCGGCTCGACGGGCGAGTTGTCGTCGGCACCATAGCGCAAGGTGCCCCGAGTCTTCTCCCGGTCCGAGCCCAGTTCCTCCTTTTGCTTTCTCCTGCGCTTCTCAAACTTTTGCCTCCGTCGTTCCAGCTTCTCTGCCGCGTCGTGCCCCTGCAAGTCGAGGCCATTCAGCCACCGCTCCAGGCCGACCTCGCGGAAGAGGAACTCGCGCTCAGCGAGACCGCCGCCTTCCGACTCGGGAACCTGCACCCATCTACTATTCACCCAGGTTTCCTCGCCCGGACGAAGAAGAGTAGCTACTTCTTCCTTGGCTCGGCCATCAAAGTAAATGTAGGCGGCAATCGTCTCGTTCTCGCTGTTTGTCATAGGGATGTACGGTGTCACCACACCATGGTACTTGCCCCGCTCGCCCGTGCTCGACGGCAGGGAGCCGACAAACTGTGCCTTGGGATAGGGATTGGTCTCGGTCGCCCGCGGCGTCGAATACGGGATCGCCAGGCCGGGCGTAAGCAGCGTTATCGAGATGGCAAACTTGGCCGGCTCGGGCTTGTTGGTACTGGTGTCGACCTGAGGCGGCGGGACCGGGATGTACGTGTTGATGCGCGAGACTCGTGACTGCTTCTGCACGCCATGCTCAGGCAGCGGGGCGCCATTTGCATGGATGCTCACCGCGATGCCCTTGAAGCAGGGCATTTTGGTCGGGTTGGGGAGATGTGCCGAGAGTGGTGATCGAGGCGCTGGGAGAGAATTTGCCGTCCGCAGACGAGATGACGGGGGAGGCGGGATGGCAACCTCAGGCTGCGCTCGTGGGGGGGATCGGTGACGGCGGGCAGAGAGGAAAAGGAGGCGACAAAAGCAAAGCTTTGGATGAGCCGGAGCTAATGGCGGACTTGTCCGTCGCAAGCTGAGAAGCCTTCACGACAACTAAGGCTGCCCCGATGGTGTCAAAGTCGCAGCAGACAGCCAGAGTTGCGGGGAGGAATTCGAGGCTGCAAGGAAGGAAAGGGAAGGCGCCGAATCCGAAAGGCTGGAGTGGATGAGGGGCAGAATGCCGGAAACTGGATGCATCAGTCGGCGGAGTGGTTGCAGAGAGAAGTATGGAGACAGGGCAGCCGCCAAGTCACAGCCAGACCGCTGGCAACAGACGCACAGGCCACCTGCACTGACTGAAAAGCTCACGAGCGCTGATGGAGAAACGAAGGCTGGACAGCTGAAGAAGTCAGCTGGCATTGCAGCATTCCGGCTTTTAAGGGGTGACTTCAAGACGTGACTCTGAGTTCTTGGATCTTCTCGTTTGGAAGTCTGAGAAGTCGAGTGGCCATTCTTAGCTCGCCAGCTGGTGGGGATGTGTCCAGCGCACCACTGACGGGCTGGGCCAGATCTGAGCTGGCTGTTGGGGGACAGAATAAGAGGTACATTTTTTGATCACTGACTGCTCGCCATTTTTCACAACCACAAACACGACCTTGCGGTGCAATTATTTCTAGTATGTCTCTGGTCGAAAGTGCAAGGGCCCGTTGAATTTCGATGGATCCCTACCCAGTCCTTATCTACAGCTATTTCTACTGGTCTGAGCCTTTCCACGGACTCTACCTAACCTGCTAAGTTTGCGTGCCAAAAGGCAGTTCTGTGTGTAAATACCCATTATTCTGTCCCCAACCAACGGCTGCCCGACTTGACTGGATCTTGCATCTGGCCGCCCTGACAGGGCCTTGCAGATACCCAACAAGTTACGTGGTTTCTTTGGGCAGTTATCAGGGCGAGGAGAACTGGGATTGGGGGAACGACGTCGATCCCACCCGTTCGAGCCCTCGACGAATACGTACGTATGGCGATGCTGCAAGTGACGGGCACCACGGCTGCCAATTGTCCGGCGTGCCACAACCGCCATGGTAACCGTTTCAAGGCTCGCACTTGACTCGGAAGCCATTGTCGTTTGCATCAGTACACGGTAACGGTCATAAGTACAAGGGAAGACTAAAGACTGTTGTGTTTTTAAGCCCAATAATGGCTCCGTAATGATAGCCATCTATAATGGCTGGGGAATGATAGCCATCTGACCCTGGAAACCCAGACCGCAACTCTAAAACATACCCCCTCGTCTTATACGCTGATCCTAGAATACAACATCGTACAGCTCATAAAAATCATTAATATCACCTCTTGACCTACTTCATTTTTGCTCAGCCAGTGCTCTTGCTCTCGCCGTGACTCGAGCCCACGTCCAACTCGCCCTGCTGCTTGTCTTCATCTTCTTCGTCATTGGTGTCGGTCTCCGGTGTCGGGGGCGATATCATCGGCTCCACGCTCTCTTCTCGCTTGACCGGTACTTCTGGCTCTGTCTCCGATTCGAGTTGAAGCCCCGGAGGGCTATCTTCCCTCTTGACAGCTGCCTTGCCCTTTTTTCCCTCGTCATTTGAACCACTTGATTCACCAGCAGCTTCCGCCTCCTTGAGCTGCTTCTGGCTATCCTTTTCCTCGTCGCCCTCGTCACGTTTTCCAACGTCGTCAGAGCCACCCTTTTCGCTCTCAGTCCTATCTTCCAGCCTCTTCACCCGAGGAGGAAACAACGACACATCAAGTTGCCCCAGTATAACCGGCACGATCGCCGTCGTGAGTATGAACCCCGCCATGGACGCCGCCCAGAACAAGGTCGTAAAGACCAAAAAGGATGTCAACTGGTAGTGATACATACAATACCCAAGCCCCGTCAGCCGCGCCCGGAACGTCAGCACGGCGTCGTATACCTGCAGTCGCTGTCCCGCTTGGATCTCGACCACAAAGCTCCTCGAGGCCAACGTGTCCCAATCAAACCGCAGCCGCTCGGCCATGGGTACCACCAGCTTGTCCGTCTCGAGATCCGGCCAGAGCGCGTAGAACGGCAGCCGCAGCAGCGTCGACGCTGTGGCGACCAGGGGCGAGCGGTAGGGAACCCTCGCCGGACGCGAGGCGACGTGCAGTACCTGGGTCTGCTGGACGAGCGACATGACATCGAGCGGAGGCACGATCAGTGAGGATGACGGGTCGAGCTGATACGCAGGTTTCTGGGGCACGCCTGGCTTGCCTCCGAGCATTAACAGCCCGACCATGAAGTTGCCGACGGCCATGTTGGCCGGCGTATGGGGCACTGTCAGCGACACGTCGACATCGTAGGCGTGGGGTTTGATGCCCCTGTCCGCTATGGAAGCGACGGCGAATGGGTTGGCCTGGTACCTGTTTTTGTGTTGTCATGTAAACACAAATACCGAAGGAGAAGCGTAGGTAGAGCGGGCAAGAAGACTTACCCGTACTGGAGATGCAGCGGTACATTGACTATCTGGTCCGGCAGATACCAGGCGTAAAACGTTAGATACGACGCGAGGGATACGGCGGCGGCGCAAAAGACAAAAATTGTAATCGAAAGCAGGGTAAAGACGACAATGTGCAGAGTCCGGGAACAGAGCACATCGAGGATGATGCCGGCCAGGCGCTTGACCACAGTGAGCAACTCGACGACGCGGGCCCGAAACTCGAGCCGCTAACAACTGGTTAGTAGAGAGAACAGCGAGGAAAAATAAGCGGAAGACATACAGTTCTCTCCACCGTATCCATTCCGAGGGTGTCACCGGATAGCCGGTGGTTTTGAGTAGTGTTTTGTTGTTCGCACTTCAAATGGCCGTCGGGGTGGTCGTGTACACAGGGATGAAGCTTGTGATGTTGGTGGGGAGCTCTGTTGGCGGGACCCCTGGGCACTGATGTCACTCTTAGCAGGGGTCTACCCTAACCCTTGCAGAGACTGCGGAAGGAGCCGAGCGAGTTCCAAAGCGGAGTCAACATCAACAATGGAAGTCGCGCCGAAGGCTTTCACCTCCTGAGGGGGTAGGCGGTCCCTCTTCTATGTAGTTTTAGCACATGAGCGCCTGCTATCTAATCCTCGGTGCGCGTGCGCTCCGAGTGCCTGTCTATATGGCTGCTTCGCAATCCACGCGATTGGGCTCTTCTGCACCCAGGATGCGATTGTGATAAAGGAAAAAAAATAAAAGAGTGAAAATGGGGTTCTGAGGGTAGGTGCCGCCCTGTACTCGGTTCGAGGTAGGCACGTTCTTTCCACCGTTTGAGGGGTGACTCAGGAAACACTGGGAATTTGTGCGTAAAGAGTGGAGGTACATTCTGAAGTCTCCAGAAATAGGCTAGAATGCATAATCAAGACGATTGACAGTAGTTATTTGAACAGCATCACATTCACTTTTGGTTCAAGACGGCACGAGACGAGAAATCCCCAAAATCGAATCCATTACGCCAACCCCAAACTCACCTACTGCTACCTACTTACTACCTTCAGGTCATCAAACAGAAGCAAGCCGTCATCAATCATACTGTACAAAGTCTCTGTCTGACCGTTCCCGTTTCATCATCCCCATATGGCGACAGCGACCTCAACATGAGGCAAGTCCCATCTGGTGCTGTCCCCACTGGAATCCGCCCTTCATCAACCACATCCCCTCTGGAGATGACAAAAAGCAGCGGGAGACCCGCAGGATTATATGCAAACGAGCATCTGCAACCCAAACTCCTGACAATGCTGTTGTCAACGAATCAAAAAGACAACCCGTCCCCATCCCCATCTCCTGCAACCACAAAATCGACCTCGTCAAACCAACCGCAGTCAAACCCCCCCTAACAAGGCTGCAAGTAGTTGCTGGGCACCAGACCGACTTGCCCACTCCCACCTTGCACCGTCGCTTCCCACCAACCGTCATCCTGGTGTCTCAGCACGGCAAGGACATCCCCCTTGGCGAACCCGAGTTCCTCCGGGATGGCGGCCTGGTACATATAGAGCGCACGAGCTGGCACCAAGTTAGCAAATTTCCGTATACCTTTTCACCTCGGAGACTTACCGTAGTGCATGATCGCTCTTCCATCTCTCGTAAAGCCTCGGCCGGGATCGGCGACGCTCTTGCTCCGCGTGCGATTGGCCGGCTGCACCGCACCGGCTCCCTCGTAGAAGCTCATGGCACGGGAGTGCGTCCCACCGCCGGGTCCTCCTCTGCCAACTCTACCGCGCTGAGACCCGCCGTAGTTGCTTCCCCCTTCATCGGCAAGCTGTACGGCCATATCCATGCTGCTAGCCGGACGGCCATACTCTCCCCCTCTTCCGGCATAAGGAGCCGGTGAAGCCGCTCTTGTCATGCTCTCCGCCGGGGAGCCTTGTCGGTACCCGCCGGCATATCCTTGGTCTGAGCCACGGGTTTTGGGCGTCATGGCCATGTGGTGACTAGACACGGAACCGCGCATGCTGCCGCCGTACGCACCCGGGTTGGGCGAGGCAGACCTATGCCCACCACCGCCGCCTCCATAGTGGGGACTAGCCCGGGAATCTGGACGCGGGGACACGCTTCTCGGGGGAGCAGGCGACGCAGCGCGAGGCAACTCATTTCCTCTGGTGCCAGGACGCGACATGACGGTTCCCGGGCTCGCATAACCCCCGCGTGACGCAGGCCGTTCCGTAAACAGGCTGCGTGTCTGCTGAGTGTACTTCTGCGACGCTTCCTTCATGGCCTTGGACGTGACGGCGGGGGGAGGCACTCCGAGACGCTGGACCTGATGGTCGTATGAAGGCGGTGGGGTGCCGCGCATGGCGGCAGCCACGGCTCCGTTGGCGACCATAGCCGGTCCTGCGTTTCGTGAGCTGCCTGGTGCCGGCGTGGCAATACCATGATAGTGGTCGGCGGACATACGTGATGTTGCTTGCTTACCGGCATTGCCCCCTCCCGTCACTCCCTTCAACTCTGCCAGCGCTAGCGCAATCGGGTCATCCTCGGGATCCTGCTGATTCATCTGCTTGCCGTTGTCGCGCCGACGGTCGGTGTTGTCAACCGGGAAGACATTCTGGCCGACGTTCAGCGCCAATGTGGAATTAGCAGCGATCGGGTCTGGACTGGCGGTACGGTCGTTATGGGCGACTTGGTTGTTGTCCCGGGGGGCGGTTCCGCCAAGTTGTTGCCGGTTCTGGTTGTTGTTACTGGGGTGCCACGTATTGCGGCTCGATGGTGCCACTTCCTTGGTGCTCTTGCGCCGGAACGGACTGTGATTCTGGAAGAAACCACTCTTCTTCTTAAGAACCTTCCTATCCTGAGACACTTGCGCTGCGGCGGGCGGCGGAGCTTCTTGCTTGACTGGCGATAGCGGCGGCTCCTGGCTAGAGAACGACGTCTCGCTATGCGAATCTCTACTAGAGGGCCGCTGTGACGACGACGAGGGTGCTGTGCTCAGGTCAGACGCGGTTGGCCGACAAAGCATTGTCATTCCATCCATGGGATAGGGATCGTGAGGAACTGGTGCAAACTCGGTAGGATCAAACTCGAGATTCGCGCGCGGAGGCTGATACCCTCGAGGTAGTTGGTGTCGAGATCGCTGGCTGTCTGGCTGGGGGGGCATGGGGGACACCACCTTCTGAGGCGTCACTGTGGCTTCGCGGCTTCGAGGCGTATTTGGATCCTGGTGACCAAGATCGCGAGCCAGGGACGAGTTTGGATCGTGGTGCGATTCGAAAGTAGATGGTTGTGGCGACGAAGAGCGGAATGCTGGGTTTATACTGCGAGGGAATTGTGCTACCGAGTAGCTTTCATCCTCGGATGCTTCTGACTGTCCATCAACATCGCCGCGGCAGAAGTTGATGTACTTTGGCGGATCCGGGATCTCCTGGCCGGTGCCTCGCTCCTTGATGAACGTAACGATGTCCTTCTCGACCTCCATACTCTCGAGCGAGAGTCGGATCTTCTCGCAGGAGGCATCGTCGCTCACACAGACCGTCGACGCGATATTCGCAAAGGTCCAAAGGCTGCTCTTGGTGAAATCAAGTCTCTCTTCCTCCAAGTCCTGGAACTTGTCGGCCGCCGCCTTCCACTCGCGGTTCCAGCGGGCTGTCGTCTCCTCCAGGGCCTTGACAGCTGCCTCGTACTCGGCATTGGATGTCGCCAAACTGATTTGCGTCTTCTCAAGCTTGGCCTTGTTTTTTCTCTCCTCCTGGCCCATGACCATGTGTCCTTGGGCGAGGTATCCCTTGATCTTCAAGCACTCTTGCTCATAGCGGTCCCGAGTCTGCTTCGTCAGCCAACTTCCTCGTTTGAGTCGCGATCGTCGCCACCTACCTTGTTGACAGTCTGGGTTTGCTGCACCTTAGTCTTCAGCAGCTTCTCAACCGTATTTTGCACAATCTTGCGCCGCTCCTTCATTCCGCCAGCAAACGCAGCAAGTGGCTCCTCCAGCTCCGTCTTCATCTGGGCGGCAATGTTCTGGTGTTGTTTGGCCATCGACTCCACCTCGCCACGGACTACGTCCAGGGACGTCCTGAGTGTCCCCATTTCCTGGGACCCCAGCGACTTTCGACATAGCGACTGGAGTTTGCGGGCGTATTCGTCCTCGATCGATGCGCGTGCTGCCGTGGTCTACGTTAGCGGCAATACTCGTGAATGGCTTCCTAAAGTGAGTGCATACCGCTGTAGAAAGCCCGTAGTTCGTCGCATGTCTGCTTTGCAGCATGCATGCGCTCCAGGAGAGGACTGACGCCGGCATCGTCCTTGCCCCAGAAGTTGTTGGCGACTGTAGGCACTTGGTGTCAGCTGATGTTCTTCAGACGAATACCCATAGCTCTCACAGGAAAGGGCGACAGCCGGCGCTTCAACAGCAGCGGCCGGCATTGCGCCTTGACTTCGGTGTGACGACACGCTGATGCGAGGATGATGCAAGTCAAGTGCGCGGAGGGAGTGGTTGATGTTTTGGTAGAGACCGCAACTGCACTGGCAATTGCTGTGGAGTTTGCGGTTGATTGAGAGTGCAGACTGCGCAAGAGTTGAGTATCCAAGGTGGAATGCGGGAAGTTCGGCGTTAGACCGGGACGGGAGCTCTTAGGCAGATGTTGACTGCGCCGGCCACGGCTGGTTGCGAGGGGCAACCACCTCCCGCCCGCCTAGAACTCCCCCGCCCTGTGCGGCTGAGCGCTCAATTCCTGGAAATCATTGAGCAACCACGCGACTCCACTCCATCTGAAAGATCAATGGGCCTGAAATTAACTCAGCCTGGTCCCATCAGCCGTCGAGTAGTTTTGTTGGATAACTTGGGCCATCTCCTGCACGACATTAAACGTATCCGCACTCGCCATAGGCTCCAGTGAATGGCCTGGCTTTCCTCCAATGGTGCATCTGGGTTTGTTGATTCGAGGATAGCGAAGTATTCGACCTAGGGCGATGGCTGCGAAGTGTCATTCCAGAGTGATGATGGGATTTGGCTTGAGGAGACAGAGTATACATCACGACATCGAGTGGAACGAGTGGGTGGAGATGGCCCTCCGGACAGCGGGAGCATGAGCATCTCACTCCTCAGTGGTCATGCTCATTGCCCCCCGGGCAAATCCTGCGTGGTCTCGGAGTAGAAGATTGTTTGGAGAGCGAGAGAGCGACAGGTGAAAGCAGCTGGGAGTTTACCCAGGCCTGCCAAGCACGTTTTCCTCAGCTCAGCGTGCTGGATACCATTCGGTCGGGAATGCTGATTCCAGATGGCCACAGCTCTCTGCCGTTGAGCAGTGGGGAGGTTTTGCACTGTTTCCCAGCGCTCGCATTTGGGTCCTACTTGACACATTCCTCCCTCCCTCATACTCCGTACAGGATGACCTTCTGTTCGTCCAAATAATGGTCACACCGCGACACACCATCCGATTGAAGTTCCCTCGACTGTTCATGTCATGTCATCCCCCTTCATCCGCTCTGGAAAGCATCCATCCGAATTACGAAAAACTGCTTTGACTTCGACTTCAAGTTCTCGAGCGGGGTCTTCGATCTCTCAGAATGGCAGCACGGGCCATTTACCCCAGAGGCAGGCCCACTTTTTGCCGCCACCAGCTTCTTTTTGCCGCAGCTGCCCGCCTTGGGTGCTCTCCAAGATGCGCGACTACTCTGATTTGCAGCAACCCATCCACGCGCCGACGCCAGCAACTGCCCGTTACGCGGTACGAAGTATTTCAGTGCGATCCAGTGGCCTTGTACGATTACTACTGGGTGCGCGTCCAGAAGACTTACCCTCTTGATTGCTGTCCCAGCAGGCGATTGCGCATTGTCCTCGTCGCAACCCCGTCCCTCTCGCCCCCCAACTCTACGCTCCGCCAAAATGTCGACCCAACAGCAGGCCTTGATCGTCGAGACGGTCCACGGACTGAGGAAGAGTCTCAGACGAAAAGCATACGGTGAGGGTGTTTCCCACAACATACGCGCAACCTCTCAGTCATAGCTAACTTGCGCCCGCGACAGAATCCGATTCCGACTCGTCAATCGAGAAGAAAACCAACCGAGGCTACAAGCTGAAGAAACGAGCACGATTTGTCAAACAGGGCCGCTTGGCACCGTCGACTGGGCCCGCCGCCTACAAAGAGGTACGTCACGGGATAATTGAGCAGCCCGAGAGCTCAAACAAGAGCTGACTCCGTCCGCCCAGGTTGCCGAGCTTGCCGGTTTCCAGCGCGCCATCATAAACCACAACCCGCCGCTTGTCGACGAAGACGGATACGAGCTCGACAGCGACGACGATGAAGATCACGTACAGGAGGCCGTCGCCGCGGCCATGGAGGAAAACCCCTACTCCTCGATTCAATTAGAACGTCAGTTTCCTCCACTTGCCCAGCCTGCGATAAGAGCTGACGAATTTAGACCTCCTGGCTCCCTTGACTTCGGTCACCGATCTCCCAACACACCCCACCCTCTCCCGACCGTTCACATCAAAAGCTTTGACCGAGCTCGTGAATCAGGGCTGTAAGCTAATGCACAAGGAGAATGCTGCGCTGTGGAAAGCAAAGCCTCTGCTGACGAGGCTGGTTGGTGATAACACATGGGTGCCATGTGGACTGATGATCGAGGATGCGGACCAGGAGCTCTTTACTGATCCTGGGCGATTCCTCAAACGGCCTCCAAATTCCTCGGCAGTGAGGGATGACAGAACCGGCAACACAACAGCGGATGTAGATGGAGAACAGGAAACCACACCGGAAAAGGGGAAAGGCAAAGAATTGGTCGATGGAGAGGAGGCGCACGATCCGGTGAATGGAGAAGCTGGTGGCACCTCTGCCGAAAAAGACGGCGCTCAAACGAATGGCGAATCGGCACCACGGCGTAACGAAGCAGAAAACGAAACAAGCCGAGGGAACCACGACAAAGCTGACGGCAGGGTGCGTGATGTGGAAATGACGGAAGCACCAGGCGCAACGCACGGCGCCCAACCAAACGCTCCAAGTATGGAGATCTCGGCACGAGCAGAAACTCCAGAAGACCTCTTTATCCACCCATTTTTTCTGCCGCCCCGATCAGCGCACCCTGATCGCGACCTGGGGCTCCCGGAGCAGGAAGCGGAGGATGTCCGAAGGTTACTGCAGCTCTACGTGCAGAAGCAGGACGAAGTATGTCGTGGGACCAAGAAGCTATACCAGGGATTGCTCAAGGCCGACCGATACCGCCGGACGGTATTGCAATGGGCGAAAGCAGAGGCTCACTGCGGGCCGAATCGAGACATGTCTGACGGCGAGGATTGGTACGACAAGGAGGAATGGGGTCTGACAGAAGACCTCAAGAAGGGCGAGGACGAGGTTGAGGAGGACACGACGCAGACACAAAAGAAGACGAGGAATCGGAAATAAGCCTCGGCGAGCCCTCGGCTTTCGAGCGCCAGGCTTTTGGTTGGGCGGATTTTGGTCGCGGCGTTGTTGGATAGACGAACTGTAACGATAGGTATTTTGATTCGGTATCTACCTTATGCAAGGATACCTCAATATCAAGAAGAAGCGGTTGTGTTACACGTATTCCGGGAATATGCCATCTGGACTCGCACAGGGAAGTTCCCAAGGGACAATTTGTCGAGTCGCGCATCGACATGCGATGGCTCATGTGGGTTGGTCAGCCTTGTCGGACGCTTGTCAGCCATGTGGTAATGGTAGCACCAAGCTAGCCTTGCCTTGGCAAGAGGTGTCAACAGACAGCTGCCGCGCGACTTCTCGGCGCTTCTCGGCTCCGACGTTTGACGGCGACGTGGTCGGTGCCTCGGTGGGACTGGAGGGTGATGAGTGGTGAATCATTGAAATGGCCGGGGATAAGATCGCACAGGTCGGACGCCGCTAGTGTCCGAGCACCGAAAGCAGCGGAGCCTCCATTTCGTCAAAATTCTCCAGGAAAAAGAAGTCGAAGGCTCGAATGGGTCTCGATTCGGTGTCAGCAGGCCCGAGCCGCCCATCAGAAGTGACAGTGACCAATCGTGCATTCGCAGAGCACCCATGCGCTGGTTACCGGAACAGGATTAGTTAATCCATTGCTAGCCTGGATTTTTTCCATCAGCAACGCGACGCTGGCTTGGCGAGATGGCAGTCGGAGTCGCAGCGACCGCGACAGCGGCCGCGGGCGGACCCCAAGTTCGACTCCCTGCTGGACGGGGCCGGGTCGCCTCGTTAACGTTATAGCAGCCGGCTGAACTTGGATTGGGCGGAATGTGGGCGAAAAAGAGAGATCGATGTTCGCCTTTTTCGTCTCGCCATCTCTTTAAATCGACGACGTTCCAATCTCTGGTCCCTCGGCTCGTCATCGCCGTGTCGCCTCTTTCTTGTTCTTTGTCGCTCCCTTGTTAGTAATTATCATACCACATATTTTAGTAGTTACCACCTCGCCTTGCCTTACATTCAGCGTGTGTCGCCGCCCAATGCGCGGTGCGTTGCGCACCTGAGAACGGTTTATCCCATATATCAGATTTTTCATCTCATCTAATCTCTCGACATGTCAATAACAACGCCAACACCAGCCGAGCCCAAAGTGGCGGCTGACACAACCACCGAGACCGATGCGTCCAAGACATCGGCCGACCACAGCCCGGCCACGGTGCCGTCGGCCCCAGCACCGGAACCAACAACACAAACACCTCCGGCGGCGGCGGCCGAGCAGAGCCAGGATCGCGAGGAGTATCCCCACGGCCTCAAGCTCATACTGATTATTGCCTCGCTCTGTCTGGCCGTGTTCCTCGTGGCCCTCGACCAGACCATCATTGCGCCGGCCCTCGGCGCCATCACCAGCGAGTTCGCATCCGTCAAGGACATTGGGTGGTATGGCGCCGCCTACCTGCTCTCGACGACGGCGCTGCAGCCGACATACGGCTCCGTCTACCGCATGTTCAGCATCAAGTGGACCTACCTGATGGCCGTTTTCATTTTTGAGATTGGCTCGCTGGTGTGCGCCCTGGCACCAACCTCCAATGCCTTCATCGTGGGGCGCGCCGTCGCCGGCATGGGCACCGCCGGTCTGTTTTCTGGATCCGTCGTGATTCTCAGCTACACGCTCCCGCTCAGGAAGCGGCCGGCGGCGTTTGGCCTGATCGGAGCCATGTGGGGCATCGCCAGCGTTCTCGGGCCCATCCTCGGCGGCGCCTTTACTGATCATGTCACCTGGCGCTGGTGTTTCTACATCAACCTGCCCATCGGCGGCGCCGCCATGCTCGCCATCTTCTTCTTCCTGCACATCATGCGCGAGGACAACCCCAACAACGAGACGTGGTACGCGCGTGTCCTGAAGCTCGACCTGCTCGGCACCGCCATTCTCATCCCGGCCATCATCTGCCTGCTGCTCGCGTTGCAGTGGGGCGGCACCGAGTTCGCGTGGAACAGCTCGCAGGTCATCGGCTTGTTTGTCGGCGCCGGCGTCATGGGCATCATCTTTGTGTGCATACAGATCTGGAAGGGCGACAAGGGGACGCTGCCGCCGCGGCTATTCAAGAAGCGGGACGCCGTGTGTGCCATGCTGTTTGCCTTCTTCTTCGGTGGCGCCTTTTTCCCGCTCGTCTACTATCTCTGTGAGTATTTCCGGGTAATAATAATAAGACTCGGAAAAACTAACCGTCTTAGCCCTCTATTTCCAAGCCATCCAGGGCGACTCGGCCGTCGAGGCCGGTATCAAGCTGCTGCCGCTGCTGATCTCGGTCGTCATCACCTCGGTGGCCACCGGCGGGTTGGTGACTGTCGTCGGCTACTATAACCCCTTCATCCTACCCTGCATGGTCCTCTTCTGCGTCGGCAGCGCCATGCTCTCGACCCTGACGCTGACAAGTCCGATCCGCGAGTGGTTTGGGTACCAGGTGATCGCCGGCCTGGGTATCGGTGTCGGTTTCCAGACCGGCGTGCTGGTCGTCCAGAACGTGATCCCGCTCGAGTGGATCCCCGTCGCCACGGCCTGTGTGCAGTTCTTCCAGTCCATGGGCGGCGCCATCTTCATCGCCGTCGCGCAGGCTCTCTTCCAGAATGGTCTTACCGAGGCCATCGCCCGCGACGCGCCCGGTATCCCGGCCGAGATTTTTATCAATAGCGGCGCCTCGCAGGTCCGGCAGATCCTGAAGAAGCTCGGGGCCGAACAGTTTACCGATGCCGTGCTAGGCGCGTACCTCGACGGGCTGCGGAATACGTACTACATGACCGTCGCCCTGTCAGGCTCGGCGTTTATTGTCGCGTGTTTCCTTAGCTGGAAGAAGATCAAGAAGCACGGTGCCTCGGTAACGCCTGATGCGTCCGACGCGGAGGATGCCGAGAAGGGACAGGCTCAGAAGGAGAAGGAGGCGGAGGCGGCAGTGGATAAGAGGATAAGCCACGAGGCGCCGCGCAAGGATGAGGCTTAAGATATATACTTTTATATATACATACCATGTACGAAGCGCGAGGGTTTGGGATTAGAGTTGTTGGATACAAAAGTCGGACGGACACAAAATGGCCGTTGTGCCATGTTCCGCCGAGAGAGGCGTTTGCATACCCGGATACATATTATATGGTAATCTCCAATTGTTATTAGTCTTGTATTTTACCGTTTGAATGTAAGAAATATGCGTGGTGTTGTGTAAAAGGTATCTGTCAATCCTTGCTAGTGATCTGGTTACTGTCACTCGTCCATGATAGGTACTCCCCACCTATGTTGGAACCGGCATTCATGTCCAAGAGGAGACGAGCATCTGGGGTTAACAAGCCGCCACCATGTCAATCAAAAGGAGATGTTGGACTCGGAAGGAGTAGCTCGAAGATAGCACGGGCCACACAACGCAATGTGTTTCCCAGCCAGATTGACCCAGGTTCTTTCCTTCCTCTGTTCGACACCATCTTTACCCATTCCTGATCAATCTTTTCTCTTTTGGAAGCGTCCGAGGGCAATCCAGCAGCGAGAGAGCACTGCTGTGCCGAGCCCTATCCCGATCGGATAGGAGGCAAATGACAATAAGAAGCGTGCTGGAAATCAGTCGCATCAAGACACCCCAGACTCCTATCCAAGTACGAATATAAGACAGCCAAGATCCCATTATCAGGGGTTCGCTAGGTGTCATGGACGCACAACCTGAGTCGCTCCGCATGGAAGGCAACAGTCGCGATGCGTTCGGGCAGCAACTTGTGGCAGCCAATGGGCTGCGGCATTCCGCTGACCAACCACCTCGCAGCTCTGGGATCTCCATGGTCGCCAGCCTGGTCCTTCTTTAGGTGCGCACCGCCCGCTCTGTATGGGACAGAACCCCTCTTTGACGCTTGCTTCTCTAGATTGTATCACTGAAATCGAGCGTCGCTGGAAGCACCACATTGCGCCAACGATACCCCGTCGACGCCGCCTCATCTTTCCCAAGCCGCCTAAGATGGGCGATCCTCTCTAGACGAAGTTACTTGGTACAACAACCCTGCGATTATCGCGGGCAAGTTCAGCCAGCCTTTCCGGCCTCTTGTCTCGCACGTCGGCGGAGCTTTTGCCCAAAGCGCTTCATCATGGACCCCCTCAGCGTGATCGCGTCCACCATCGCTATCATCCAGGCCGTATCCAAGGCATATCAGGCCATCCAGCACCTCAGAGGCCTTCCAAAAACATTCGACCAAGTTTACAAGAGCCTTCCTCTCGTACAAGACACGCTAAAGCAAGCCCTCAATGAGCTCCCTCGCGTGGACCAAGATGCGAGGAAGGCCATCGAACCTGTCCTTGGCGAGTGCGAAAAGAAGGCCGAGGCACTGCTCAAGATCTTCCGGGAAGTGTCTGCGGGGTCTAACGACGCGAATGATCGATCAGCCCTCGACATCTATCGTGCCATTGTGCTCCGCCTAGGCAGAGCACATGAGGTGGAGACCCTCATGCAGGACATACTGCGGGATCTGAAAGTGCTGGCCGTCAACCGGTTGTTTAGGGTGCAACCACAACTCCATGAGGCCAAGCTGGACGAAGCTATAACCAGGCTGTCTCCTGAAGTATACCACGAGACCCGGAGAATAGATATTTTGCAGGCCCTCTACACTTCGCCATACCTTGACAGAAAGAACAGGAATCCCGACCGAGTCTCGGGCACCTGTGAGTGGTTCACCAACCACGACCTTTTTCGTCAATGGCGCGACAGCAACTCGTCCAGCATGCTCTGGGTATCTGCAGATCCCGGTTGCGGAAAGTCTGTTTTGGCCAAGTACCTGGTAGAATCCGTACTTCCGACCACCAGATCGAGGACAACCTGCTATTTCTTCTTCAAGGACGACTTTTCAGACCAGAGAAGCACGAAGAGTGCCCTTTGCAGCATTCTGCACCAGCTGTTTATGCAGAGAGAAATCCTTTTTTCTGACGAGATTGTCAAGAGGTTCGAAGCTCATAAGCTACACCTTACCCACTCGTCCGACGAGCTCTGGGAGGTCCTTATTCTGGCTTCACAGGAACAAGGTGCTGGTGAAATTGTCTGCATCATCGATGCCTTTGACGAATGCGAAGATCAGGACATCTTTTCCCGGGCACTGTGCAGGTTTTATGGCACTAGGAATAACTTCAACTTGAAGTTTCTCGTCACAAGCCGTCCCCAGGGTGTCATCCGGCGTGGTTTCCAGCCTCTTGACAAGCCCGAACTCCCCGTCGTCCACCTGAGTGGAGAAAATGAAGCCGAGATGGAGAAGATTGAAGGAGAAATTGATATCTATATACGAGCCAGGGTCCAGGATATCCAGGTGGTTTTGAAACTCGATTATGCTGAGAAGCAGCTACTATTGGAAGGCCTTCTACGCATGAAGCATCGGACATATCTTTGGGTTTATCTCACCTTGGATCTGATCCAGCAGGACGTTAATATCAACAAAGCTCGGATACGTGACGCCATTTCCCACATCCCACCCACCGTTGATGATGCGTACGAAAAGATTCTCAACAGGAGCACCAACCCCGAAGATGCCAAGAAATTGTTACATATTATTACCGCAGCAACGAGGCCCCTGGCGCTAGAAGAAATGTCTATAGCTCTGGCTCTTCAACAAAACCATCGTTCTTACCAGGATCTGGACCTTCAATCACCCGAACGATTTCGCGAGCACGTGAGAGACCTCTGCGGGCTCTTCATCACCATTATCGGTTCAAGGATCTACTTGCTTCACCAGACTGCGAGAGAATTCCTGGTCATGAGAGGTAGCCCTCCGCAGCGGCCCCTTTCCAAAATCCGCAACAGTCAGGTAACATGGAAATACTCGCTCCAGCCAGAGGAGTCCCATCGCACCCTTTTCCAGATCTGTCTCTGGTACCTTTTCTTTACGGATTTCGAGACCTGGCCGTTGGAAGAGAAAGAGAAAGTACCCCAGTACCTTCTCAAACACGCCTTTCTCGAGTATTCAGCTAGAAATTGGGCCCTTCATTCTCGAGAATCCGGCATCCAAAACGATAAGATCACGAAGTCACTCTTGGCCCTTTGTGATGTGAAGTCGAAGCGTTTTTTTACCTGGTTTACGATTTACTCGGAGACTGCACTATGCTACGTTCCCCCAAATTGTTCAAAACTCATGGTTGCCTCTTATTTCGGCCTTGAGCACCTTGTGCAACTGCTGCTTAAGGAAAAAGATGTAATGGTGAATTTCACTGACAGCAAGTATGGACGGTCGGCACTTTCGTGGGCCTCTGAGAACGGATTCGACGGTACCGTCAAACTGTTGTTGAAAGGTCCTAGGATTCGATTCCGAGATCTCACCAGCCCATCCGTTCGGAAAGTGGAAGTCGACGCGAAAGATTCAGCTGGCAGAACACCGTTGTCGTATGCTGCTTCAAAGGGTCACGCATCCATCATGAAGCAGCTGATCAAGGCAGGAGCCGTTGTCCACTCAGCTGACAATTACGGGATGACGCCGATGTTATATGGTATCATCCTCGGGCATGACGCTGTAGTCACCCGGCTAATGAAAGAGGCATCGGCGGATTATATCAGGAATTTCAGGAATGAGTTCTTTCTATCTTTTGTTAGCAAAGGGGGCAAGGATGTTAAGGTTGTTGTCGAATGGCTGCTCGACAGCGGTGTGGATATCGAGACTGCCGATGAGGAAGGCAGGACAGCACTGGGGTTAGCTGCTTGCAATGGGCACCAGGATACTGTACGACTACTCGTCGACAAAGGTGCGAATATCGAGGCGGTTGACAAGGTCGGCCGCACAGCACTGGGGTTGGCTGCCGGTAGTGGGCATGAGAGTATCGTACAACTACTCCTCGAAAAGGGCGCGGATGTCGAAGCGGCTGATGCAAAAGGAATAACGCCGCTTGACGTGGCTTCTGAGAGGGGGTATGAGGGTGTTGTGCGGTTGTTGCAACTCCACGGTGCTAAATAAACCTTTGGAGGCAGTTTACCTCCAGCTCGTGGGTCCGCGGAGGTAGTGGTCTGCCTCGACAATTCCACATCAATCCCCAACGATTCCCGATGAAAAACCATGCGCACTAGGTCGTCGTGGCCATATGAGGTTGGGGTTTGTTTGGATGCTCAGGGGGAATGCTCGTGTCAGGGGTGTTGGTTGTTGGTGTGAGCAAGCCCAAGGTGAGCCCAAGGTGAGCCCTGACCTTGGCGCGTTGGCAAAGCAAAAAATATCCAGGGTCACGGGGCCATCGCCTCCTGAGCGCACAGCATTTCCTCTGGTCATCACAGGGCCAGGTGACCAGAGTCAGATGGAATTCCTTATCCAACAGGAATGCTCCGCAACCGCCAACCGCGCGCGATGGAGCCGGGCTGGAGTTTGAGGTTGCCAAATTTGCCGGCCCTGTTCGCAATCGTCGATGGGTCCTCTCGGGACACCAGTTTGCGGATTGCAGCAGTCGACCCGGGAAATCCTCTTTGAAACGAGGACGCCACGGGCCATCCGGCCAACCACAGACCATGCCGTCCCGGCAGCGCCCGCCCCAGTGTTCCTCTCGAAGCTCCGTCCGGCCGGAATTGTCCAATCTTTGCCGCCCTCTATTCTACCTTACCGTGCAGCTAGATGCACCCCGCGGCCACATGGAGCTCGCCCCAGAGCATCACGACGGTCGATCTGGGGTCGCTCCTCAATTGGCCAGTCGCTGAGGTCAGCCCGCTCCCGTCGTGGCCGAACTCTCTCCACGCCCCTGAGCTTCCCAGGTTCCATAGCCGTGCCTCTGCCGAGCCATGTCCGATGTGTGAGGGGTCCCGTTGATAATCGTCATGGGCCACCCGGCGGGTTGCTCGTGGCGGGCTGGGAGGAAAAGGTAGGAGGGCAGATATAAGTCCCGACGGTTTCCTTCCATCGAGTCTCGCGTCCCTCTTGTTTTACCTGTTCTGCCCTTCCCTCGACTCCACTTTGTGTCATTCCCATTGTTTTGTCTCTTGTTGTTCCGCAACCGCGTTCGACCTCCGCACCGTTGCTGCACCCCGGGAAGCCGACCCCGCCATCTTCGCCTCTGGAAGCTGGACGGCCTGGCGTATAAGTCGACGACATTCTGTTGTCACTGCTAGGTGCCTGCAGGACAAAGGCCCCGCCCTTACCGTCCGTCTGAAGACTTGGTCTGGACCTGTTTTGTTCTGTCTCGTCATTCATACATCCCTTGCTCTCCCCCGAGTCCTCTTCCACAATGGCGTCCACAAACGGAAACGGCGACGTCACCCCGCCAGTGATGGAGAAGATCAACACCAACATCGTGACCCTCACCCGGTTCCTCACCGAAGAGCAGATTAAGCACAAGGAGGCCACGGGAGACTTCACGTAGGTCAATTGGCATGCTATGGGTGTTCTGGACTCTGACACAGGCGCACAGACTGCTCTGCCATGCGCTCCAGTTCTCGTTCAAGTCGATCGCCTACTACATCCGGCGAGCGACGCTGGTGAACCTGACGGGCCTCGCGGGCTCGCACAACACGACTGGCGACGACCAGAAGAAGCTCGACGTCATCTCCAACGACCTCTTCATCGAGGCGATGCGGTCGAGCGGCAAGTGCGCGCTGCTGGTCTCGGAGGAGGAGGAGCACGTCATCTACTTCAAGGACAGCAGGAACGCGCGCTACGCCGTCGCCTGCGACCCCATCGACGGCAGCTCGAATCTGGATGCGGGCGTGTCGGTCGGCACCATCTTTGCGATCCACAAGCTCGCCGAGGGCTCGACCGGCACGCAGGAGGACATCCTCAAGCCGGGCACCGAGCTGGTGGCGGCGGGCTTCACCATGTACGGCGCGTCGGCGCAGCTGGTCATCACGATGAAGGGCGGCAGCGTCAACGGGTTCACGCTGGACAACGGGCTCGGCGAGTTTATTCTTACGCATCCGGACATGAGGCTGCCGCGGAAGCGCAGCATCTACTCGGTCAACGAGGGCAATTCGTTGTATTGGGAGGATAACGTGAAGGAGTACTTTGAGTCGCTCAAGCAGGCGCCCGAGGGCGGGAAGCCGTATAGCGCGCGGTATATTGGCTCCATGGTGGCTGATGCGTATCGTACTTTGTTGTACGGGGGTATCTTTGCCTATCCTGCCGACAAGAAAAGTCCGAAGGGGAAGCTTCGGATTCTGTACGAGTGCGCGCCCATGGCCATGGTTTTTGAGAATGGTGAGTCTTGCATTCCCTGGTATCTGATGCGCTTGCTGACGGCGTTGTTTTCTAGCCGGTGGTCAAGCGGTTGATAGCAACATGAGGAGAATGTTGGAGGTGGTGCCGGAGCATATTCATGATAAATCGGGCATCTTTATGGGTAGTTACGACGAGGTTGAGAAGGTCAAGGCGTTTCACAAGTAGACGGGATACGGATTGGGATGAATACGGGACATCTAGATGAGGGTTTGGATATTGGCAAGAGGTCATGATGAAGTGGATACAGCTTGGATATTACGGATCAGCTTCCGTGGACAAGGGAATAGTTTCGTCCTTCGAGTTTGGGTTCTCGTACTGTGAATATCATTCTTCGGCAAGAGGCATGGCAGGACGCGTGTATTGTTGATCTGGCATGCAACCATTCGCAGTTGAGGAATGTACGTGTACACATCGATGCGGCTGGACCGCGTGGTCTGTAGCAGCATCCCAGCATCCCAGCATCACCGGGAGGCAAGATATCTCTTAAATATATTCTAAATTATAGATAGATAATAGACACTGCCGTTCCCGTATGCAGGTCGGGGAAGAACCCACATGTCTGCGGCCTGGCGAGTCAGGGTTGCGCAGAGTAGCGGTTTCGGGGTTTGGCGGAGTTGAGGGGTAGCACTGCCGGGGTTGTTTGCCTCCGGGGGATACATATCCGTTTTACACATGACAAGGTCTAGATTTACTCATGTCATCTATTCTTTACGTATGTATGGTAATCCTGACAAGAGAAATTGATTTCTCATCTTGGTTTCAAGTCAAATGTCAAGTACGGAGACAGCGGCAAGGCACGGGATAAGACAAGGACAAAAGTGGCGGGTGCAAAAAGCATGTGAAGAGGGGCCGGGGAGCAAATGCACCCCGGTTCCCGCTAGTCCCTAAACGGGGAATGCCTCGGCCACCCGTTTTCTGACATCACCTGGACCAGAGAGGGAGGCGCCCTTCAAATCGCCCCTCGGACAGTGGAAAAACGGTTGTTGCTTGCGGAACCGCAATCCAAAAAAGAAGCTGCCCCGTCTTGTCTCCTGGCCCGAGGTTCGAGAGACCCAATCCCCACGTTGCTGAAAGCCAACGACGTTGCATTTCGACGCTCTCTCTGTTTTTATCCTCCTCGGCCGCGCTAGTTCCAGCTGGATCCCGTTTACCGGTGCCCGAGAGGTTTATAAGCTGTATCCCGTCCACGTCTTGCTGGAAGAGCAATCTTACATTCCACTTCTCTCTCTTCCTCCCTCCCCGCCCCTTCCATACTCACACATCCCTCGCCATCATGGGTGGTAAGCTCTCCCTGGAACCTCCCAAAATGGTTCCGCAGACTAGTTCTAACTGGACCTCTAGCTCTTGACAGACTCTCCGCGCTGGGCAGCCAGCTTTCCGGCGCCGCCGGTGTCTCTGGCGGTCGCGCCAAGATCCTGGAGAAGAACGCCGACGATGTAAGGAAGAGCTGAGGACTTCGTTGTGGTTGTTTCCCGCTAACCACGGTTTGCGACAGATCGTCGTCACCGCCGCTCTCCGGACAGCCATCACTAGGGGCGGCAAGGGTATGTTCAAGGACACGGCCGCCGCCGACCTGATGGCCGGCGCCCTCAAGGCCGTCATCGACCGCTCCGGTATCAACCCCGCCCTGGTCGAGGATATCTGCGTCGGCACCGTGCTTGCCCCCGGCGGCGGTGCGACCGAGATGCGCGCGGCCAGCTTGGTCGCCGGCTTCCCCGAGACGACTGCGGTCCGCACGCTCAACCGCCAGTGCTCGTCGGGCCTGCAGGCCTGCGTTGACGTCGCCAACCAGATCCGGACGGGTATGATCGAGGTCGGCATCGGCGCTGGCGTCGAGAGCATGTCGACCCAGTACGGCCCCCAGGCCGTGACCGAGTTCTCGGACCTGCTCGAGAGCCACCCCGAGGCTGCCAACTGCAAGGTTCCCATGGGTGTTCTTTCCGAGGATATGGCCAAGGCCAGGGGTATCAGCCGTGCCAGCCAGGATGCCTTCGCCGCCCACTCGTTCCAGAAGGCCGTCAAGGCGCAGGCCGCCGGGCTCTTCAAGGAGGAGATCGTCCCGCTCAAGGTCAAGTACGAGGATCCCAAGACGGGCGAGACCAAGGACATTGTCGTCGACCGTGATGACGGTGTCCGCGATGGTGTTACGGCCGAGTCTCTCGGCAAGATCCGCCCCGCCTTTGCCAAGGATGGCAGCATCCACGCCGGCAATGCCAGCCAGGTCAGCGACGGTGCCGCCGCTGTTCTCCTCATGAAGCGGTCGACTGCCGAGAAGCTTGGTCAGCCCATCCTCGGCAAGTTTGTCGCCGCTTCCATCGTCGGCGTCGCCCCCCTCCTCATGGGCATTGGCCCGTGGAAGGCCATCCCCAAGGTCTTTGAGCTCACCGGCCTGACCAAGGACGATGTCGATATCTACGAGATCAACGAGGCCTTTGCCAGCCAGTGTCTGTGGTGCGCGAACGAGCTCGGCATCCCGGCCGAGAAGATCAACCCCAAGGGTGGTGCTATTGCTTTCGGCCACCCTCTGGGCTGCACCGGTGCGCGCCAGGTTTCTACCCTGCTGTATGAGCTTAAGAGGAGAGGGCAGAAGGTCGGTGTCACGTCGATGTGTGTAGGAACGGGCATGGGTATGGCGGCGGTCTGGGTGGCCGAGTAAGGAGGACATTATCTTGGATTGTTGATCTTGTATAACTTTATACCTAGCACTCTTTTTCTTATGACGTGAAATGCATTGTACTTTTAGAGGCATAGCTGGCTCGGTATCCGTAGGAAATTGGATAGCATGTGCACTTTGGAGATGAGGATCTGAGCTTGACCCTGCCACTATGAAAGTCCTTCTAAACCTTGTCTAGTTCTCGTCAAGTTAACAAACTGGACTGTAACAATCTACCCCCAGGAAGTTTGCGAGTACACCTAGAACTGCACTGATAAAACATAGCGGCCAATTACGAGTTCTATAAGTCTGTGAGTTGAGGCTAAATTGGTAACCGGGTTGTGCACTGATCGGATGTGGACGAGTGAGACGCTTCGACTCACATCCGATCCAAGCCGCGGAACAAAGTCCTGAGCGGAGAGTGGAGAGGGAACTGGGACATGTGGCCAATCAGCACATGCAATGGTCGGGACCTCCGTCACCGCTCTGATGCTCCCGTCGTTCTTGCCATTCACGAAAGTTTGTCTAAACCTTTGCTCTTAACTGTTCTCCGCTGAGTCACTGCGCGGCTTGGTCCTTTCCAGCATTCAACTCCTCTGTATCCCGCTGTCTTCATTCCGATTGCCTCGAATTCGACCTGCAGCGTCCCGTACCATTGAACCATTGGCGGCACGGCTCACCACGGTCGCACAACAAGGATTCTCGATTGGCTGTGTCTCGCTCTCGCCGTTCAGCAACGATTGGGATACCAGCGCCCGGCTGCCCGGCGCTGTGGGCGCTGTAACTCCCCGCAAGCCTATGACGAACTCGGGCCGAACGAGCAGACGGACAAGAGGGAGCCTCGGTTGCGCGGTCACGCAGGCTGCGGTGTTCGGCCGGAACTTCGTCACTGCGAAATCACAATCGACACACTTTGGGTAGAGACAAGGCGATTGTTGGGCTGAGACAGCGTGGTTTAGGGAGAAATAAGCTCGGGAGAGAACAGGCGCTGCAATGGCGAAAGACAGAGACACTGGCGGTGGTGATGCATCGGGCCAATCAAAACGGCCGCCGGAAAACCGCATCGACAGCAGCGATCAAACCCAGCTGATCACATCGCATCAGCATCACCGCTCCAAGAGTTCGAAGCATATTGTTGGTGGTGGTCGATTACACGCGCGCGTTCCGTCGACAAAAGCTCTACACAAACACCATGCGACAACATCCACAACGAAACTGAACCGAAGGCGATCGCTGTCGCCCGACCAAACGACTGCTCCACCGCTGGCGTCCACCCACCGACGCACGACTTCCGACCTGAAGCTCGGCCAAGACGCTTCTGTCGCGTCGCATATCCGCAAGAACTCGTCGCAGACCAGCCTCAAGCGAAACCGATCCCAGGTCGACGTGGGCAAAAAGTCCAAGTCCTCTACGAACCTGACGCGGTCGCATTCTAACCCCGCCGTCCATAAGCTCAAGTCGGGCGGCTCGCGGGTTCACTTTAACCTAGGCGAGGACGAGGACGACGCCCCTGACGTCGAGGGCTTGGACGACGAGTGGGTCGATGCTAGTACTTCTGCCTCCCCCCTACTCTCGCGGCGCAGCTCCGTAGCTGCCGGCGCGGTCGGCACCACAACCACGACGACGGACCAGCCTGCCGAGAGTCGGTCGCCGCAAGAGTCGCGCGACCCACCTTACCATCCCCAGCAGTCACAATACAGCGCCGACGTCCCGGCCGGACATCCTGGCCACAACTACCCGGTTAGCACCCAACAATACCTCACCGAGCGGGTCCTCCAGCGCGCGCCGTCGCACGGTGCGCCTCCCAAGATGACTGCAGAAAATGCTTTGGTGGGGCCGGTTTCTTCGCATCAACACTCGCCGGACTCCGGAAGCGGGACAGTCTCGGGGTCTCCCCGGCCCGGAAGCAGCGGCAAGCCGGAACTCACGTCCCGGTTTGTGGGGTACAATAGTCAGGAGTCAGGATCAGGGGTTCCAATCGAAAACTTTATAGCCGGGATCCAACGTGGCGGCATTTCTAGAGCGGCTGTCACTGGTAGACTCGAGGCAAACGAGCTGCGACGGCCGCGGTCGACGGGGAATCTCACGCTCGGGGCGAACGGGACGACCGGGTTGCAAGAAACGACTAACGGTGTCCATCGAGCTGTTGCGAATAACGAGCCCTTGACCGATGAGGAGGACGTGGAGAATATCGCCCTGGCGACTGGGCCACGCGCGAGACGGAACGGAGGCATCACACATCCCACACGTCCGATAGCGGACTCGAGCAGAGTGCAACAGAAGCTCAACCTGCAGCGCGCGAGTTCTACGCTAGAGCCTACACACCCTCATCCGACTATGAGCATGAGGCTTGGAGGAGTAGCGGTGGCGCCGGGACCGCTAGTGGGAAGGGCAGCATATGATGCCCGAGACCCGAGGTTGGGGAAACTACTTGAGAGGACGGGCATGGAATACCTGGTTGTCCGGCGACACCAGAACCCTATTGCACGGTCGTTGATGAGGTTGGCGCAGCTTCCAGGGGCGGACAAGACGCGGCCGATTCCGAGACCGGGAACGGGACATTCTAAGCGGGGATCCGATCTGACGGGAAGATCGGGGCTGCGAGAGCGGGATACCAGCATGGCGACGCTGATCGGGGGGCAGTCGAGACGACCTCCGACACCACGAAGTTCGTTATCGATGAGGCAGACGACGATTAGTGCCAGTTCGAGTCTGGAGACGGAGGATGAAGTCAGGGGTATACACGAGAGACAACGGCTGAGCGGAACCAGTTTGGTTAACGAGGACGATGCGGGCACGATTGCGCTGCTGCGCAACATGTGGGACAAGAACCTGGATCTCAGCGCGAGCCAGGACTAGAAGCTGCAACTGCGCAACAGAAGGGGGAGCGTCTAATTTGGTTGTTGCCGGCACGCGCGGCTGGTGACCCGAGATGCCCAGGGTTATGACTACGGAGTATGACGAGACCAGATTAGCTGGCTAGACGGGTGAGGACCTGGTGCAAGCAGCAACTTGGAGCAAACAGCCAAGTTAGACTTCTTTTGGGAGTACTATAGGAAATAGCGTTGTTTAATTTAATCATTTTTGGTGATGTCTGAGCCTACGGAGTACGGAATATTCCGTATTGAGTGCTGAAAGGGTTCCATCCGTGAGCCGCAGTGTCCGTGCTCCCGCACTGCAGGGCAAGTTGCAAGGATTTTGCCCCGCGTGCTCACAGGTGTCATCGAAGCAACCTCCCGTCAACGTTGCCAAATCCGAAACCCAACTTTTAGGTTCTTTTCGTCAACTTTTGGCACCGCAACACCACCATTACAGTCGCAAAGATGGATAATAACAAAATCGAGGCTGAGAAGAAAGAATGCGAGGCTCAGGTATTTTTTTTTGCCCCATCATTCCCACCAACATGAGGTAAGGCTAACCGTATGCGCGCGCTCGCGCCGCCGCGTAACCCAGCTCGAACTCGTCATCGCATCGCTGCGCGACGACGCGGGGAATACCGAGCTTCTCAAGCTCAAGTCGGAGCTGGACGAGATGGTGGCGCTGTACAACGAGATACTCGGTTCTTCTTCTGCGTCGGCGGAAACACAACCCGCCGCCCCGGCACCGGCACCGGCAGCCACCAAACAAACACAGGCAGAAGGGGGGGAACCGAAATGGTCGAGGGAGAATCATCCGGCGTTTAAGAAGACTGGTGGAGTAGAAGAGGAGAAGGAGGAGGTGGTGTATAAAGTGAATGATACGGTCATGGCGAAATGGGTCTCGGGCGATAAGGGGTTCTATCCGGCTCGGATTACTAGTATCACTGGGTCTTCGACGGCGCCGATTTATACGGTTAAGTTTAAGAGTTATGATACGGTTGAGACGTTGCGGGGGAAGGATATTCGGTCTGTTGGGGGTGGGGGGAGTGGTGGTTTGGGCAGTGGTGGGCAGGGGGTGAAGAGGAAGGCTGATGGCGGGGGAGGACCTGTTACTACTACTACTACACACACACCGGTGGTGGTGGTTGGGGGGGAGGGGGGCAACCACAAAAATAATGGGATCGTGATGAGTGCGGGGGCCGAGTTGTATCCGAATGCGCAGCAGTTGGGGAGCGACAACAAAAAGGAGAAGGAGAGTAAGCTGGATGACATGGGACGGCCCAAGTTCAAGAAGATCAAGGCGACTAAGGAGCTCGAGGCGGGGAAGAATAAGTGGCAGGAGTTTAATGCCAAGGGGAAGGGCGGGAAGGGGGTGAAGAAGGACAGTATGTTTCGGACGCCCGAGGGGGTCAAGGGGCGAGGTATGTGTTCTCCTCTATTTTTTTCTGGTCTCTCGTGCTGTTGCTGACCGTGAGACCACAGTCGGCTTTACGGGCTCTGGCCAGGCCATGCGCAAGGATCCCACGCGGAGTCGCCATGTGTACCAGCCCAATGAGGATTTGGACTAGATGCTGACTTGGTTGTTTTTCCGTGGTTCAGAAATATCTTATCGGAGAACAACGAGCGTACGAGACTTCAGCAAACACAAGTGCAACTCGGCGCCGAGACGACGGGATATGCGGTGTGGTGATGGACGGCATTTCCATCGTTTTCTTCACCTTGTCCCAACGGCGTCTCGGGTACCATGGCTTTTTTCCCCTCATTCTTTTTCAACGAGAGACAATAAATACCTCGGCATGGAAAAGGCGTTTTTTTTTCCCTCCCGGGTCCAAGGGTTTGGAAGGGCATATCCTTCGACTTTTTACCGTTTCTCCTCCCACCTACCTTTTTTTAGTCAAAAAGATTGAGGCTAACCTGGTCTTTGCAACAAATCTCTGGGTCAGCTGGTGGTGGGTGAATGTTTCCGAGAACGGATTCTCTGAGAGAGGGCTAGTTTGCGTTCTGGAACTCGGGTCGTGTAGCTCGAGACTGGAAGCGCTGGCCTTGAACACATGTAGCGACGGGGCGTTAGAATGGAGAAATATACCCGTGCTGTTGATCTTTCTCAGATCTGGATGGTTTTTTTTTTTTTTGTTCTCGTGTGTTGTGTGTGACGATGTGAGGACTGTGCCACTGAAATGTGACTACCGACCATTTAACTCGACCAGACAGTTTGGGTTATGTTGTTTGTTTTCTGTGGTCGACTTGTTGCTTTGAACTAGGCCACTGAGTTGTGAGGACTGTGCCCTTGAGATAAGACTGCCAACCATTTACTCGGCAACGCTATTTGGGATATGCTCTCTGTCTACTCTGCTTGATTATCGCTTTGAATTCGGCCACTGAGTTGTGACTTGTCTGTCATTTCGACTAACCCATTGCAACATCTAACCGAAAACATCTTCCTTTTATATATCATCCATATCCAAACACATAATAATACACCGTCAGTCACCGTAGCATACACAACACAACAATACACCCCAGAATTTACAAATCACACCTCCAACCCGACCTTCCTCGCAACAGCCCTCGCAACATCCATAAACACCCTCGCCCTATCCGACTCCGGCTCCGCCACAACCGTCGGCCGCCCGCGACTCGCATCCTCCCCGATATTAGGATGCAGCGGCACATCCCCCAACAACTCCACCCCCCTCTCCTTGCATACTTGTCGGACTCCCTCCTCCCCGCCAAACACGGCCGTCTCGCCATGGCAGTGCGGACACCGAAACAGACTCATATTCTGCACCAGCCCTAGTATAGGAACCTCGACGCGATCAAACATGTCCATGCCCTTGACCGCGTCCTGCACCGCCAATATATGGGGTGTCGTCACGACCACGGCCCCGTCCAGGACGATTTGCTGCGTGATGCTGAGCTGGATGTCGCCCGTCCCCGGGGGGAGGTCTAAGACTAAAATGTCGAGGGAGGGCGACCAGGCGACGCTGTGGAGGAGTTGTTGGATTGCTTTGAGGAGCATGGGCCCGCGCCAGATGAGCGCCGAGGACGAGGAGGGGGTGAGGTAGCCTAGGGACATTGTTTGGACGCCGTAGGCTGTTAGGGGGATGAGTTGGGAAGACGAGGTTAGGGAGGGTTGGTGCGAGGTCAGGGAGAAGAGGGTTGGGATCGAGGGGCCGTAGATGTCTGTGTCTAGGATGCCGGTGCGGAGGCCTAGGCGGGCGAGGGAGAGGGAGAGGTTTGCTTTTTTTGTATTTGTTAGCACTAGGACTTGGGGGGGATAGGGGATAGGGGATACGGGAAGGGGGAGGAGGGAGGAATACCGGCGATGGTGGATTTGCCTACGCCGCCTTTGGCCGAGGACACGGCGATTACTTTTTTGACGTTTTGGATGGGCCGTTTGGTCGGGAGGCCGCGCTGGAAACGCGGGATGGTGCCGGTTTTGGGGAGGCCCTTGGACGTGTGTTAGTGGTTGTGTGTCTGATGAAAGGGGGAGAGTGAAATGTACCAGAGGGTTTTCATGTTGTAGGCATCTAGTCGCCTGAAGGAGGCGGGATATCGTTGGCCTCATGGTGGGTTTTTATTTTGATTCACTTGTATCATGGTCTTATACAGAACAACATGGAGGTGAATTCTCATTGACAACGCAAAGCCCAGTGATGAAGTTGAAAGCTTGACAGTGATTGGATACGGTTTAGCTACCAACACACCCTTGTAAGTCGGACCCCGGGACAAAACTGCCGCCTCTCACCGCCAAAATTTTCTGGATTCAATCCCAGCAAACGGCGCTGAATCCAAATCCGCCAAAAATTTCCGCGGGGTCTTTAGTGATAGAGGAACCAAAAAAAAACGTCACTATGCCGCCAGTCGCGAAAAAGAGCGCGCCTAGGCGCTTCGCAGAGTGGGAGGAACGACCTGTCCAAGGTTTGTCTTTCCCCCCCAATTCTCTGTCACTCTCAATTTGTAGCTAATTCTTCCCCCCTGTTAGACTTTGACCCAGAAAACGAAGCGCCCAGCGAAAATGACGAGAGCGGGAGCGACGATTCCGAAGACGAAAGGGCCGGGACGGAGCATTACGTCTCTGTCGGGTATGTTTCTTGTGCTGGTCTGGTGCAGGTTTGGCTGGGCTGGGCTGACTTTTCGACAGCAAAAGCAAGCTCCGCCAGAAAGACGAGGTCTCCCTCGGTCCCGAATATCGCGGCGCCCGGGTCAGTCGCGCGGCGCTAGACGAAGCCAGCGAGGAAGATGAGAGCGAGGAGGAGGACGACAACGACGAAGAATTTGACGATCCGGACACGGCCGATCTCGAGGCCGACCATGTCGACGAGGATGTCGAGATTGACAGCGACGAGGCGTTTGGGGAGAGCGATGAGGAGAAGCTCAAGGGGTTTACGTTTCCGGGCTCTACAAATGGGCGCATAAAGAAACGGCCTACCGCTGCGGATTTTATGTCTGAAAGCGACCAGGATGAGGACGAGGAGGATGAAGACGACGAAGAAGAAAACGACTCCGACGCCGACCCGGACGAATCAGAGCTTGAACGAGCCGGCGCGATGCTCTTCGACGACGAGGCCGAAGAAATGTCGGATGACGAAGACGAAGAGACCGATGGAGAGGATGAGGACGACCATGTGGAGGAGGAAGACGACGACGAAAGCGACGACGAGGCTGATAAGGACGAAGAAGGGCAAAGCGAAACGGCCGGCGGAAACCGCGAGGGAAAACATTCTGAGCTCAGAGACCTGATGGGCAACGGGCAAAAGAAGATTGCTGACACCATGTCTCAAAAGGCCAAGGAGGAAGCCTTAAAAGGCGTCGCCATCCGCTCGCAACGGCGGGCGTTCGATTCTATCCTCAACCTCCGCATCAGACTGCAAAAAGCTCTCATCGCTACGAATACGTTTGGAATCTTTGACGGCAGCGAAGCCGGCTCGGAGCCGTACCAGGCTGCCGAAGAAGCGGCGCTGAAGCTCTGGAATACCATCGACAGTGTCAGACATAGTCTTCTACCAGAAAGCAAGGCCAAGACGGGCATGAAGAGGAAGCGGGTCGAACTCGAGACGTCAAACCAAGAAATTTGGGAGAGCATGGAAGAGATGGAACAAGTGGCTGCCGCGCGGAGACGCCAGATCCTCGACAAGTGGTCTGGCAAGGTCAGGAGCGCCACTGCGCCGGTGTCGACAAGACGACTCGTAGACAACGCCAACCAGACGTTGCTCTCGGTTCTGGACGACCAGATGCTCAGCGCGGACCGGCTGATCAAGAAGGCCCGTACGCCCAGGTCCTGTGCGCCCGCACAGGCGGCCAAGAAGGTGGACGAGGACAGGGATATCTATGACGATGCCGACTTCTACCAGCTCTTGTTGAAGGAGCTCGTCGACCAGCGGAGCGTGGACACCGGCGCGCCGGGCGAGTCGGTGCCGACGGTGCGGTGGGCGGCGCTCAAGGAGAACAAGTCACGGAAGAACGTGGACAGGAAGGCGAGCAAGGGTCGGAAGCTGCGGTTTACGGTGCATGAGAAGCTACAGAACTTTATGGCGCCCGAGGATCGGCGGTCGTGGGAGGAGCATGCTATCGATCGGTTCTTTGGGACGCTGTTTGGGCAGAAGATGGAGCTGAGAGAGGATGTGTCGGAAGAGGAGGACGAGGGGATGGAGAAGGTTGAGGAGGAGGGGCTTAGGCTGTTTCGTAGCTGATCTGCAGAAGCAGAGAGAGAAATAAGTTTTTTATTTTGTGGTTGCTGCACTGCTAGCTATGAGACTGAGGAAGCAGATGATGTGAACCCAGAAATGCACCCTCGGTCCGCCCAGCACTTTTTTTGGTTTTGGTGTCTGAGGTGTCCGGGGAAGGAGGGACATGCGGGCCCAGGCGCGGTAGATCGGGAAGAGGTGGTAGAGGGCCATGGCGAGGCTGAAGATGCGTGTTGATTCGGGGTCGGTTTGGGAGGAGAAAGTGAACCAGAGGCTGAGAAGGGACGTGGAGCCGAGGAGGGCGCCGTAGCTGCGGAGGATGAGGACGGCTTCGGGGGTGGCGTGGGGGAGTTGGGACTCTGGGGTTAGGAGGAAGGAGAGCGACGCTGGGGTTTCGGTTAGGGTGTGGAGGAGGAGGGGGAGTTTTTCTGGGGATATTAGGGACATCTTTTTTTGAGTGGATGAGTTTGTTGTTTTTGTTGCTTGTGTTTTTGTGACGAGGTTGATGGGAGTTGGTGTGGTTAGGAAGGTGGTGAGTGAAGTGAAGTGGAGGGGTGGGTGAGATGGACTGGTGAGGGTTAGGGTTACGCTTTGTGTCTTATGCGGGAGACAAGAGACGCCTGCCTGCCTCCTTGAGCATGAAAATTGCAGTGCTGCTCGTACAGTATATTCTTCTTTCCTTTCGGGCACCTGGGCGGGGATGGACTATCCTTTCACATCTCAGGGCCTCCTTGGAGGAAGAAAGTGCAGTGATTTGGTGCAGTGCGCAAGGCACCTGGCACTTTGAACGCTCTCGCCTTTAGTTCAAGGCCTCCTTTAGGGTAGAAATTGCAGTGATTAATGAGGTGGCTGGGGAGCTAGCCACCCGACCTTTGGGCTTCCTATTACGGGGGGGGTGCTCTCAACCACCCGACAAACGTGTCGTCTACTTTTAGGGCCTCCTTCAAGTTAGAAAATGCAGTGTTTCCTATGGTAATCGCTCCTGTGGCCGGGGAAACCTTGCGTCAATGAGACCAGTATGTGCACACCTGACAATGTTGGATGTGGGATCTACTACCTGTACTTCTCAAGACCTCCTTTGGGATACCTAGAAATTGCAGTGTCTAGACTCTAAGCAATATGTGGTCAGCAGCAGAGGCGGAGAACCACTTCATACCCACCACACAGGTCGAAACGCTTGGCAGTGATGAGGCTGGCGGAGAGGTTGACAGTGAGTTAGTTGGACAAGTTTCCTGCTTGGTGAATTCTGCAACCGCGTTCTCTCAACCCGATTCAAGGCCTCGATGAGAGTAGAAATTGCAGTGTTGAGTCAGGTAGCAATGGGGATAATGGGGATTTTCGGGAGGACCAATCCCCAGCTTTAAAACAGCAATCCGAGGTCAGCGGGCCAATAAGGTATCGAAGGTTCGATTTGCGAGGGAGGAACAACAGGAGAGTTGGTCCGGTACTTGCTTGGCTGTGAGGTAAACCTCTTGTTGGCTGCATGGAGGTGATGGAGTGATGTGGCCGCTTCAAGGCCTCCCCCAAGGAAGAAATTGCAGTGACTCTGTGAAGTACCTGGGTGCACTACACACCATGAGAGGTACTTGGCGAGAGTACACAGCAAAATATCGTGCTATCTGCGACTTCAGGTCCTGCAAGTGTGTACACCGCAACATTCGATGACTACCTACCGACCCGCTAATAAGGGGGCGGTTTGGATACTTCACGCCATCCCACGGTCTTTGGTATTGTTGCTGTCATGAATTCAGCGGCAGCAGCTTGACTTCCATCGTCTGAGGACCCGACTCGAAGAGTGAGGGATTGGGGGGAGAGGGTAATCAGTGTTTTGGGAACTTCAAGGTCTCCTATGGGGTGGAAATTGCAGTGATGGGACCCGAATCCCACCTACATCCAAGGTCCTACCGCTTCATGGGCTCCTTTGGGTTGGAAATTGCAGTGATTTGGCATCAACACCGGAAAATATGACTTTTGGAGACGATAGGACCAGCCCCCCTTTCTGTCACTCCGATCTGTGAGGCTTAGGAAGGGTAGGTAGGCCTCGGATTATCATTGGCTCTGAAGAAGACTTGGGACGAGGCTGTGTCCCCCTTCAAGGCATCCCCCCTCAAGACCCCCTTTGAGGACGAAATTGCAGTGATGGCACAAACGTAGCCTTGCAGCACGGCTGAGAGCTAGGTACGGCGTGATTGGTATCATTCGAAAACGTGGGATTTGCCCATTTGAACACGGGTGTCTCTAGCAGTCGCAGATTTATGTTTTGCGCATCGAAATATTTGGTTATTAAGTGTTGTTTTGTTCGCGTCTTTGGGCCTTCCAAGTAGGTATACACCCCACAACTGTCGATGATTGTCCCCTGTCAAGATGGTAGTTTTGAACAGTTCAAACCGTCCAGAGGGGTAGGAATTGCAGTAATGAGTCTAGGGGGACGAACAGCTTTGACCATACCGAGCTGAGTATGTATCAAGTGCAGCTGGCACGAGGAGACATGGACAAGATCGAGAAAAGTGAGGAGTCTGACAGCTTCAAGGCTTCCTCCACCGTGGAGATTGCAGTGACGGAAAAGGAGGCGGACATTAACAAAGCAAGTGATGGGAAGTTTTCTGCCTTCGGCATCACCTCATTCCAAGGCTCAAGGCCTCCTCGGAGACGGAAATTGCAGTGATAAGTTAGCTGCAGGAGCGTGAGTCACAGAACCCGGTCGCATCGCGGAGAACGCGGTCGCGCCGCGGGCAAGGCTGTGGCCCTTCACAAGGCCTCCTTTAAGGACAAAAATGCAGTGCCAGCGCGTGACCGTTGTTGTGCCTCATCTGGATAATTCATATCAAATTTGTTCCGTACAAACGTGTGTTGAAGATTGGGATGTGTACCAAGTGTCGAGTTGCTTCGCATGAGATCTCATCTTTTAGTGTGTGAGGGGACTGGTCTCTCTCTCTTCACAGACTAGATATATACGGATACCCTTTTGGATGTTAGATTGCAGTGCTCGAGGGAGTGCTTTTTGACGACTGTATATCTTCTTGCGCAGGCCTTGCATTGGCGATCAATATGTAGCAGAATGGTTAATAAACATACGACAGGGTTTTGTCCTTTCATGAGGGCTTCTTGTGAGGTTTGGACAGGTACGCATATAGTCGTATTTAGCTAGTTAGATACTTCAAGATGGAATATGTACTGATATCTTTATCTGGGTGGGGACTATTTCTCTTTTCTACTTAAGACTACAGGACTCTCAACACTTAAGGTATCTCAAGCAGCGAGGGGTGCAAAAAGGGGGTTGCAGCATGTTTGCTGCTAACACCCAAGACCGATAAAGTCTATGAGTCAATTAGCAGGCTGTAAATATTGCCAGAGACCTAGACTTGTTTTGGCCAGCCCACTCTTACTCCGGTGAACTCAACAACACAATGGCTCTTGGTAAGGATGCTTGAGATAGTGGGGAAAAGGGGCTCGGACAGGTCACAACCCTGGTCCTGCAGAGCAGTACAACCTATGCCATATTTTATGCTAAAGCTTTTCTGGGAACTGCAGTGTTCAAATGTCTTGATCAGAAGTACGTAATGTTGACATCCAGGGCGGTTGGACAAGTCTAATAATAGGGCGGTCCGTTTTAGCATCGGGTCTGCCGCGAGCCCGAACCGGACCCTTCGGTCTCTCGCCTCGATATCCTACAAGAATCCAAACCGCTAGTTTCGAGTATATAAAAGGCATTTCCAATCCGGCCAGGAAACAGAGAAGTATATGTCCCAACGGGTCTTTTCGCCAGGGGCCGTCGGCAAGGCGGATTCCCATCCAGCTTTTCGAGGGGATTGGAACCCAAACTGGTAATCGCAGGCTTCGCAGAGAAGAGTGACAAGTCTCTTTGGGCCGAAAGGGATGTCGGTCAAGGACTCAGTCGTCTTATGTACACACTTTTCGAAGTGTACACAAGATGACCGAGTTCCATCTCAACCCACGCTGCTTCAGCTTGGAGAAGCTCGTCTCTGTTCCCTGCGAGGCCTGCGATCCGCAACTTGCGGCTCTGAATCCAGCTCATCTATGGCCGGTCCTGGATTCTCTCCTGAAGTTGTACTCTTAGGTTGGAATTACGACGGTGTTGACTTTGCACGAGGAAACATTCCACAGTTGTATACGCTGGCTCAAGCTGGGAGACAGTGCTTCGTATAGAAAACTATATGAGTCGTCCCTTTGGAGCGTCAACAAATAAATTTCAGCGACTGAGTTCCCTCAACTTTATTCAACGGCTCCTCTGAGATAGAAATTGCAGTGTTGCGCCACGGCATGTATAGGTAAGGATATGCAAACCCTATTGGCTAGGATAGCATCTCGTCTCAACGAAGGCTGTTTGTAGGTTGAGACCGCAGACATGCAATGCACCCTAGAGGTCAGTCACACAGGGTGCAGCCGAGGCTGTCCCGACTTCAAGGCCTCTTCTGAGGTTGAAAGTGCAGTGAAAAGTTCCTTCGGGGAAAAAAAACCCATGCACTCATAGTCGCACCAAAGCCTCCTCTGGGGTCGAAATTGCAGTGAGTGTAACGTTTCGTCTTACCTGCACAACTGCATCTTCGGATGTCAAAATTGCAATGAAGCGGCCGTTTCTCTGGTCATCAATGAGCCCCCGAAGTACCAAGTTCCAGGGCTTGGAACTTTCAACGATCAACAGGTGCGAGGTAGGAGTGCAAATATCGGGGCTAAGAAGAGTTTGAAGTAAATAACTGCGACTAAAGCTCGTCGATGTACCTTCTTAAACTGGACCTCTCCTCTGCTGCGTCGGAATAGGGTTGGGAGGCACCACCCACTCCCCTGTTTGTTGCACGTTTATTAACCCTCTGAACGTGTTTGAGATCGCAGTATTGGTATTGAAGTATCGGAGTGCCTGATCGAGTAGGGTCAAGATTTACGTACCTCGAACCTGCCCGCCTGCTCCAACTATGGACCTGAAGGCCACCTCCAGAGTAGAAATTGCAGTGAAACGTAATGGAGGGTCAGCCGTTGGTAGTTATCGCTTCGCCAGAGTTTGCAGCTGCAAGACAGTATGCATGCATTGCCACTCCTGGTGTCAGCAGGTACCTGCCTTGTGATCAGCTGCCAGCGGTGAGAGCTTTGAAGCCCATGCCCTCGCCCAAGTCCATACCAGAGATGTCGACTTCTGCCCCTGATACTTCCGCTTTAGCCTCGGAACACATAAAGATGGAGAGCTTTTGGTATACCAATCTACCTACTCTATCGTAATTTGCTTCCATTTTATACCCTGATAATTTTAAAGAAGTAGTAGAGTACCTAGGCAGCAAGGCAATGCAAGGCAGAGTCTTGCCGCGCATGCTTGGCTTCTCACTGATCCCCTCCGGGTGAGTGAAAATTGCAGTGATATTGGCGCCAACGTCGGCTGCCTTTGAAAGTTACCACTCCGCGCGAGGCGCATCAAAAGTATTCTGCAGGCTACCAACGTTGCTTCTAGAACTTAACCCCTGAAATCTGAGTGTCGTTGAACAAACAGGCTCTAGTACCGTACGGATATATACCTACTGAATAATCATGTCCTCGGTCTATAAAGGGCTCGTTAACAACGTAATTTTGAACAGGCAAAGACACAGGACACATCCATTGTGGAGGGTAGGACGTAGGTAGTAGGTAGGTGCCGTTCCAAACTCCATCTCGAGTGGTGAAAAATGGCAGTGTCTTTCCCATGAGGCGTGACGGCAGGGCGGTCATCCCCTCCAGAAGGGTAGAAATTCCTCATTGGACGTCGTTGCCTTCCCTCCAAAGCGGGAGCAAAACGAAGCATCACCTCTGACAGAGTGAGAACTGCAGTGCAAGGCAATTCGAGCACGGAGTGTGTCAGGAAAATCCACGGTGCCGGATTGGCCAGTGAGCCGCACTTGCCAAACTGGGAATCCCCTCCAGATGGGTAGAATTTGCAGTGATCAACCCGGAACAGGGCTGCATATCGCAGCGGGTGACCATTCTGTGGTTTGTCATTGGACGCCGTTACCCTCTCTCCAGGCGCTCTCCAGGCGGGAGGAAAACACAGCATCCCCTCTGACAGAGTGAAAATTGCAGTGCTGCGAAGATCGGCAAGGGGTATCTCCTTCTCTGGACGATCATGTCAGCCTCACTCTTTCCTCCCACTCGCAATAGGGAGTGTGCTGCAAGCGCGGTACAAGGACAACTCAACAAGTCGAACCCTACCTAACTACTTAACAACAGTTACCGTGTATCTTCCTCCTTACCACATGGCTAGGTAGCCTTCCACTGCAACTGCCATCACTCTGAAGAGGTAACCCCCCCCCTCCCCCCTTCCCCAAACAAAATAATTCCCAGATCTTAAGCCACCCCAAACTGGTTGATAAATCATTATACAGTTTAATAATCCCCGGATGGGAAACTCTCAGACCAGAACGGCTCAGAGACATCCCTCCATGTCCAAGCAAGCGACTGCGATAACTCCACCAAACACATATGAAGAGAGCATCACAGCGTCATGTGAGTCTAGAAGTAAATAAATATAGCCGTAACGCAGCAGCCTCTCGGTTGAACTCGACTTAGCATCAGCAGCACAGCAGAATGGGACTCAGGAGGAAATAATAGGCCCGAGATATCTCCCCCGCGGTTGCTGTAAGAGCGTAGTTCTAGTATCATCCTGCTCATCTCATTCAGATACGTTCAAGGGTATGTCGAGCATTAATAGCAATATTTAGAAAAGTAAACAACGCCGTCGTCACTTGGAACAGGGGTCGGGGTGTTGTGCGGAAAAAAGGACATCCTTCCTTCCACACCTTAGACACTCCCTTATATACGACACTAGGGGGCTAAATATGTTGAACAAGAACCAGGTGGCTGTTTAGGATATCGTCTCGCTGATAGAAACCAACTCGAAGGCCTTCCGGACTGAGGTGTGATAGATAAGGTAGCATCGCAGCCCCGTCGGTCATCTATCTCATCATCAGAACCGAGAGAGCTTTTAAGTGGTTGACGATAAAGACTAGTTTCTGGTCAGAGGAACCACTCTTGTCGTTTCACCATTGTCAATTTCTAGTAAACATGCTTCGTCTCTTCATCTACGGGCATGGCTTCATCAAGTGCCTTTTAAAACCCCAAAATGCCACCAAGGTATTTCCCTCGCCATCATCAACACCACGCTTCTTTTTCCCGAATTACAAGACACGCAAGAATCCCAAGACCCCAAAGTGTCAACCGAAAAACCCACCCGAAAACCACCCCCAACCAATTCCCACCAAATCAAAACCCCTCCACCACACCCCCAACCCCCTTCTCCCTCGCAAACTTGATCAGATACATCCCCACCGTGAGGTCCATCAACCCTAACCCCACGGACTTATAAATCACATTCCCGCTCGCCAGCCACTTCGCCAGCGCGTCCTCTTTGTCCTTCTTCTTCCCCTTCTGGTCGCTCGACGATGACTGGGACGAAGACCGTCGGCGGCCATGAATCAAGCCGAACGAGGACTTCCGGTGGGGCGACGAACTCCGGCTGCTCGACGACCCAAAGATGCTGGACAGCGCCGACTTGTTGCTGTTGCTGAGGTCGATCTTCTCAAGCTCGTGCGATAAATCCCCGCCGCTGGTAGTCGTCAGGGTGCTTGCCGTCTCGGAGGCGACGTCAGTTTCCTCTTCGACGGTTTCGGTCTGTGATATGTTGTGCAGCATGACGAGCTCGCCGAGTCTGTTTGCGTATTAGTATTGTACCTCCGACGTAAGCCAAGCGAGAAGGGAAGGGTGAACGTACTCGACAAGTTGGGTAGGTAGCAGCTCCGCATCGATTAGCTCGCCGGCCTCCTTAAGCGCTCCGTCTAGAGTGTCGACGACAACAACACCACCCTCGATAACATGCTTGTGAAAGTGTCGGTGTCCCGCCTCATGCGGCCGGACCGCCTGCTTGATGATCTCCTGCGGCAACTCACGCATCCGCGGCGTGTAGCTGCCAATAGCCACTACCAACCTCCCTTTGCGCCGAGCCTCATGAGACGTGAGCCAGTTCCCATCAAAAAGGGGCTCCGTAGCCGGCGTGCAGCAAAAGATAATATCGGCAGCGAGCACCTGCTTCTCCAGCAGCCGATTATACTCGCCATAGCCCGGCGTCAACACGCCAAACGCGCACTCGGACCAGCCCTCCCGCGTCTTGGCCTCGGCCGGCACGCCATACAGCCTCTTAAGGATGGCGGCGCAGCTGGGACTAAACCGGCGGTTGACAAAGTTGACCTGCCGAATGGTCGACCCGCGCAGCAGCAGGGCCAGACGGACGTGCCAGTAGGCCTGCTCGCCGCACCCGAACACGGTCAGCGTGCGCACCGTCGTCCGCTTGCCGACCAGACACAGCGAGGCCAGGGCGGTCCGGAAGGCCGTCAGCGTGCTGGCGTGCAGGACGCCGACCAGCTCGCCCAGGGGCGAGAACAGCGTGATGGCGCCGGTGGGGTGGATCACGGGCGGCGCATCGTCGCGCTCGTGCGTCTCGGTCCGGTCCGCCGTGGAGAGCGTGATAACTGGTGTTTGGTGTTAGTATCAACGGAGGCGGGGTAAGGTAGGTATATATCAATCACTAAGACACCACGAACCTTTAACGCCATTACCCACTGAGCTCGCCGACGGCATAAACAATGTCGTCGCACCCGTCGCGCTGCTGAATACTGACGTCCGCTCGGGCTGGTGGACCGTCGACTGCGTCTCGGTCGAGTACTCGTGCAGCGCGGCCTTGAGTTCGCGCTGGAAGCCTAGCAGCTCGTCGAGCTTCAGATTCTCGAGCAGCGCCCGGATCTGGGCATCCGAGAGGACTGTGAGCGGCATTTCGTCTGTTCAGTGAAATTTGCAGAAATTAAAAAAAAGTATACAGTTCCTCGTTGGCTTTTGGGTTGATATATCGCGGCAAGTCTCGAAATGATGTCAGGGCCAAGACCGCGGGTCGACATGTCAAGCGAAGTCAAGACTCATCAAGCACTCTCGGCGCTGCTTGGCTCTCCACTTTATATCCGTTCACCCATGAGCTTGATGGTTCTTTGTTCTGGGCAGCCCCAGGCAGAATATGTGGATTTAGTGAAAGTTCACTCGGGATCCGGAGAAAACGGGTTTTGCAATGGGTTTTATTTCTCTGCTCCATTTGGGAAGTCACGACTCTCGCGATCCCGTCGATGCCGGTGGAGTGCTCCTCACCAGAGCCAAGGATCGATGATGTGATCCGGGGGCAAATCACGGCTCGCCCGTGAACCAATTTTTTCTTTATGTCCGCTTGGTCTGTCTTCACTAGTTCTACGGACAGAAACCGGCACAAATAAATGGGGTCGACTGGAGATACATTACTTTCGGACACACATTCCGTATTAGTTGGTCTACTTCTTTTCGATATCGTGATTTGTCTTGTTATTTCTCACGGTATAATTACTACCAACAACCTCACCTAGGCACATAGAAGTAAAGTTAACTGATGCGGTTTTGTATGTACCTATGGCATTATCATGGCAGCGCGAAGCGAATGCCTTTCGTTACGAAACAATGGGAAGCAGTTATAGGCAAATACTAACTAGTTCAGGTTGATCTGGTATGTTTTGTTCCCTCTAAAACTCCTTGAACTCCGATATAACTAAGTTCTCAGCCCCCCAGGCTAGTTCCATTCGTCCATCCACGCTACTGGCAGCAGAGGTTCATAACCTCGATTGTCTTTTATATCAGACATAGCGCCGTGGTCTAGCAGCAGCCTATAGGGCCCGAAACTTTCCGTTTCTATCGCATGAAACAGTGGCGTGCGACCCTGATTGTCTCTCGACTCGACATTGGCTCCTGATTTGAGAAGCAAACTTAAAGGGCCAGCTCCTAATGGACCGAGGAAACCATTCTCTGAGGCATAGGATAACGGGGTGCGGCCGAGATTATCCGCCGCTTCGATATCCGCACCATTTGCAAGAAGCTTCTTGATAAACATAAAGCTATCCCCCTTTTCTTTCATGCAGACTGCATGTGACAATGGAGTCCGCCCTGTGCTGTCTTTCGCATCAATATTCGCTGTCGTGCCGATGAGTAAGTCCACAACACGGGGATCCACATGAAAACTCATTGCCGCATGGTGTAATAGCGTCCGGTTGCCGTTATCCACAGTCTGGATGTCGGCTCCGTAATCTATGAGTTTTCTGATCATGCCCTCGCTGTTTTGGCAACGGACCGCATATGATAAAGCAGTTCGCCCCCTCGGGTCTCTCAACTCGATATTAGTACCGCTCATTAGTAGCGAAGCGACAGATTCCTGATCCCCCATTGTGACTGCAATCAAAAGTGCGCGCAGTTCATGTCCGTCTTTCGTCTTGCAGCGGACCCATGCATCGATGAAAAGCCCGACAACATCACCATGACGGCGAACAGCTGCTTCGTGCAACAGGTCCAAATACTGGTCCGAACCCGAAGTGATATCGATGCCAGGGCCGAGGAAGAGATTCACAAAAGGCATTCGCCCCAGAATCACGGCTTCCTTGAGCACTTCGTAATGCAGCTCCGGACGTTTCGGTCTTCCGTCAGCATAGAAGCAGTAGGCCAGAATGCGTTTAACAACAGACTCGCTTGCGTTCTGAACGGCGGAGAGAAGGGGAATTTCGAATGGCGGTGACTGAAGACGGAGAGAAGGGTCAACGCCCAATTCAAGGAGTAATTCCACAACACCACCCAAGTCATTTTCCACAGCTGTCGAGAGAAACCTATTATCGTCTTGTGGTCCCAGATCTGGAGCGCATTTTCGAAGCAATAGAAGAGCAACAACCTCCCTGCCTTCCTCGAGAGCAAAGGAGAACAGTTTTTTGCCTCGAAACGGCTCGTCAAAGCGCACCCGACCGAGGACAATAAGGAACTCAAGTAGGATCTCGTCATTTTGGTCAAAAATATAGTCAACGGCCCTCTTTTGTTTAGGGAAAATAAAATCCCGGCCAAATTTCATCTTGTTGTGCCCCCGTTCTTGATACTTCTGGCATAAACCGAGAAGTTCGGGCTCAGCAGAATGACCTGTTGCTTCGGATTCCAGTAAAGCAAGAACGGCTTCATGGCTTCCAGACATGAGGGCGGCGAAAATCGGGAGCCCATATCGATGATTTTCGACTTCGAAGCAGGAGTTCGTGGAGTCGCATGCCCTGATGAGGCCCGATAGACCTTTCTCAGCGAGGATGTAGAGCAGAGTGATAGACGTATCATGTTTCCGGATCTTGTAAATTTCATGGGCATTGCTGAGGACCACCCAACGACGGAGAGGAAAATCGTCCAGACAGATTTGCTGGTCCTTTCCGTGCTGCTGCGCGCAGTTTGCATGGCCAAGGACATGGCGAGTTGCGTATCCAAGAAATGGAAACTCGGCATTAACTCCGTCGATATCCTCAAGGACATCAATAATTTGACGCTTTTCGTATTCTTTCCACGCGGCATGGATTTGTAAGAGGCAGCCGGACTTCAACAATTCGTGGCCTCTGCCCACGAACTCCTCGTCTTCGTCCCCAAACCACTGTGCTCCATATCTCCCAAGCAGGAACTCGCGGACGGACTCATGAATGAACTGAACCTCGCTAGCCTTGTTCCGCGTGATTTCAGCTAGGCCCTTGGAACAACTCCTCACGGAGGCAAGAATATCCTCCGGGCTGACAGCCTCCCGGTCCCAGAAACCAGTTGCATCTTCGCTATGGTTGAATTGGACAGCAAAATATAACTCTTCTGGTTTAAGAGGTGTGCTGGAAAAGAGAATCCATGTGAGGCAAGTCTTCAGAATATCTGTATTCTCCTTGTCCCTGTTAAGGATCATGTCGAATAAGTCGGCAAGCTTTGGCGGGATTTCTCTCAGTCTGTTCCGCATTTTGTCGAGAGGCTTGGTTGGATACTCGGAGTTCAGAATGTCGACAACCAACACGACCCAGAGGAAAATAAAGGAGGATCTGTCCAGAATTTCTGCCTGAAGTCCATCGGCCTGTTTCGACTTTCGTAATCGTAACCTCGACCTGATGTAGCTCTGGATATCGTCTCGATGACCCGCCTCATGCTCCAAAGTTATCTCCAAGCCTTGTTGGATTTCGATATGTGGGTAGTGTCGGCTGGAGAAGCAAATATTAAGTCGTAGCCGAAGGGACTCGGCGTCCTCACAAAGATCTTCGAAAAAGCAGACCATATCCCTGACCTGGTTGTCATCACACTCATCCAGGGCGTCGACGAATAATGTCAGCGATCGGAAATCAAGTTTTTGCACGGCGTGCTGTAGTGTCCGTTTCAGCGCTTCTTCCGGCCACCCAGTTTTACGTATGCTTCTTGCGCCATCGCTGGTCAACCACTCTAGACTGTCTTTCAACTCCGGAGCCTTTTCGAATAGCTGATGGAGCAGAGACCGGTAGAGACCGGTCGTTGACTTCTCCTCAATCGTGCCGCGAGCCAGGAAGAAAAACGACAGGGTTATGCGCGAGGGGTCACTCTTCGAATTGGCCTTGAGGTCCTCAAAAAGGAACTTCATCAGTGTCGATTTACCAGTACCGGGGTTGCCTTTGATCCACAGGAACCCCTTGTGCTCATGTTGCTTGCTCGCATCACGCCATGATCTGTATTCTGGCTTCTCCAAAAACCACCGGCAGGTTTTGCCTTGGGCTGAAACCAGATTTGTCAAACGCTCATCGATTTTCGCAAAGTAAAGTTGTTCAATCAACGACTGTTTGACTTCTTCCGGAATTTGCCGGGTGGTTCGAGGATGTGCCCTGCTATGCTCCGGGAGTGAGGATGCTTCATCTGGCGAAGAACTGATGGCAGATGGGTTCCCCTCTTCATCGACACCACTTGGTATAGGTGCGATATCTTCAGGACCAGTATGGCCAGGCAGAGTATCTGGCTGAGCGTTTTGGTCCTTGGTCTGAATTGTGTCGAAAATGAAGGTAATTGCAGCCGCGACTTTCGAGTACCCCGGGTCTTGTATCCCATGAAATCGACACATATCCATGTGGTTACTCGAGATATGTTGTTTCGTCTCAACAACCGGGTCGTTCAAACACGACGACTGATCGTCGACAACTTTTGACTGGAAGAGACCAGCCACTCCATACTCTTCTTGGAAGGAGTAGACATGCCAGTTTCTCTCGTGGCACATGACAGAGAATTCGTCTCTGAGTTCCAACAGACGCTCGGAATTTGGCATCAAAGTGTTGACGATCTGATCGTTGACTTGCGTCCCAAGGGCTTGAATGGAAGCCGAGAGCACATGATGAAGAAAACTCAGGGGATCTGCCCCCCTGTGAGGAGTGCCAAAGAATAGAACCCCCCTAACGGATTCGTAAACGTTGTAATAGTGAGGCTTGGTTGATTGGCACCCGTGGGACCTTCGCAGGGCTTCCTTAACAACGATCCCGCCGAGACTGTGTGCAATGAAGAGGATGGGTCGCTCCTTTTCGCAAGGATCCCGCCTCGTAGCTTCTAACGAGTAGAGCAGATCCCACCCATGGTCATACACAGTCTTCTTGCTGACTTGCCCGGATATCCAGTGACGGACTTTGGTATCATAACCATAAGTCAGAATTCGAGAGTTTGGCAAGGTTTGAGGGAGGAGGTCTAGCGGCCAGTAAACGTCCTTATGGTTCTGTCGTTCGGCGTCGGATATGTCTTTGACGGTGGCACTGCGGACGGCGGAGGCTGTCGACGAGGTAGCGCCCGAGGAGGCCGAGGAAGCTCTGTTGAACAGACGTAATCTGCGGATCTTGGAGCTGCGATCAGCGCCTGCCGAATCGTCATCTAGTTGGTGCTTCTTCTGTCGGATTGCCAAGGGAACTTTGGACTTCTTCAATGTCCATGTATCTTTCGGATGGCCGGTGAATCCGTGCACGAACAATATACTTCTGGTTGTTAGGGCACTGCTAAAATGTTGTAGAGTGGGCGCAAACTGACTCTATTGCAGGCTGTTCGGCGTCGTAAAGCACCGTCAGGCCGTTATCGTGGATTTCGATTCTGTTTGTCATACTGCAGAGCCCGGAAGGCGACAAATTACATGATGTCGCTCCCCGAACCCGCAAGCGCAGTGAATGCCTCGAAGAAATGTAAAAGACCTGAATCGACTGGTGAGAAAGCCACGTCGAGAGGGGTCGGCGGGTTGGTGCCCATTTTATTCGTGTGCTGGCAAGGCTGCTGCCTCAATTGCAGTGCTCATTCAAGGCGCCCTGCATAACCAGCAGGGCTCACCGTCGCTGATTCGTCCAGTCGACGACCGATTGCGAGGCGGTGTTTTCCATGCTCCAGTGGTGATGGCAGAGACTGACTCGAAAGTTGGGACATGCCTTCACTTGTTGAGCCCGGCTCAGGCTAGAGAAGAATGGAGTCAACTTGAACGGAAGGAGCAAACCGCGAGAGTTATCGGTATCGCAGACAACTGGTATCCAACCTAACGTTCAAATTTCTTCGATATGAAGTGCCTCCCTATCTTGGCAGACACTAAGATTGCTCCTCGCGGATGCAACAGAATAGGCATGTTCTCAGGATGAGGGCGTCAGCCAGGGCGGGAACAGTTCGAAAGGTGTACTGCCGGTCCTCTTACGCAAAGTAAAATACCTAGAATACCTAGACTCCTGCTACCCAATGTCCTGCTCCTAATGCTGCTATCCCCCCATCCTATTTCCCGTTTCCGCTCAAATAAATCAGAGCTCATTATTACTAACTCCGAACACCCAATCCCTGGTAAATCTGCCCTTCACCGAACCGACATGGACGCATTCCCACCCCGAAAGACAAGCTGCGCATGCCGCCCACGCACCACATCATCCCCCAGCCCGACGAACCCCGAGTTACCCTTGGTTCCAAAACCCAGATCCCGAATCTTGCCGCAGCTGATATCAAACAGACACCCGTGCACCTGCAGGCCGCGCTCGCGGATGGCGTCCTGAATCGTAAAGTTGGCCATGAGCACCTTGACGCCCGCCTCGACGTTCATCTCGGCGATCCGCGCCGTGCGCTTCTTATCGTCGCTAATAGCCGCCAGCTCGTCGGCGTTGGCCTGCCGGACCGCTTTCAGGGGCGTCAGCCACGTGTCGAGCACACCGCCGACGCGCGAGTCCGAGAGCGCCGCCGCCGCGCCGCCGCACGAGGTATGACCACAAAGCACGACGTGCTTGACTTTTAGGTGGGCGACGGCGTACTCGATCACCGCGGAGGTATTGATGTCGGTCGGCGAGATGATGTTGGCGATGTTGCGGTGCACAAAGACGTCGCCGGGTTGCAGGCCGAGGATGGTGGTTTCGGGGCAGCGCGAGTCGGAGCAGCCGAGCCAGACTTTATGAAAGATTGTGTTAGAAACAATTCCGTCGAAGAGCAGGAAGATATATGCAAGCAAAAACTTACGGATCTGTGGCGCCTGGCCGCTGGCTAGTTTGGGGAAGAAGTTTGGGTTCTGATGCGCCTTGTACCCTGCCCAAGCATTGTTGGAGCTGAGCGCGTAGAGAAAAGAGTCCTCTGTTTTTTATCTGTTAGCCTCTCCGTCCCCAATTCCATGCTATATACGTCGAATCCCTTCTCAAGATACCGTGGCATATGGGATAACGGGCTGGTACTTACGGTCCGCCATTTTTGCTCAACTCAACACCAAAGTCTCACAAATGAGAAATTGCACCGGAGAGGACAGAGGGAATCCGTAAAGAAACGCAGTCCGGGGCAATGCTGAGATAAGAGCGAGAAAAGGGCTGGTGAGAGCCGGTCTGATATCCTCCCTGGAATTGCGACTTATACGTCCGGATCGGGAATACCGACGCGGGATTTTCTGCTGCACACCAACAACCTCTCTCTCTCTGCTGGCGTCGCCTGATTAAATTGTCGACAACCCCCCCAATATGGTCAGTTTTCGAGATCGTTCTTTCGGAAGCCGCCGATCGATTCCAAGGAATAGCCAAGGGGAGGGCCAAGAGCTTGTATATACAACAAACGCTCAAGGAGCCAATATCACGACGTCGTGGGTTATTAGCCGAAGCAAACAACCAAGAAAGATAAATGTTGACAAGCCACGGGGCTAACGTAGGAGGAGAGAGCGACTTTTGAAAAAGGACGGGCAGAATTAGATATAAAAAGGAAAGCAAGACATGAGACGAGCCCGGCATATTATAAGAGACAACAATCCGCGCTGAATCGTTGCTCATCTTGATAAGTTCCCGGCACCTCCGGGGTCTGAGTCCTGGTCCCCCTTCCCCCCAGAAAAAGGGGGCCTGTCGATCCAGGAGCTCGATCGATCATTCATGCAAGCATTTTGGCGACTGCGGCGGCGGCGTCGGCGGCGCTATCACACACATCCCAACCACTCACCAACCTAGCGATGTGTTGAACCCCCTCAACACAACCTTTTACAGAAAGAGGTGAATATCAGTACCCGGTCATGAAACACTTCGTGGGCTGTGATACTACCCCCGCCAGGAGAACTCCCACTGCCCTAAAAACCTGATCAGCAATAACAAGAGAGGGAAGGTAGTTCCGAGTACCTAGAATATCAACAACAAGCGGAGACAACAAAAAGCCAAGCAGCTTTCTTCCGTTCGACCCTAAATAACAGGGGAGGGGGACTTGTCCCGGATCCGAAAAAAAACGTGGGGTATCAACTCCACACTGTGTCGTCCGAATCTCCCGCTCCGACCGACCGACCGACGGCCACTTCAGACAAACTTCCCTCGGGAAAAAAAGGGCAACAAAAATACCGAACTATACACTACAAACTGGTCCTCCCAATTCTCTAAAACCTTCCATGGGAAAATGTGAAAACTCGACACCGACAGGGTCCAAATCCCCATGTCCGAATAAAACCCCCCTCTAGCCCCCGCTTCCCCCCAACATCCGTGCCCTCCTCACAGACACCATCGGATCTCGGATTTCACACACGCCGCGCCGCAATCTTTCCCTTGAATCACTGTCTGTTTTGCCGCACCGAACAATCTGAACCAGGGTGGAACACCTCAAGAGCTTCTTTCTCCCCAAGCTTCGGTAGTGGTCCACTGACAGGCCCATGGGCTTCGGCTTCGGCTGCCCCGGCTCAATTGGGCGGGCGGCGGGCTCTCTGCCGGAGCGACGGCGATCCTTCACTAGTGTTGCATAGCATTCACGGGGCTTCACCCGTTTCAAACTCAGAAGCAGCCCCGCCGGCGACGCAATTCTGCCCAGTATCGAGTAAAGGCTGAGCAGACATTAACTGAAACAACTCGTCAAGTCCTCGTCATGTCGCTGGTAATCACTGCATGCCAAGCATCACATCCTCTTCGAGCTAGTCACGACGGTTGACATTGTGAGTGGAAGAAATCCGCAACTGGCGGAGGAAAAATCTTCATATCACCCAGATGTGGTTTTGGTATTTCCATGCGCCATCCCGAAAGTGCAACCCACGCCAAGCCGTCCCAATCCGATGCATCCTTAGACCTTGATGGCCGACTCAAGAGCCTTCTTGCGCTTCTCGATGCGCTTCTGCGCCTTGAAGCCCATGATACCACCACCCCACTGCCTGCGCGCGCTTTCGTTCTTCTCGAGGTATCCATCCTTGACCGCCGAGACGAGCTTGGAGAGCTCGTTCTTGTCCTCAGAGCGGACCTCAGTGATCGCCAGGACGGCAGCAGTCTGAAGCATGCATTAGCATACAATCGATGGCAAAAGCCACAAATCTCTTACCTTCTTGTGGACGACAGTGCCGAGTCTAGCCTTGCCCTTGATGATGGCATAGGGGATGCCCATCTTGCGGCAGAGAGCGGGAAGGAAGATGACGAGCTCGATGGGGTCGACATCGTTGGGGATCAGGACGAGGGAAGCCTTCTTGTTCTCAATGAGGCCAACAACGTGGTTGAGACCGTACTTGACGACATAAGGCTTCTTGCTGACGTCCTCCTTCTTCTTTCCCTCCTTAATGGCCGTGGCCTCCTTGAGAAGACGCTCCTTCTTCTCGGTCTTGGTCTCGGGCCGGTACTTGTTCAAGAGCTTGAAAGCCTGGGCGGCGGTGTTCTTGTCAAGGACGTGCTGGAACTGCGCAATCGCAGGCGGGACCTTCAGGCGGAGGTTGAGGATCTTCTTCTGGCGCTGAAGACGGATGTACTCGGGCCACTTGACCATGCGCGAGAGGTTGCGCTTGGGCTGGATGTCCTGGCCGATACCGAAGTTCCGGGACCGCTTCTCGATGAGCGGGTTCTGTTCACATAATTAGCATTCACAATCCAAGGTCGCTGCGGGGGAAACTCGTTTGCAATTGTCGCTTACCTTGGGAGCCTTCTTCGCGCCAGCCTTGCCCTGGGGGAAGGGGGCCGGAGCGGCCTTCTTGCCGGATTTCGGAGGCTATCATTGAGGAGAAGACATCAGTAAATGTTTTTGTCCATTGACTGTAGTCTTCGTGCACTCTAAAGAGCGGCTGGGTAGGCATTGCTGCCATACCGCAGACCAGCTCAAGCCAGGTCTTCACCCACGGTCTTGCGACCAGCGAGCGGAAAATGCTGCTGCTCGAGACAAGCTCGAGAGCATGATGCATGTGTGCGTCCTAAGACATCGTGAGGTAGTTGGTATTGCTAAATGCTTACCATGTTGATTGAAGGCTGGGTGTCGTGTCCGGCTCTCGTCGTGAGGTTGCAGGAATTTCGAGATTGGAATTTCGCGGCGGGGAGAGAAAAAAGGTTGTGGATTTCTGGCAGGGCAGGGCGGTGAATCTTCGGCAGTAAAACCGTGGGGTGGGGCATCCGAACTTTAGGGTCATGGGTACAGCCACACCAGGTGTGAATCCATCTGACTTACAATTCTTGAGTGACTCCCAAAGCAGCAACTCAAGCAACAACTACAACCCACCTCAACGACAATCCTGGATTCGGACCGGAAACCCACTCCAGCGTCCAAGACTTACGGTGCAAATTTGAAGGCGACTTTGCAAGATGGCGCCCGCCCTGTGTGCGGTCTGCAAGACTGCGCGAGCCTTGATCAAGCGGCCCAAAAACCACAGCAAGCTCTGCAAAACGTGCTTTATCGAAGTATTTGAAGACGAGGTACATCACACAATAACCTCCTCTCAACTGTTCTTTCCAGGAGAGAGGGTCGCCATTGGAGCATCCGGCGGCAAGGACTCGACCGTCTTGGCATCTGTTCTCAAGACACTCAACGAAAGGCACAACTATGGTCTCGACCTTGTTCTCCTAAGCATCGACGAGGGAATCAAGGGCTACCGGGACGACTCGCTAGAGACGGTCAAGAGAAATGCTGTCCAGTATGATATGCCTCTCAAAGTAGTAGGATATGACGAGCTCTACGGCTGGACCATGGACCAAGTGGTGGAGACGATCGGGAAGAAAGGGAACTGCACATACTGCGGCGTGTTCCGGAGGCAGGCACTGGATCGTGGCGCGAAGATGCTCGGTATCAAGCATGTCGTCACGGGCCATAATGCCGACGATGTGGCCGAGACCGTCCTCATGAACCTACTTCGCGGTGATATGGCACGGCTCTCGCGAAGTACCAGCATTGTCACTGGAAATAATAGCTCCGAGGTCAAGAGAAGCAAGCCTCTCAAGTATTCGTACGAGAAAGAGATTGTCCTCTACGCTCACCACAAGAAACTCGACTATTTCAGCACTGAGTGTATCTACAGCCCGGAGGCTTTCCGTGGCAGCGCCAGAAGTCTCATCAAGCAGCTGGAGAGGGTACGACCCAGCGCAATCCTGGATATTGTTCGCAGCGGAGAGGACATGGCAAGACTCGTCCCTGGAGAGTCACCATCATCCTGCAGCTGCAAGGGCAAAAGCAAAGCCCCAGCCGAAGTTGCGGAGGATGACATCGGGGGTTGTGGTTCGCAGAACGGCCGGAATCCCGGGAACGAGATGGCCGTTATGGATAAGCAACTGAGGGAGAACGAGGAACATGAGGCCCACGAGATTGATGTGGCCAAATCAACACCAAGGAACGAAGGTGGGACGGCAAACAAGAAATGGGAGCTACCCGTCCGGACTGCTGCTGTGGCATCCAAAGTGGTCAAGGGTCAGGTTCTAGGCAACTGTAAGCGCTGCGGATACATGTCGAGTCAGGATATTTGCCAGGCTTGTACATTGCTGGATGGGTTGAATAAGAACAGAGCACAGATACAGATATAGAATTGGCGCGAGCTGTCCACGAGGACTTTTTCTTTCTTTCGAAACCGCCCAACCAGGTCTCCTCTGTAGTTACACGTTGGCCCATCGTACTAGGTGGTTGATCTGGGTACTCGAGAGACTGGAGAGTCCGCCGGTTGGGGTTCATCGACGTCTCCGAGTTGCAGCGCCGTCTTCGGCCTTTTATGACATTCGTTTCTCGCACTAAAACATGTATCAACGGGTTGCTCCGCCTTATGCAGACTCCGAACCAACATACCCTCCATGGATTGTTCAATTCGTATCCGTCCGGCGCTATCGGGTTGTCGGTTTGACCTCGCAAGAAGCCGGTCAGTCTCCGGTCGCGGTCCATCACTGGAGATTCTGTCAGCTCGCTATCGTAAAGTCATGTCGGCTTCATGTGACTGACTTTGCTGTAGACCGGGTCAGTATAGACTATTCGTAATTGTGACAGAGGCTCGCTCCTACCTTGTCCCACTGATCAATTCCACGTCTTTGCCTCTTGCCTCCGTTCTGCATGTTCCTGATCTTCGAAAGCCCCGCACCCGTTACTCCAAACATCTGCCCTGCCGTCAATATCGGGGTTGCCTAGGGAGTAAACCGGACACGGCTTACAGCAACGATGATCCCATAGGGAATCAGTGTTTCGAAAGGCACCGGCATCGCGTTGGCTGTGTTGGCCTGTTGATTTGAGTTAGAATGTGCCGAGAGATTTCAATTGAATTGGGTTAATTCTTACACGAAGCCCTGTGCGGAGTCTGGTGCTCACGAAGTCTGAGGGAATTGGGTGGCTCGATTCCGGGCACCGGTAGTGAATCGCGACCGAGCTGGTTTGGAGTGCTTGACCGAGCCAAGCGTTTCTGCCTGAGGCGTCAAAAGCTCGCCCAATCTTGCTGCTCAGTGCTCACCACCATGTGGTCTGTGCGGCGCATCAGGGGGCCACAGGATGACTAATTAGCGTGGTTGGCACACGGGGCACGGAAGCTCCCTGCGACAAGCTGCAGGAGCGAACCAGCAGAGGCGACGTGAACCTTCACAACGACGCCGACTCAGCGACGAAAATCCCCCACCAGCACTCCGGTTCGTGGCATCTCAACACGGTTTCGACGCGTCTCTCCACTTGTAGCGACCTTTGAACTCGGTTCCCTTCTGATAAACGCGGACCCAACCTCATTCCTGCGCGTTTCGGCAGCGGCACCCGCCCTCGTCGCGAAACCATCCTCCCTTCCCCAATGCGCCGCGCATGTGATTCGCCACTCGACACAACCCACCGTCGCTGATAACGACGCTTAGCACCGACCAGCGCCGTCCACAAGTATGCGCCGGGCATGACCGACCTGCGACGAGTCCTGTGCGCTGCGCTGGTATGAACCGTTCCTCGGCGGCCGTTTCGCTAGACTCTTCGAATCGCATTTCTCCAAGGTCTGCCCGGCAGGGCTAGGAAAATACGGCAACATGGCGGATGCACAGCTGATGGAAGAACAATTACAACAAAGCGCCATGCTTGCTGAGCTGGACACTGCAGCTGGCGCCACTCCTGCTGGAGAAGTGAGCATGGACAACGAGGCGGCGTTTACTTCCAACCAGGAAATCGATGTCAAACCCGCTATAGAAGAATACGACGACGAGGACGAAGATATGGAAGATGCTGGGGAAGGACACGACGACAACGATGGGGAGGAAGACGCCTCTGGATCGGAGGATAATAGCGACTCTGGCGAGGACGACGACGCGTACGGCGAGCAGGATGCCGAGGGCGAAGATGACGACGAAGACGTGCGGGCTCATGTTCCGCAACGGAGAAGCACTGGGCATATCGTTGAGGATGATGAAGACGACGATGACGAGCGAGTCGGGGCGGTCAAGATAAAACCAGGCGAGACCGACGACGATGATGACAGCAACTCCGATTCGGCAAGCTTGGCGAGTGGTAGCGACGTGGACTCTGATGGCGAGGCAGAATGGGACGAAGCAAAGGTTGAAGATGACGAAGACGAGGAAGATGACGAGTCCGACAACGCGAACCTGAGAAATTGCATATTTTGCAAGCAAAAGGAAGATGGTGCCGGGTCTGAGCCGTTCCTCCTCTGTACAGGCTGTGGTGATAATGCTCACCCCCAATGCGCAAGAGATACAGGCGCATTGGTTTATACCGAAGGTGTGTCTTTTTCCGACAAGCTTCACAGAACACTATCTAACTGATCCAGTGCCCAAACGGTGGAAGTGTCCCGATTGTGCCGGTGACAGCACGGACGACTCTGATGCAGATATCGAAGTTGACGGAGAGCCAGATGGCCGGGCAAATAGGGATTCGTCTAGCTCGACGCCATCATCCCGCCGTGCTGCAGCTCCGAAGCTAGCGCGAGATTTATTGCCCCCGCAGAAAGGCTCGGTCAAACCTGACTCGCACTCGGTCTTCAATCAATTAGTGCTCGATGAAGACCCGATGGATGGCTCGCGCGTACTGCGAAAACGTAAGGCGTCGTCGGCTGAAGCGGACGAGGGTGTCATGGCCCTTCGGAAACGGCGTCGGAATACCGCAGACGAGAGCACCGACGAGGCAAATGGTGGTGAGACGGGGAGACCACATTCGTCCCGGTCGCTACGGATCAAGACGCCAAGTCCTCGTGCTTCCATAGTCAAGAAGACTCGCGGGAGCATCGTCGTCAAAATGCGCCTCGACACCTCGAGTCTCCGCCAAGTCCTCTCCCGTAAGCCGCGGGGCTCGGAGAAGAAAAGGTCAAAACGTAATGGCACACGGCCATCAAGGAGTGAGAAATCACGGACACCTGTGGCAGCCCCACCAGTCATTGCTACCCCTTTCACTACAACCAGCTATTCCCAACCGTTCTACTCCTTCTACGACAAGGAAACAGACGAGCTGAAAGGCAAACCCTACGGCGGCATCCTTACGGAAGCGGAAGCCGATACATCCAAGACGATGCCGACGAATGATGATCGTCGACGGTTCGACGAAGCGAAGCAAAAGGCCGAAGAGGAATGGAGGCAGCGTGTGTTGAAGATGCAGGCAGAAATCGAACTGCCGGCCAAAAAGTCAAAGAAGTCGTCTGGGCCCGCAAGCCAGATTGAGTGCATCGAATTCGGCGGGTGGGAGATCGACACGTGGTATGCGGCTCCCTACCCCGAGGAATACAGCCGGAACCGCGTGCTGTACATTTGCGAGTTCTGTCTGAAATACATGAACTCGGATTATGTGGCTTGGCGGCACAAGCTGAAGTGTCCGGCCAAGCACCCTCCGGGAGACGAGATCTACCGACACGGCTCGGTGTCTGTCTTCGAGGTCGACGGTCGCAAGAATCCGGTCTACTGCCAGAACCTATGTCTCTTGGCGAAGCTCTTCCTGGGCTCCAAGACATTATATTACGATGTCGAGCCGTTTCTCTTCTACGTCTTGTGCGAGTACGACGATCTCGGCTACCACTTCGTGGGATACTTCTCCAAGGAGAAACGGGCAAGTAGCCAGAACAACGTCTCATGCATTCTGACGCTTCCCATCCACCAGCGGAAGGGCTACGGCAACTTGTTGATTGACTTCTCATACCTCTTAACAAGAGTCGAGCAAAAGACCGGCTCGCCCGAGAAACCGCTGTCCGACATGGGCCTGGTATCCTACCGCAACTACTGGCGGCTCATCATGTGCCGCTATCTACTCGAGCATTCACCAAGCGACAGGAGCGACAAAAAAGGTCTCAGCATCAAGAAGATTTCTGACGACACTGGACTCACCCCCGACGACGTGATATCGGCCCTGGAGGGACTCCGGTGCCTGGTCCGCGATCCCCAAACCCAGCTCTACGCCTTCCGCGTCGATCAGCAGTATTGCCGGGAGTACATCGCAAAATGGGAATCCAAGAACTACGTGCAGCTGAACCCGAGCGCGTTGACGTGGACTCCCTATGTGATGGGTAAGAGCAATGCCACGAACTTCGAGCTGGGGCCTGCCTTGAACGCGATCGCCCCTCGCGAGGACGAGGAGGAGCAGAAGCCTCCAGTCCCAGTGGGCGAGGTCTTGGTCAACGGGACGGCAACCGTTGGGCCAGAACACGTCAAACAGGAGCCAAAAGGTGAACTGCACCAAACAGTCCTCGAGTCGACAGAACCGAACGAGACCGGAGCGGTGGCAACCGGTGATATCGAGAACAAGCCGAATGGTATCTTGGTGAATGGCAAAGCCCTCGACGCCGAGGCGGAGACGAAACCAGGTGAACACTCGAAAGCCCCGGTCAGTGACTGGGCAGCGCAATACAAGGATATACCAGCTACGAGGTTCGAGGTTGTCCCACCTCTTGCGGGCACTCGCCGGGCCGACCGATCACGGCCCCTCCTCTCCCGGCCGCCCGCTGTTCGGACTGTCAGCGCCCCGCGTCCGAGACCGAAACGGCCGAGTGGTTCTGCAAGACGGTCGTCGATCTCGAAACCGAAGAGCAGCAGCAAGAGGAAGACCGGAGGAACTGGACGTGGACCGGGACGATGGCCAAAGGGCACCAAGAAGAGTGATTACGGAAACGCTGACAGCGGGCCTGGATTCCCTCCTGGATGGATTGCTGAGCGGACGAAGGTGGCCGAGACCTCAAAGAAGCCGAACCAGACAGATGCCGAGGACACGGTTCAGGTCCAGACCCCAACACTTAAAGAGTCGTCGACCGCCAGTAGCGGGAGGAGGAACGGTTCCGTGGGTTCCGCAACAGGCGTCAACGGGGTCTCGCATGGCGACGTTGTTACGGCGGACGTGGATGACTAGGCGCGAGGAGAGCCGGAACGGATGATGCTTTGTATCAATAATTGTAGGGCTATTACGGAGCGAATTTCTGGGATGGACATGGCTTCGGCGAGATCATGGGCGACCCGGTTGTGGCGGATCTGCTTTACCTTGAGAGCTGGCGTTTTGAGGGATACAAAGAAAGACTTGCTCCTGCCTCACGAGATTTATACAACTACCGTTGGTAGTTTGCTTCAACAGACTATCGAGGTAGACCCGGAATCATGTAGTTAATTATTGCGATTGATGCAGTGGGAATTTTATTCGGTAACTGTGAATAATTGCATTCAATAGAAACATGTACTCTAGGATGTCCCCTCTGTTTGCCCTCTGTTTGCGAGTCCCTCGCTATCTTGCCACAGCTGACGCGTTGGGAGCTCAGCCCGGCCTGCTTGGCATCTTCAAGCGTGCCTGGATGCCGATCCGGCCGCCGGCTCGTTTGCATCGGTTTCGCGTTGATGTGACAGTTTTGGCGGTAACAATTTGCGACTTTGAGCAGCTGGCAAGACTGACTGGAACTGCTGTCGAGCGTCTCTCGGAAGGTGGGCAAGGTTCCATGCACGGGGACACAGTGCTGCTAGATTACGACACCCCTAAATTGGCCCCTCTTTTCGCAACTGGCGACGCCTCAGACCTTACCAATGCGCCACTCCGACTCCAAGTCCTCTCTTTTGTTCTCGCTCCAGTAACCTTAGTCGCATATGCGCCGGCCTATTCCATCCCTCGTCCGCCATTCGATTTCGTGCGTCGCCGTCTCGTAACGACGGCTGTGCTGACAGCACATTTGGCGCGTGGCCTGTAGCGACGAATTCCACTCCCACGCAGCCGCTTCAACCACCAGCCTTCGAGCCGACGGGCTGTAGCCTGCAAGAGAGACCTCTTCCGCTCCGCAGTTCTCGGCCGTCCATCCACCGACACGACTTGGCCCTCGCGCGGTTGCCGCATTGCCCTGTTTTGCTTCGTCGGACATCCTTTCGAATATTCTCCCCGTAACCGCCATTCACCATGTCGAAGGTCATTCGGAGCGTCAAAAATGTCACCAAGGGATATTCTAGCGTCCAGGTCAAGGTGCGCGAAGGTTTGTAGCGCCCCGCCGGAAACTGTGCTATCCAGTGCCTCCCACCTCCGGGAGAATTGTGCAATGGCGTTTGGCTGATACATTTATAACCCCGTCGCAGCGACCAGCAACGACCCATGGGGCCCGACGGGGACGCAGATGAGCGAGATCGCTCAGCTCACTTACAACTCGTAAGTGGTCGCCTAATCTCGCATTACGAGGCCCTCGAGCGCTTCGTAGTAGCCTGGTTGTAGGCAAGCACTCTAACGCGGGGTTTAAATCGGACTAGGTCGACCGAGTTCTACGAGATTATGGACATGCTCGACAAACGACTCAACGATAAAGGAAGAAACTGGCGGCACGTTCTCAAGGCGTTGAAAGTTATGGACTACTGCCTTCACGAGGGCTCCGAGCTGGTTGTCACATGGGCCAAGCAGAACATCTTCGTCATCAAGACGCTGCGCGAGTTTATATACATCGACGACGAGGGTCGTGATGTTGGCCAGAATGGTGCGTTTGGGTCGATGACTGGCGCGGGAAAACAGCTCATGCTAACGTCGGAACAGTGCGGGTCGCGGCCAAGGAAATCACGTCACTGATTCTGGATGAGGAGAGACTCCGAGCCGAACGTAACGACCGGAGAACGTGGAAGTCGCGGGTCACAGGCTTGGAGGAGTATGGCCCTCAGCAGTCGCAGCACCAGCCCCATGAGCCCCGCCGGCAGCCGCGCCGACAAATGACGGACGAGGAGGACGCCGAATACAAACTGGCAATCGAGGCGAGCAAGCATCAGGAGGAGGAGGACAGGAAGAAGCGGGAGAGTCGAAACGCCGATGTGGACGATGACGACCTGGCAAAGGCAATCAAGCTCAGCAAGGAAGAGGAAGAGCGGCGCCGACGCGAGCTCGAGGACACCAATGCTTCTTCTCTCTTCGATGACGAGCCATCGCAGCCGACCCAGTCCCAGTTTACAGGATTCAACCAGGGCTACCAGCAAGGGAGCGCTGTTGACTTCTTTGCGAACCCCATCGATCAGAACCAAATGCAAGGCCAGCCGACGGGCTACATGGGTAATGCGTACGGCGGGTATCCGGCACAGCCAACTGGGTATCAGAACGGCTTTACCAACGGGTTCGGCGCTCAGCCGACGGGATTTGACCCATATGGACAGCAGCAGATGCCACAGACGACGTTCCAGGCACAACCGACTGGGTATAACCCGTATGCTCAGCAGCCGCAGCAAGTCCAACAAGTACAACCGCAGATTCAGGAACCCACTCTGCAACCCGGCAGCAATAACCCATGGGCAAGCAACCAGGGGATGCAGACGGGAGGTCTCAAGCCCATGCCCACCGGCTCCAACAATCCTTTTGCGCAACAACCGCAGCAGACGTTCAGTAGACCTCAGACGTTCACGCCGTCCCTGTCGACACTCAGCAGCCTACCTGAGCAAAAGACGCTCACAAACTTTGGGCAATCTCCCAGCTTCACTATCCCATCTCCTCAGCCAGTGCCCCAAATTCAACAGCCGCAGAAGGAGCTTAGCGAACACGAAGCGAAACTCAATGCCCTTCTCGCCAGCGGCGATGGCATGGACACGTTTGGTAACACAGGTAACTTGCGCATTCCAGCGCAGCACACAGCTCCGGGGACTTTCGTGAATAGCGCAGGCGCTGGCCTTGGTAGAATCACGGCGGACGCCACAGGTAGCAACCCGTTTCTCCGAACCCAATATACGGGGATGCCGACAGTATCATACGGCGGCCAGCAGATACCGGCGGCCACGGGCCCAGCTGGCATGAATGGCTTCGGAAATCAGGGGACCAACAACCCTTTTGCCGGACGGCAACAGCAGCAGGGCAACCAGGGCGACTTGATTCAGTTCTAAAACGGAGCAGGCGAGTTGGGGTTGGGTAGGGGTCGGGGTCGGGTTTGTAAACGTTGTATTCTGTTCTTTTTTTCTTCCAAGAGTTACCATTTCAGTCATCCCGACGGGGTGTCGATTTCCTAGTTGCCCCGCGATACCCAGAGTGTCTTGCTGGTGTTGTGACCAAGGGGGCAACGGCTGTCCAGCCGTTTTCTTTCTGGAAGGACAAGCATTCCCAATATTTAACCCTTCTTGTCGATAGAAACTCAAAGCTTGATTGGATTTACTCACTATCGTCTGGCAATGGCGGCACGGTGATTCGTGTCCAGCCCTAACCCTGAATCTACAAATACAGACCCGTGGATGCCGAAAATGCGATTGGTGCTTTGGTTTGCTGCGGTGCTACCCTTCAGAAACGAGAGCTTGGGAGGACATGGCGGTCCAAACAGCTGGGGGATTTATAGGGGTTGAGCGCGGGCAGAGTCGGGGCGGGCGGTGATTCATAGCTCGCATGTGCTGGACCAGCACCGTCGCTTGTATCGCGAATCCGAACGAGTAGCTGCCCACAATTTTTCAACCATCAGTTTCAGGTCCGGCGTCCTGCCTTGTGAGCGGCAGTCTTCGCATCTGGGTGGTCAAGAGGAGAGGGAAACACCTGCAGGGCATTCTTTGAATTAGTCAGTCGTGGACTAGAGCCAATCAGGCGCGCAAATTGCTGCCAGGCAGAACCGTGGGTATGCACGTGACGATGCAGCTCTCCTGCGAGCGACAGCTCTGTGTCATAGCCAGAAGCTTGGACAGACTAAGGAAAAAAGATACATAAGTGCCTGTCGCCCCGAGGAGGTTCCAGTGTTGGATTTTTTCGTCGCATCAGGAGGTCCTTGATCAGGCTTGTCCAGTTAGCAGCCCAGCGGCACACAGCTGTGTTCCATACTGTGTGTAACTAGCTAGTTAGTCCCCAACCCAGCTGCTTGACGGCATCATAGCTGTTGGCCCGTGACTGAGTGACAGTGAAGTGCAGTCTCCCAAGCCCAACACAAAGACCTACTCTGGTGGTATAAAATCCGGTACTTTGCCAAAGCATACTGTAAAGAAGCACTGGACTTTTCCTTTCCACATCCAAACGTCCTTGTGAGTCCTTATCCCTACGTCATTCGCCAGGCTCGCCGGTCGCGAGCTAACGGGCTGAGGTTGCAGGCCGACGCGTCGCGTCATTGGTCAGTCAGCCTGAGGTGGCTGGGTGGGTCCGAATTCTGGCGACGAGGGAACCACCCGACGAGCCAAACTTCTCGAGCGAGCTGCAACATCGCCTTTCTTCACCTCGCCCTCTCCACGCGAGAATCAAAGGTGCCATCGTCACCACGACCGGGCACCTTTTCTTTGCGGCGATTTCCATTTCATCTCTCTCACAATTCTAATCGCTCTTTCCAGCCAATTTCGCGCCAGCCTCCCGTCAGAGATTTTTTTCCCTCTCCTCTCCCCACGCGTCAGGCGTTCGCATCCTTGCCGCCCGGCCGCGCATGCTCCTCGCATCGCGACGCGAAACTTCCTTCTACCTCACAATACCGAGCAGTCCGCGATAAACGACGCCAACCATGTCATTTGGTAGCGGCTTCGGGGGCGGCTTCGGCCAGAACAACGCCCAACAATCCACGGGCTTCGGTGGATTCGGTTCGAATACCACGTCGACTCCAGGTATGTTCCTTTCGCTTGCCATCTTCTTCGCCCTCAGGACGAGACCCTTCGACGCGACTCGCCATAAGTATGGAATACTAACTTCGCCCAGCATTCGGCTCGACAGGAACTTCAGCCTTCGGCGCCCAAAACAATACAACCAACACGACTACCGGTGGTCTCTTTGGTGGTGGTGGCACTGGTACCAGCAGCTTTGGGACCGGCGGTTTCGGCGCGGGCAGTGCATTTGGAAGTAAGCCTGCTTTCGGTACGACTGCGACTACGACCAGCGGCGGAGGCCTCTTCGGCGCGTCGACCACAACGGCGGGCGCCCCAGGATTCGGTTCCACAAGCAACGCCTTTGGCTCCACGGCCGCTTCATCATCTACTCCTTTCGGCGGCGGCGGAGGTTTGTTTGGTGGCGCGAACAAGGCTGCAACGACAGGATTTGGCTCGACCTCGACAGCCACACCGTTCGGTGGCGGTACTACTGGTGGCAGCATCTTCGGTAGCGGAGGTACCACAAGCACTGGATTCGGTGCCACGAACAATCCAGGCATTGGCACCAACGTCGGAGATCCCCCCGGCACCGCTGTGGTAGCCTTTACGCCAACCACGGAAAAGGAAGCCAACAACCCGTCGCAGACCAATTCCTTCCAGAACATCCTCTTCCAGGACCCGTACAAGCGGTGGTCGGCCGATGAGCTCAGGCTCGCGGACTACAACCAGGGCCGCAAACAAGGTAGCGCCGGCGGCACAGGGACGTTTGGAGGCTCTGGCTTTGGAACAGGGGGCTTCGGAGCTGGTACTCAAACCGCAACCGGATTCGGCACTACAACCGGAGGCATGTTCGGTGGCGCACAGCCTGCGTCAACGGGTTTCGGTGCCTCGACCACGACGAACACCGGAGGTTTCGGCACCGGCGGGGGTCTCTTTGGTGCCAACAAGCCCGCTACTGGTGGAGGTCTGTTTGGAGGAGGCACAACCACGCAGCCAGCTCAGACTGGAGGGCTCTTTGGTGGCGGCACGACCGGCGGGTTTGGAACCACCGGTAACAACACAACTACCGGTGGGTTTGGCACAGGCGGGACTACCACCGGCGGAGGATTATTCGGAAACACGGCCAACGCTGCAAAACCGAGTGGCTTCAGTTTCGGCAACACTGGTGGAACCGGATTTGGCGCTACAGGGACGACGCAGACAGGCTTCGGGACCCAGGCCGCTGCAAGCAACACGGGAACCGGAGGACTCTTTGGCAACACTGCTCAGAACAACACGACCGGTGGCGGGCTGTTTGGCGGCGGGCAACAACAAACCCAGACCGGCGGCGGCTTCGGAACAGGTTTTGCTGCGCAGGCTCAGAACACAGCCGGTGGATTGTTTGGTAATCAGCCGAAGCCCGGAGGGCTGTTCGGTGGTGCCACGACCAACACAACCACGCCAGCAGGAGGTGGTCTATTTGGCAACACAGCTGCAAGCTCGACAACCCCGTTCGGTGGCAGCACGACAACACAACAAACGGGTGGCGGGCTTTTCGGGGCGGCGAAACCGGCGGCCACAGGAGGCCTCTTCGGCTCGACAACGACGAACCAAGCCGGCAACACCGGCGGTGGCCTGTTTGGCGGGCTTGGATCATCGGCCCAGGCTCAGCAGCAACCCGCCCAGAATTCCTTGTTTGGTGGTAATCAGGCCAACCAGCAAAAGCCGTCCCTTTTCGGCAGCCAGCCTGCTACCGGCGGTGGACTCTTCGGTAACCAGCCCGCCCAACAACAAGGCGGTTTGTTTGGCTCGACAAATAACCAGCAGTCCCAGGGAGCTTTTGGTAATTCACTACTGGGAGGGTCTCAAAACACGCAGTCACAGCCCCAGCCGCAGGGGTTTTCTACCAGCATTGCCGACCTCTCGGCTTATGGCTCGACCACGCTTTTCACAAACTTGCCTGACGATCAGATCAAGAACCCCGGTCCTTTGGCGACTCCGCTATCCGCGACGGCCAAGGCGAAGACCCGCTCGATCCTCCCCATGTACAAGTTGAGCCCTGCCCACGCAGGCCGGTTCGCTACTCCTCAGAAGAGGGGCTATGGCCTCTCATACAGCGCTTACGGCTCCCCTGCTAGCCCATCAAGTGTCTCGAGCACCCCTGGTGGGCTTGGCCAGAGCCTCTTGGCCAACAGCATCGGACGAGGAGGATTGAGCAGAAGTATTTCCACCAGCAACTTGCGCCGAAGCTTCAACGTGGAGGATAGCATTCTGACTCCGGGCGCCTTTTCCGCCAGTACGAGCGCCCGGCTGACAGGCGGTTCCGGCAGCCACAAGAGACTGATCATCAACCGGGAGATACGCAGCGATCTATTCACGCCGCCAACCAAGGAGACTTCGACGCCAGATGCCTCGGCGGGAAGTCGCAAGCTTTCGAAACGCGTCAGCTTCGATACCAGCACCAACGAGAACGGTACTGCCACTGCCAAAGCTGCCAAGGTGATTGCCGAAAACCCTGCAGAGTCATCTGCGGATACAGGCTACGTGAAACCTACAAGCCGCACCAACGGGAACTCTGTTAATGGATCGAGGCAGTCGTCGCTTGCTGCTGCCGACGAAGGCAAAGGCAAGGAACTGGCCGCCGTCCCCGAGGATGGGTCCCCCTTATCGGTTCGAGATGGCAATCCGGCGGACACAAGGCCGGTGATCCGTCCTCCTGGAGATTACTGGACGTCGCCTCCACTAGATGAGCTTCGTGCGATGAACAGGAACCAGCTCAAGCAGGTCCAAGACTTCACTGTGGGCCGTGAGGAAGTTGGCGAAATCACATTCCTGGTGCCTGTCGACCTCACCACGACCAATCTCGATGATATTTGTGGCGGTCTGGTCATTCTCGCGAAGCGCACAGCGACTGTCTATCCTGACAACGCATCGAAGCCTCCCCGGGGCAAGGGCTTGAACGTGCCGGCCAGAATCGAGCTCAAGAATTCTTACCCTCGCCATCCGGGCCCGGGCAAGGTGCAGGCGTACATCAAGCGTCTGAAAGCGCAAGCCGATACCACCTTCCTAAGCTACGATGAAGTTAACGGTGTTTGGGCCTTCACTGTCGAACATTTCACTACTTATGGTATCGAGGAGGATGAAGATGAACAAACCGAAGCTGACGTCACCATGGGACCTCCGAACTCGAATACTGCCGCCGCCAACGAGGTGTCTTCGGATGTTAAGGCCATCACTTCACCCGAAACCGATCCAGACGATACGTTCGACTTCAAGCGAAGCCGACGCGCCGTTCCGGGTGCTTTCGATGAGGGTGCGCTCTCGGATGACGAGACGGACGAGGAACGGCCCGCAGCCGTCGACACTGCGCGCTTTCGGAGAGGTGGAGAGATAGAGTCTCAGGAATGGTCGGAGGATGAGAGTATGGCAGGAGCACAAGACGATTACCAGTATGATGCCTCTCAACAGTTCTCCCCTCCCAGCCCCGTCGACGAAGAACAGGATGAGTTGGTCGCCACACGGTTTGCTGAGAATGACGTCCAGGTCCCGGCGGGCATCATGAGAGCTCGGATGCGAGCCCTCAAGAAATCTACGGCGCCGACGAAGATCGAGGTTGCCGGCGGAGACGATTGGACGCAGATCTTGCAGGCGAGCGTGAAGGCGCCACGGACGATGGATCGGGCGACTCTGCGGGCTCTCAACGAGTCGGGTGCGGCATGGGAGATGAAGGATCGTGGGAGCCCGGCTCCTCAGAAGCCCCAGGTCTCGGAAGGACCTGGCTTCGCGACGAGCATTGATTTGATGAAGTCGTTGTTCGAGCAGGCGAAGGGCCCGACTCAGCCTGTGCAGGCATCGCCGGCAAAAGGTTTCGTAAAGGTCGGTGTCCCGTTTGTCTCTTGTTAGCTTGCACAGTTTCTCCTTTCTTGCATCGCCTCGGCGTCCATGTATCTATTTTTTTTTTCCCTTTTCGTGAATACAAAACTAAAATTCTCCTTCGTTTAGTGGCCGTACCAACAACGTCCCAAGGTTGATGCAGACGAGCCTGTCTCGGTAGCCCGGCCCAACTGGGGTCCAAACGCTGTGCTTGTGACGGCTCATGACAACGAAACAAGCATGCAACCTGTCGACAGCACGGAAACACCTACGTTGTCGGCAAATGATATCGCCCAGCTACAGCAATACATCGATCGCACATTGCTCAATAAAAGCTTGGAAGGCTCATACGGACCCACCATTTCCCAGCTTGCGCAGGGCGATCCGATCTGGGAGGTTGCCTCTCTTCTATTCGACGAAGACGGTGTCAACTTTCCTTCTTTCTGGAAGGGATTGCTTGCGGATGTCACCACGGAAGGCCTTGCGACGGCAAACACAGCAGAAGAGAAAGCTATTGTGTGCCTCGCGGGGAACCGCGTTGCAGATGCCTGTGGACACCTGCTGGGCATAGGGGACTTTCGCCTTGCCACCCTCGTCTCGTGCATTGGCGTGCCAAACCAGGACATCCGAGCTCAGCTCAAGGACTGGCGGGAATCGAATGTCCTGGCCGAAATTTCGGAACCAACTCGAGCAATCTACGAACTGCTTGCTGGCAACGCGGGGGTGTGTGCCGGGGTCAAGAACGTGCCGCTGGAACACCGAGTCAACTCATTTACCATCTCGCAGCGTTTCGGCCTCGACTGGATGCAGGCCTTTGCGCTGCGGCTTTACTACACTACTTCCAAGACGGCTGGAAGCGGCGCAGATGTCGCCGAGGCTGTGCGTTCTTTCCAGGCGGATATCGAGCAGGACAAGGAGGAAGAGCCCGACAGCGCACTCTGGACTCTTCTGAAGGCTTTCGCCTTTCGCCAGTACGACTGGGCTGACTCTCGCCTCGGCTGGCTCCTCACCAAGGCCATCTACTCGACAGGCAAGGTGTCGTTTGGCCCGGACGCGGCCGAGAAGCTTGACCGAGCATCCATCTCATTTGCTTCGACGCTCACAGCGCAGTCCCAATGGGTTCTGGCGTCTTTTGTCCTGCTCCAGCTGTCGGACGTGTCATCGCGCGAGGCCGCCATCCGGGATCACCTCGGCCGTCACGCACACCTCATCGGTTCACCAAAGAAGGCCGGCAGCCCGTTCTCCTCGCTGCGTCGTTATGGTGTGCCAGAGAACTGGGTTTGGGAGGCGAAGGCACTCGACTTCCGATCGAAACAGGACTCACGACAGGAGTTCCTCGCGCTTATTTGGGCAAAGAACTACGTCGAGGCCAACAATGCGTTCTTGAATCGCGTTGGACCGGACTTGGTTATTGAGAAGGGCTTTAAGCGGCTCTTCACCTATGCGCAGCTGCTGTATAAGGTTCGACATCATCTTCAAGACTGGGATCGGGGCGCCGCTGTTTATCTCTTGTACCCGATGGCGCGTCTTCAGACTGGAGGAAAGAAACAAGAGGCGGATCGATTTGACGATCTGTTGTTCAACGGGCTGGTGGCGCTGCGTGGGGCGACGCACGGAGATATTCGGCAGGAGGCGGCGATTGCGGACATGGCGGAGGAGCTGATTCGGAGCAAGGGCGGCGATGCGAGATTGTACCAGCTGCTGCCGGAGGATGTCAGGGGCCGATATATGCGGGCTCAGGCTCTGGATAACATTCGCTGAGCGGATGTTTGTAATGTATGGTTTGGGAGGAAGAATGACAAAGCGAGTGCTTCTCTACACGACGGGAGATTGGGACAGCCGCATGGCCGGTTGCATATATGCATAGCCCCGATAGTTATACGTTGGTTGGGTTAGATAGCGGCGCCACGGGTATCCGTGACGGATGGTGTGGATGCATTGTTCTTGTGAGAGCATCGCAGCCACAATAACACTTGATTAGATAGTTTATTGAACGAGTATTCGTCATTTCTGTGTCCATGAATTACAAGTGGTAGATTGCGACAGGCTATGCATAAGATAACTGGAGAAGAATCCGTCCACAATGAAATACCGTTCCATAATGAAATAAAGAGAAGAATAAATCACCGAACAACAACAATCCGTCCGCCGTCCTTCCTCACGCGCACTTTGACGCGGACATCGGTCTTGGGCTCGAGGATATGAACAGGCATGACGCCGTCCTCCTTCTCCGGGACGACAATCTTCTTGCTTCCGTCCGCCGGCTCGAGGTCGACGGTCAGAACCAGCATGCCGACGAAGGCGAGGATCTCGTGCGTGGCGAAGTGACGGCCGGGACAGAGCGTCTTGCCGCCGCCAAAGGCGCGGAACGCGGCCGGGTGGATATTCGTCTTGCCGTCTTTTTGCTGTCCGTTTGCTGTTTTCGTCTCTTGCTTTTCTTCCGTGATAGGAATAGTACCGTTATTAGAAGAAGAAGACGAAGAAGAATCGCCGCGCTCGAGCTTGAGAAAGCGCATGGGATCGAACTTGTCGACGGACGCGCCCCAGATGCCGGGGTCCTCGTGGATCACGCCGCCGGCGATCTGGACGACGGCGTCCTTGGCGAGGAAGTACTTGCCGGAAAGCGTCGTGTCGGCCTTGACGAGTCTGGTCGAGTAGAAATCCGAGCCGAGGCGGAGGGTTTCTTTAAAGGCCGACGCGAGCGTCGGACAGTTCGTCTTGAGGGCTTCCTGGTCCATCAGCCGCGTCGGTTTCTCGTCGCCGCCGCCCATGTCGAGCTCGGTGACGGCGCCGGCGAGCAGCTCGGCGCGGATGTAGGCTAACAAATCGGGGCGGGAGTAGAGCTGGACGATCAGCCAGAAGGTCGTGGTGGCCGTGTTGACGATGCCGGCGAAGAGGAACGAGACTTCGGACCGCGCCGCCTCGGCCAGGCTCATCCCGTGGCTCGTGAGCACCTCGATTCTTTTGCGGATGATCTCGCTCGCGCCGGGGTCTTTGTGTCCGCCCCGTTCCAGGTACGCCCGGAACGCCTCGACCAGCCTCTCCCGTCCGCGCAGCGCCTTCTTCGCGCTGACGGACGGAAAAACACCCATCAGCAGCCCGCCCAGGCCGTGATCAAAATCCCAAAACGCCTCTTCGAGAGACGGATCTTGACTCAGCGGATTCCCGGGCCCGTAGAGGAACGCCGCCGTGCTGACCGCGACGAAATGTCTTATCCACACGAGCAGATCGACAACCTCGGGGTCGCGATCATGCGCCTCGACATACTCATTCACAAGCCTCGCAAACTCGCGCGTGCTCCGCAGCGAGATCTCGCTGAGCGAATCGCTCCCCATCCCCAGCTCGGCCCAGACCATATCATGCAGGTCCGCGATGATGCCCTTCTCCTCGCCCGGCTCGGGATCGATCTTGTCTCGTAGGAGTTTCACGCTCTCCGCGCTAAAACCCAGCACGCGCGCCGTGATGTCCGGGATCAGCGGCGAGAAGCTCAGCGTCCTGCTCGCGCGCTGCACCGCCGCCGCCAGCGACGGGTCCGTCACCACGTAGATCCGGCTGAACGGGACCGGTAAGGTAAAAATTGGTTTGTCGCCCCGGTGCCGCAGCCCGATGGATTTCACGTACCGGCCGCCGTGCAGCGCCATGCCGAGGAGGTGGCCGACGAACGGAATCCCCGACGCGATGATGGGCGGCTCGTCGGCGTGTTTTTTGGCTGTTTGGAGCTTGTAGAGCACTAGATATAACGTGCTGAGGGAGGCGACGGCGAGCGTGGCCGGCGTGGTGAGCCAGTCGCTTCCTCCTTCGAGACCTAGGATCGCCATGATGATGATGTTGTCCTCTCTCTCCCTCTCTTTGTCTGTCTGTCTGTTCGGCTCCTTGGGAGTTGTTTGTGAATGAGAAAGATAGGTAGGTACAATACCTAGGTAGGGTAACGTAAGATAGGTCTGTCTCACCGCAAGTTGCGGATGATTATCAGCAGAGACAAAAAAAAAGGAGGACGGCTCGTAAATATCAAGAGGCTGTCGGAGATATAAAAATGAGACTTCACATGTCGTTAATTCAGAGAATGCCGCGACACGTGCCGGGCCATTTCCGCAGCGACGTTCCGCCCGTTCAGCCGTCGTTTCGCACAGATTCTGCGGTTCTGCGCCTGTCGTGCCAATTTAAGGGGGGTGAATGCGCCGGCGAATCACATCTGCATGCCCGCGCCAGCTTCTCTCCCGCCGCCGCCTATCAGCTCGCAATCCTCCGCGTCGGTCCCAGACAAGGGTCCCGCACGCCCGTGATTGATGCGGGAGTCTCTCTCGTCTCATTTGGAGAATCTTATTTCATTCGCACTACCGATGTATCGCTCTACGCAACCCCACGGTATAGTTGGCGGTATATCACCGTCGTCTCCCCATCCTTTGCTGCCGTTAGTTAATCGCTTAAAGCCGACAGCCTCCCCTCTGTGCCGCCACTTCCGAACACTTCAACCACTTCTACGGTAATCACTCATCCTTCTTCTATCTCAACGGGGAACTCGTTCCCGGCGTGAATCCAGACATCGACCCGAACCCGCCTCCGCTTCCCTGCGCCGGCCCGTTCCCCCCGCTACCCACCCCAAGCCGCCGCAGAGGTGTCGAGGGCCCGGCTGCCGTAGTCTCTGGCGGGATCGGCGGCGTGTCCGTCCTAACCACTACCTGGTCCTCCTTCCGCGGCGGCCGGAAGTTATAGGTCCTGCCCACCTTGTATATATCCTCCAGAATCGGCTCGAGAATGCCGGCGTCCTGGAATTCTAGATACTTCCGGTACAACTTCAGCGCCGTCCGCGCGTCCTCGATCGAATCGTGTGTCTCGAGCTGGATGTCTTCTTTGAGGAGGTGCCACGCCAGAAAGGCCAGGGACAGCTTCCGCAGCCGCGCCTTGAGATAAAACAGCTCAATGGTATCAATCACCTGCGCCCGTGGCACCTGTATGTTGATGACACGGAAGTCCTGCTTCAGCCCATGACCCAGAAACTTGCACCCCAGGTTCAACAGCACCCAGAGTTTCTTGTATGCCACCTTGAGCGGCACCAGGTTATGCTTGGACGTCTTGGGGTTGAGATCGTCCTCGGTGATTCCCGAGTACAGCGTCAGGTAATCCACCACCTTTTCTTTGATGGCGATGTAATCGTCGATAAAAGCCTCGCCTTCCTCCTCGCCATGTCCGCGAACCACAGACACCCTGGCGAGCGCGTGTGACATGGGCCGGATCGTCTCCCTCTCTCCGTCCGAGTTCATCTGGATCTCCGACTGCTTCACCGACACAAATTCCGTGTCGAGCGCCACAATCGTCTCCGGACCGGGCTTCTCCGTCGCCTCGTCGAGCACAACGCATGTCCTCCTATCGGCCGGAGATCTGGTCTCTGGTTAGCACTTGATTATCTTTGCAACCCAAAATACTTGCATGAGATCCTTGAACAGGACCGACTTGTCGAGTCTGGTCTTCCAGTCCGTGTTCGTCTTGTTGTTGGCCGCCTTGAGCTGATACAGCAGCACCGACGGCATCTTCCACCCCTGGTTGAAGGTCAAGGCTTCGGCGCTCGACACAGGACGGACCGAAAAGTCATTGAAGAGATGCCACTGACTCTCCTCACTCGCAGTCTCTTCCGAATGCGCAACGTTGACCATGGCAACAAGATGGGCCCTCTTGTTCGGCCCGCTGGTCTCTTCAATGTCTACCACCATACCGACCAGCGAATAGACCGCCATGTTGTGGACACCCCGCTGCAGATGTATCTTCAGATCCTCTCCCTCAAAGCAGAAAAATTGACCTTGGTCCACTATGACGCCAATTTCTTCTGGCAACCAGCCAGGCGTGGCCCAGAGCGCTTTGTGTTCCTGTAACGATATCTGTGTGTTGATGGCGAGGACCGCCGGTGCGCTTTGAATAGTCCTCCTGGTTTGCAGGGGCTGGTAGCGCTGGCAGCAGTGGCACCAACCTTTGCTGGTGGTCTCGAGCTCGACACCCATCTTGAGAGCCTGGGAGAAGATGGTCCTCGGCGCTCTTCCCGATCTCGGGTTCAGCTTTTGAGGTGGATATAGCAACCCGTTGACATAACTCGTCCCAGGCCGCGTAGACTCGGCCTTACAGTTGACACATTTTATATGAGTAACAGCCGAAGTCTCCAGCACCTTGGAGACCAAGCTGTCCGGGGTTGGCTGCTGGTTCATGTTGAATAGTGTCTGCTCCAGTGCAGTCGAGGCCGGCTGGATGCTTCGATAACCTTTCTTGATATTTTCCATCAGAAAGCGGTTCAAGTCCTGGACCATAGCCGCCAGGGGCTTGGCCGGGAACTCCTCTTCAAGCAGCCCCAGTGGTGGTGCTGGGCATTGTTAGCCGAGTACGCAAGACAAAAACCCTGGGATACTTGCATGCTATGCTTTTCAGCGTCTTGAGAAGATTGGTCGCATGGCAGGTTGATCCTTCCGCCTTCTGGAGCATGTCGAAGATGTAACCCAGTTCGCACAACAGACAGCCATCTATCAGACAGGCAGAGGCCGCATGCTGGAGCGCCATGTTGCGCAGCAGAGGCGTGTAATTCATCAGCTGTAGCAGAGAGTTGGCGTACGAGTTTGCAATATGATTCTCCAGGCCAGCATAGCGCGTCTTGTTGTAGTGTCTGAACATTATTAGCTGCATCCTGCCTCTTAGAGGTTCGGCAGACGTACCCGAAGTCGAAGTCGTCGACGCCGAACTTGCTGTATTTTATCTCGACATTGCGATACATGGCTGGCGCCACCGCCTTGAGGCTTTCGCATTCCGATGCCTGTTCTGGGGCCTGCTCTGCCTCGGTCTCAGACAGATCGCTCGGCCCCGAGGACATGACCATCTCTCTCGCCTTCTCACTGAGGAATTTGGGCGCTTGAAAGCTGCTGTCCGCCTTGCTAATCGCCCTGGTATCTTCGACCTGATTGCGCCGCAGCCCCAGAGTATTGGGCCCAAAGTACCCGAATTCGTTTCGCTTCAACGTGGCGAGAAACGCTGGGTCCCATTGCTTTGGGGGAGCACCAACATCCGATATAAGATCGGGTGGTAAGGCTGAGGAAAGCATTTCACGGTAGAATGGCATGCCGATGGAGCTCAGTGGACTGTGTCACATCAGCGCAAGCCCGCGATGCCGGAATTGGTCAAACCTACGTTTCCACCGACCAATTGAGCGGATCAACAGGCTTCGGAGGCTCGGGGAACTGGGTAGGAAGTGAAACGTCATTGAAGCGGACTTTGCTCGGTGAGCCCCAGAGATGGATATAGCCGTCGATATCCACCAGAGCGATTGCTTCTCCTGAAGACGCGATCTCAAACATAGCCAGGAGCCCAGTGTTCAAATACCGTACGGTATTAGCTCCCGAGTTCAGGATGTCTCCTATGTTCATTTGCCCCAATTGGGTCAGAATGATACTAGTCGACTGCATCCGAGGATGTAACCGGACATGGGCAGGCAGGGGGGGATATGCCATGGGGGTCATGGGCGCCATGTTCTTCAGATCGTAGATTTGGAGGAAAGGGTCTAGTGTGTTTTGTCCATGTTTAAGGGAGCAGCCGCAAGTGACAACGAAGTCTCCCTGAACATCAATGTCAACGAGAGACGACCTATGCGGGGACCATGTCTTGATGATGGCGAACGTTGCCTGGTCCAGCATGTCAACTCCGCCGGTCCTCGTGGCGGCGCAGATGTACCTGCTGCTCTTCTTCATGAATCGGTAGTGGTGTTCGGTGGGTACCTATTATATCTCGTCAGCCTCGAGCCACAAGTGCTGTGTCGTCTTCGGCCTCCTAACTTGTTTGACAACCTCGCCCTTGCTGACGTCGACAACCAGCATTTTGTTTTGAAACCCCGCAACCAGGACTTCGTTGGCTCCTTTCGACGTGAAACTCATGCATCTCAAGTCCTGCATATCGGGATGTCTGCGAAGAGCCAACCGTCAGCACCTCCCCTCACCGTCTCGCGACGCAGGGCCTGTCAGACGAACCGGAGGTGAAATATTGCCATTCCCCTGCGCATGGCCATGTGGATGCTCGCTTTACTCAGCGTTATCACCCCCTTGTCGTTGAAGAGGAACTGGTAGACGGGCTCCTCTTGCGGTCCATGGTGTGGAGACTTGGTCACGAATGCCGTGTATCTGATGAGTTCGGGTCCATAGTAGGACACCACTCGGTGCTATTCCGATCCTGTCAGCCCCTGAATGTCGCCAACAGAGGGGGTCGGAGGTGGTTCGTGTACCTCGTTGGCGCCAACCCATAGCAGTTCCTGCCTGGTGTCGAACGCCAGTGCCGTTACTCTCGGGAACTCGTCGGGCGATGTGGTATGAAAGGCGAGGCGCTTGGCCTGCTGTAAACGAAAAGAGTTAGCAATTGAATTAGCAAGGCCTCCAGCCGGGATACCGGGTCTCAGGAGGAGGTTGGCGCTATGCCTCCTGAACTCGAGGACTCGGGGGGGAACGCGGGGCAGATGCAGAACGAACAAGGCTAGACACAGGCGCCAATCGGTGGTTTGCCTAGGGGAGAAACAGAACATACCTCGGCCCAATCTGCATCCATAGCTTTGCCCTATTACATCTTAAAAAGGATAGAACCAAAAAAAAATGAATGTTGTCTAGCAAACCCAAGGACGGCCAAAGAGATGTGGGATGTTTGGCTGCCTTCTCCACATGCTTGGCGATCTCGCTCTCAGCCTTAAGCAAAAGAGGCCCAAGCTTTTCCAGGTGGGGCCAATTCGCGTGTCTTTCACCCTTCAGCGACGCCATTTTTCACTCTCAGCACAACCATCACCGGCAAAGAGTCCGCCAGAAAATCTCAAAGATCCAGGTACGAATCGTCTGTTACTATGTACGATGTCCGCCCCTTCAGACACAGGGAATTCTACACGATAACCGCAGTTGGGTCGAAAACAGTTATGCCGCCAAAAACGCCGAGCAAATCTCGCGTTTGCTCTTCATGAGGTCGCGGGCGCAAGGCATACCTCCTCCAGTCATAATACCAACCGGCAACACAAAAAACACAATTGAGCATTTCCAGGCTATTTCGTGAGCCATCCAAGATAATCAGCCACAACCAGCGTCACCATGCTACGCAGAGAGGTTAGCCAGGTCGTCAAGTTTGGACTCGAACAAACTTACGCATGTGGTGCAATGCGCACGTAGTATGTACCGAACCCGCGGTAGAATCTAAGGATGCCTTCTTGTTTGGCCACCTTGGCAAAGCAATCCACCATACTCTTATACGGAAGCTTTCCGTCCGGACCTTTCGATTGCTTCTGGAGTCGAGTCTTGACGAAATCGAACGGGAGCGAGAAGAACGAGGCGAAGAAACCAGCAACGGCGCTGGCGGTCAGCGTTTGGGCGTTGCTGGACAGTGTTGTCTTGGTCTTCAACTGCGCCTTGGCTTCGCTGAAGAAGGCCAGCTGACCAAAGTTGAGGGCCATGGCACGCACAACCGTCGGCGTCGCACCAGCCCAGAGAGCCCCGACACCCTCACTCTTGGCAATAGAGCTCAGAGCATCGATGACTGACTTGTAGTTCTTCCGCTCGGCTATTGGTTTCAGGCCGTCGCTCTGCATTCGGATGAGAGCCAGGTCGGCCGGGTTGCCTATCATAGCAGCAAGACCGCCGGCCGACAGACCGGCTGTGGCGCGCTCCTTGAAGCCCACCGCTTGGCCTTTTGCTTTTGCCCGGGCCGACAGGCTGCCCATGAATGTGTCGAAGAATCCGAGGCGTGCCGTCGTGTACACGGCTTGTCGTAGCAAGCCGGCCGAGAGACCGGTGTAGAGATCAAGGGCCTTGCCGCCTGCCAGAATCTCGCGGGTAACCGAGAGCGGCGTCGCCTTCGGCCCGCCCGTCTTGCCCTCGCCGGCGAGCTGGATGCGGACCTTGATCATGTCGACGGGCTGGATAACCGTCGTGGCAACCATGCCACTGACGCCGCCGTTGATGAAGGGCAGCGCGGCCCGCATGAAGGGGGTGTGGAGGAAATCATTGGCGACGGCAGCGGCCTTGTCCGTCGGGACGCCCTCTTTCGAAACCATGACGCCGGTAGTCCTGTATCGTGCTGCCTCTGCAGCCTGTTCGACGGCGTTAGACATGGCCACGACTGGACGCAGGATGGAAGGGTCGAGTTCGGACGAGAGGGAGAGAGCTCACCGGTCAGTCCTCCAAAAACCACCGAGCTTCCCACTGAGTTATAAACCGAACCGCGAAAGGTCGGGGTTGCGAACTGCGCGAGACGAGAGTCAGCCCCTGCTTATCACCTTCTCGGGTTGACAATCGGGTGTGACACGCTGCGCCGTCCATGTTCGGGCCACAGCCTGCAGGGTCCAATGGCTACGTCGGCTATCAGGAGCTCATGGAGCTGCCCGGCTCGACATGTCCAGCCATTGCCGGCATTGTTGAGCGCCATGGACCGGGAGGCGTCGGGAAACCCAGGAGCTCCGGCTGCATGTCGCGGGATCCCAGAACCCTTGGGGACGCCCCGCCAAGCCGAGTGGGGACCTCTAGTGGACCTCTCCCCCATGTGAACCGGGAATACCTGCGGCAACCCTCTTTCTCAACACTTGTAAACCTACCAGCAATCTTGTAAAGCCACGCAATAGTGATGCGCAAATTGTATACCGACAGCGGACGCGCGTGGTTTCTGTCCAGAGAAGACTCGTTCAACAGCTCGAGCGTGGGCCGGCACGATCAGCTGGGGAGCGGGGTCGCGTGCTCACGGCGGCCGGTCGAGCGGGACTCGTCAAACTGGGCCGAGACAATGTTCGAGGACGGCCAAAAGGGACAATGACGTCGTATCAGGGGTCCGATGGAAATGGACCCTTCGGTAGGTTGTGGATTGAGGATGACGATGGGGTGAAGAAGGAGAGCAAGAAGTACTCCGAAGACGGATAGAGGGGAAGCTTTTGGTTCCTGGCGGGGGAGAGAGGACCTTGGTAGACAAAGACCCGGGCCAAACCTTGGAGCCCCAAACTAACGGCCGATCCGCAGTGTATTTATGGCAGGACTGACGGAAACGAGTGGTTGCCCGTTGCCCAGTGCGGAGAGGTGTGGTTACGCGCTGCCCTCTCCTCACCTCGCCAGGGTTTCCAGTCTTCACCACCTACCACCCGCCTCGTCAGCTCGGCGACATTCGCAATAATCTCGGCTTGCTCACAGAGGACATCCCATCCACGGCCGGCGCAGACACGGCACCGGAGGGGTGATATTGCAGAGTCCAGCCTGCATCTCATCTCTGACGCAGCCAACGAAGGCGGGGTCAGAAGGGACCGTCGCTCGGTACTTGCTTTGGTTTCACGCCGGCGGCAGTCACAACCACATGTGACTTTCTGTTTACAGCGAGCTGATGGGTTTAGTCTCAACTAGCTTTGGCCATTTTCTTCACACAGGACGTGTCTCGTCTTCCACAATGTTCAAAAGCTGGAAGCAAACACGCAACAGTACTACAGCAAATGTAGCTGACGACAGACAAGAACGTCGATCTCTCAGATCACCCGCTCCCGAGTCGCAATGAGGGGTACATATCTGTTATGCACTCTTCTTTCCGCAGCCCGATTTCTCGTCCACAAGGCATCGCAACCGCAGCAGGATTTCAGCATTTCCCCTCCTCTACCCTCCATCACAGGCCGGCCAACCGTCGTGCCTGCTGCTGCCCTCCCACACTAGTGGTCGAGTGCCTGGGAGATCAGTAAGATCAGTGACGAGCTTGGCTATTGCCCGCCGCCGAGATGGTGTTGTTGTTCCCTGGCCCCGGGTGGCATCTCTGTTGGTAACAGGTAACGAAGCCAAAGACGTGTCGACCTGGTTAGCACTTACATCGGACAGTTTTGGACGACGCGGTCGACCCGCCCACCCCAGACGAGCCGTCTCGACGCTGCAGCAATTGCGGGGTCGCGCATTCGGGTTTATCGATAAGCGAGCCTATGGCCTCGACGGCACACGACGACGAGAACTGGCCGCCGCAGCCTCGGAATATTGCGGCAAGATATCGCTAGTCTTGATGCTCTGTCTAGACTATTTCTTCTTTCTACACATAGCGATGAGAGATCGAAAGTCTTCTTGTTCGAGTCGTTGGAAGCCGAGGAGATCAAGGGCAACCGAGGCTTGCCAGTGACGTCAGGGAGGCTAGAACTGGCTGCCCCACAGTTAACGCCTCCTGCTAATGAGAGAGTCGAGAAGCAGCGGAATTCGGAGCTCGGGACAGAGCTTGCATATATAAGAGAGACGCACGCCAGCGAAACTGGATAATGGCTCACTGGGAACCAGATACCGACATGAGGTTGTCAGCTTTCATCGATTGCGTCGATGAACAAACGCCAAAGACGCCCGGACAAGACAAGCAGGCGAGGACCCACTGATCTCAGAGAGGCAGGCGCTTGGGCCACTGAGTCCCATCCGGCCCACCGGCCCCGATTCGACGCCCGGTCCCGGCGCAGCCCTCAAGCACAGCTTGACAGCTTCCAAGTCGACCGTTTTTTCTCAAGAGCTTCACCGTCCGACTTCCAGGACCCAGTACTAAGCTAACGTAGTTGTAAAAATTGCAATTCGGCAACAAAGGGCCAGTGAAGATGGGCGTACGGAATTACAAAGCCGGACCGGACGGGCTCCGGTGGAGAAAAAATCTAAACCCACCGAGACACAGGAAGACAAAATTCGCCCGGCCACCGCCAACCCCCCGTTTTACCCCGAACACGTCCCAACTTGTTGGGAAACAACTCTAAGAAAATCCAAGAGGCCGGTTTTGCTCTTTTGTTGTTTTGTTGGTATCACACGTTGAGGTTCAAGCGGTGTCGAGATCGACGTCGGGATGCCAGTGTGGCTGCATGCAGAGGTGACTTGGGTATTGTTCACCGTACTCTAGTTTGACCCGATATTTTCCGCTTACTCAGAGAGAGACAACAAAACCGAGGAAATGTTGAGCGGTGGTGAAGTGATACAATAAAAAAAAATCAGATACGAAGAAACCTGAGGAAGCCATCCGGAGGAGTTGTCTGTGATTCGTCCCCCTTGGGCAAGCCACCCTACCTAACAACAGGTACACGCACCGAGACTGCATCAACAAACTTGATTCCCCGGTTCCTCCTGAAGTAGATTTGAGATGGTTGAGATTACCAAAAATAAAAGGGTAATAACAGGTTTAAGAAAAATAAACCTGTTAAAACATCTCTCTCTCAACGCAGAAACATATCCCTTCTTCCAGCTTGCAAGGAGTGTGTAACCACTGGACCAGCAACCTCCCTTGTTGTGGACCTAATGGGAGGAGGGCCATCTAATCTGAGTCCAGGCTTTTATTTTCATACTCTCATACTCTCACATAGTGGATGACACCAGAGAAATGACCGAGACACAATCTCACACTGAATTACACATAAACATTTCGACGGCAGAACACCGGGTCAAGTAAAGGCCATCTATCATGTAATTTTCCGTGTTTCTTTCCGACAGCTCCCAACAGCTATACATACAACGAGAGCCTCTAATAACACATCCCTCTATTCTCCAACGGGGATACAAACGCTATGTCGAATAGAGATGACTAGTACCCCGTGGCCGGAAACGTCCCCAATCGACCGCCATCCACGACAATGATATTCCCATTACAATAAGCCCCCGCCCGCGAGGCAAGATACAGAATCTGGCCCGCCATATCCATCTCGTCTCCCATGCGCCCAAGCGGGACAATGTTCTTATCCAGCGGGATCGTGCCCTGGCCATCCATCGATCCTCCCGCAGCCTCGACGATGGGGGCGGCCATTTCGCTGGGGAATACTGTGCGAAAGATATCAGTACTTAGGTTTGTCTCTCCCACATAGATATACACCAATCTCCGCGGTTTTTTGTGAGACTCACATCCAGGACACAAGCAATTCGCCCTATGGTTAACCCCCAAGTGTTAGCCAGAACCTGATAGAAGAAGAAGAAGAAGAAGAAGAAGAAGAAGAAGAAGAAGAAGAAGAACAAGAATAAGAAAAGAAAGAAAAAAAACTCACCGAATATTCCACGTAATCAACACATTCGAAAGCTGCTTCGCGATATGCGTCGCCGCCGCCTTACTAGGCCCATAAGCCCACCCGCCCGGCGCCTTCTTGTTGAATCCACCAATGCTGCTGGTAACAATAACCTGGCTCGTCTGCACCACATTGGCCCTCTTATTCCCGTTGTCCAACAACTTGAGCAGCGCCATGGCCGTGAACCACACGCTCGTCGCGTTCACGCTAAACGTATGGTCCCAGTCCTCGAATCCCACGGCCATCTGCTGCTCGCGCCACTCTTCCAGGGAAGTTGTTGTCAGCGGCGCCCTGCTGACCTGCGGCCCGGAGACGCCCGCGTTGCACACGAGCAAGTTCAAAAAACCAGAGTCGGTCTCGACCACGGACGCGATACTCTGCAGCGAGATCTTGGAGGTCACGTCGCAGTAGAGCGGGACGACGATCCCCGGTCTGTTGATCGAGTTGGCGGCCGCCTGCAGCACGTCGACGCGCCGGCCGGCGATGTAGACTTTTGCTGCGCCGGCGTGGGCCAGAGCTTTGGCCATCATGAGGCCGATTCCTTTTTTGTTTTGTTTGTGTTAGTATATATGGTTCTGGGATGGGAGGAAACCAAAAAAAAACCTGTGCCGCCGCCCGTGACGAGGGCCACAAGACCCTTGACATTAAACAGAGGCTCGATGACATCGTTTAGCCCCGAGTCCATGTTTTTCGATTTACAGCCGCGTAGGCTAGAGTTTTTTTGGTGTAAATAGAGAGAGGCAAACAAGTTCCCCGAGGATAAAAGTCAAGGTAGGTAGTCAGTCGTGAGGTGAGAGGACCGAATGAGGGGAACTGCTTGGATGCGTTTGTGTCTAGGTAGGTTGACAGGCTGCCAAACAACTTGTATTTGCCTGATGGACGCTACTAGAGAAAATAAGAATGGGCAAGATTCAACATGCCCGAGTCTTGTACTGAATTGAAAAGCACAAACGTCTCAATGGCTCTTGTTATGTCGGCAATGGATGACGCTGGAAATGGGAACCCCACGCTCCGAAGTACGGATGCCCCGCACGACACCTCCCCTTCAACATCAAGTACGGATATCCGTTCTATCTTTCACATTAAGGGGTTGATGAATCATCCTCATGAGTATTTTACAAGCCCCACTAAGGTATTTCTTCTATACCGGAAAAGGCATGTGAACTCAGTTATGAACTCCACAAAACACCCATATATTGCTCCGGCAAACACATCACGAGAGACTGAAAGGTGACAACTTTTGCTTCGTTCAACATCTATCAGACTAAAATACTGGCTGGGTTACTACCAAGCTCAAATTGAGCTGTGCGCTTTCCGCCAAATACCCTGGCCTGCTTCCCAAACACCCCCAAAAGCATACGGACAGTAACATAAGCTTAGTTAGTTTAAGCCGCTGGTGTGTCCGTAATCAGCTTTGTGATCTTGCCAATAGCAATGGTTTGTCCCTAGACGAGAATTAGCCTGGAGTTCTATACAGAGGGCAACTTTACTTACTTGGTCTCGTAGGGTAAACCGACCCATCTGAGGATAATCCTCAAACCTTTCTACGCACACCGACCCGGCACCGCCAATGACTTGCAGGCGGGCAATGATGCTGTCGCCCCTCTTGGCGTGGGAAGGTGGCACCTTGCTCTTCCTGTTCGTCCCCTTCTGAAGCTTGTGCAGAAGCGCGGCGAAGGTCACCTCCTCGATGGCCGCATGCACGTGCAGCACACAGTTGAACCCGGCCGTCAGAATGCTCTTGAGGTCCAGGATACGGATCTGAGCCTCAAACTCGGACACATTATGGACCAGGCGCTTGGGCGAGCAGAGGACGAAACCTGGCATAATCTCCTCTTCCTCGATACCTCGGAGCCGAATACGGACCTGCTCGCCGCATTGCGCGATCGGCACTTCATCTTCCGTCTCGCCGTAAACGGCCGAGATGTCGACGCTCTGCTTGTTGGGCATCATGGTCAGGGTCATGCCCTTCTTGACCACACCGGCCTCGATCTTGCCCTCGATCATCGTTCCCATGTCGCGATACTTGCCCGCAACCGCCATCATGAAAGGTGCGTTCACCTTGCGTTCCAGCGTCTGCATACCGTCGAGGTATTCGAGAAGAGATGGGCCATCATACCATGGGCACTTGTCCTTCGGTATACGGTCCTTGATGCCCAAGGTCTGTTGAGCCGCAATGGGCATGAAAAAGACGTCTGTCTTTAGGTTGTACCCTGTACCCTTGAGGAACTGGGCGAGCTTGGTGGTGCACTCCAGGTATCGCTCGTGAGACCAATTGACCGTAGGGTCGTCCATTTTGTTGATGACCACGACCAGTTTGTTGACACCCTGTGTTTTGGCCAACATGGCATGCTCCCGAGTCTGGCCGCCCTTCTCGAAACCTGTCTCGTACTCGCCCTTCCGCGCGCTGATGACCAGAATACCGACATCAGCTTGCGAAGCACCACCGATCATGTTCGGAACGTAAGTCTTGTGGCCAGGCGCGTCCAGAATGCTGTACCTTCTCTTCTCCGTCTCGAAAAACCCACGGCCGACTTCCACTGTCTTGCCCTTGGATCGTTCCTCGTTAGTGAGATCAAGAGCCCATGACAGATACCAGGTCTCGCGGCCCATTTCCTTGGCTTCTCTCTTGTATTTGTCCATGGTTCGCTGGTCAACCATGCCCGTGCAGTAGAGGATAGAACCACCCAGGGTGCTCTTGCCGGCATCGACGTGGCCAATAAAGATAATGTTCACGTGCTCCTTGCCGTAAATTTCCTTGAGTGTTTCCTCGTCCACATCGGCGACCTGCTCCTTCTCGACGGCATCCACATCGCGGGTGACACCCTTGGTTCCTCTCGAGGGGCTAGACCGGCCAGAAGACGGGGCTGGCGACGTCGTGCCGCTGCTGGCCTTGGCATCCGACTTGTCAACAGCCTTGTTGGCCGCTACCTTGGCAGCGGCCTCGGCAGTACCCTCCTTTTTAGCCTCTTCTTTCTTCTCCTCCTTGGTCAACTCTTCCTTCTTGGGGGCTTCCTTGGCCGGCGCGGTGTTGCCAATCGAAAGGACCTTAGCTTTGGGCTTGGTGTCACCGCCGATGCTCAGTACCTTCGCACCGCCCTCCTTCGCGACAGTGGGCTTCGGAGCATCGGCCTGAGCCGGGGGGTTCGTCGGCCGCTTAGCGATGGTCGGAGCCTTTTGGGCCTGTGGTTGAGACTGGCTGGCTTGGTTTTGGGAGAGCCCCTGCGGGGGTTGCTGGTAGCCCGGGTATTGTTGTCCTGCTGGGTGTGTTAGCCCCTGAACAAAGCAGCGCGGTTCTGAGAATATTCCTCACCGTATCCCTGGTTGTATGCGCCCTGCTGCCCGTATACCCCACCGTAACCTTGCTGTCCATACTGGCTGAAGCCCTGCTGACCTCCATACTGAGGATAGTAGCCCTGGCCGCCATAGTAACCTTGCTGGTATTGGGGGACAAATCCACCCCCTCCGTAAGCTTGGCCAGGCTGGAAAGTGTTCGCAGTGGGCTGGAAGGTGGCGGCGCCAGGTCGGAAAGTCCCTTGGCCCTGTTGGTTGCCCAGGTTCATCGATTGCTGGGTTTGGCGCGCCAGGTTTTCATCCTGGGCGGCCGGGTCGTCTTCCCAAGAGTTGAGGTCCGACATGTTTTCTCGATTTCACGCTGGCTATTTAGGGTATGCGGTCGGCGCCGAGTTCGAAATGGCGGGGTTCTGAGTGCGCTGGCGCTCGAAATCTTTTTGTCTGCAGGGTTGGAAAGGAGGGTAAAGCTGCAATGGCGTGAGTCAGTTCCGATCTTGTTTATATAGACACACAAGCGAGAGATAGCATACCGATCAGGCGGTCTCCCAGGTCGGCGGTCCTTTTCGCACTCGAGGTTGAGGAAACTGGGAAGATTTGCTGCCGAGTGTTGCCCTGCCCCACCATCCGTACTGCTGTTGTGGCGGGGAAGAAGGTCAACGCTGGGTTGCGGCACAGTGCGGATCATTGAGCAGTCTGTGACTCCACCGGTCTGATGCTGAAGTCCCCTGACTCATTGCTGCCTCAGGCGTCCACTGCAGAGATCGCAGGTGCACAGTGCGGAGCAGACTGTCCAGCAAATGCACTAACAAAGCACCAGGCACAGAGGTCCCTCCCAAGTTCAGGCCACAATCAACAAAGCCCGGTGCACCACTCTCGTTGCAGTCTTTTGTTTGCAGAATGGCACCGGCCAGCAAGAAAGATGGATATGCTATTGTCAAGGATTGCTAACCAAGCAGTCAATTTGGCAGTGAAATCCGCAGTTATTTATGCTTCCGATCATGCGTATCGGCAGTATAACCGCCTGCTTAAAACGGTAAATGACCCGTCCATTCATGCAGAGCTGAAAGCCTTGCAAAAGACACTCGAGAACAAGGTCAAGGTAACGGAAGCTACTCTGTCAGTAATTCTGAATTGACCACTAATATGTCATTCAGATCCTCTCTCCGGCCATCGATCTGATCGAGTTCAAGTCAGGACGAGGCAACGTGTTCCTGGAGTCCGCCCTCCCACTAGCCAAGTCTCTCCATCGCGAGATCGTCCGGCTGGGAAAACAGCTTGATGATGCTGCCACATCCGAAGAGGCGTTGCGGCAGGCGGCTGGAGGCCAGGCCTCAATGTCCGCCGGCCGTCACGCCGAGCTCCAGCTGATTCTCAAAGAAGTCAAGACGTTGATTGCTCGCATCGACAGAGATATCCCCTTGATCCACCTTGCCATCACCAACTCCGGGGAGAAGATGAACTCGGCACTGTCACCGGGAATATCACCATCGAGGATGATGCAGGCCAGCTGGCTTCTCAACTATGCCGATCTGCAATTTGCACACGACCCGAGCCGCCCTGTCCAGGTAGGACCCTCCTTTACACTGTCTCTCTACATGTTATTCCTGGGTCATTCAACAGCAAAGGCATCTGCCGAAACCGATGGGACATTGGGAAGCCCCGAGCTGGCCGGAGGACAGGTACCAGCGGAGGAACCACCATACGGTCTGGGGGAGGGGGAGCGTAAGCCGATATGGCAGGAAGTAATGCACAAGGCACGCGTTAGGCTTTTTCGGACCCCGATAGGCTGGACGTTCGAGCGAGCTCGAGGGTATTGTCCGCCCGGGTCGCCTGACTTGACAGTCGCCGAGAAGTACTCGGCTACCTCAGCTACGGAGACGCTCACGCAGCCAGAGCACTACTCGTACCATCTGGAGATTATTGAAGACCTCGACGATGGCCGTCTTCACGAAGAAGGGTCTGGCACGGGCGTATTCGACGATATAACCCTGGCGGGTATTCGAGAATCCGTTCCCGTACACCAGATCGCCAAAATATTCTATACGGATACCGGCAGGCTTCTCAGTATCAAGGGCACGGGGGACGGCGATAACAGCCCTGTCCTCCTACTGAAGAGAGATGCCGAAGCCCGGACCCCAACTTCACTGCGGCAGGAATGGCACGAGGACGCGAGCGACGGCCAGTCGGAGCCAGATGACCAGTGGGAGGTCGACCGACAGCTACAAGAGGAGACTCAGCTCGCAAGGTCAACAACAGTTTCGTCGAAAGAAACGAGAAAGAGCAGCCTCCCGGCACATCTTGACCCAGAATGGCTCGCTCTGGAGGTGTTTTTCGAGGACGACGATGACCAGACCTCTGAGGATGAGTGCGACGAGGACGAGAAGGCAAATACCAGTGACTCTGGCGCCGATATCTCGACTGTGGCCGTGGTTGATTCAAAACTCGGCAGCAATCTCGAAGGACAAGCACCAGAGTCTGACTTGGTGGCCCAATTGCAGACCATCACGCTTGGTATCGATTCGCCTGGTCCGGCCGTCTCGCATCTCCCTTCCGGAGACGTTGAGCGGGTGTGCACAGATACGACCGAGTCGCGAATAGCAAGGTCACCATTCGGGTCTGTGGTTACGTCGTTGTCGCTTCTCGAAATGTTGATACGGCTTACGAGTCTGCAGGAGTTCCAGCAGACGCCGCATCTGGCGATTCCAGATCACGTTCTGACTTTCTTCCTTGACGATACATCGACGACGGGACTAGATGGGGAGGCACATTGGGCTTTGAGGAATGAGGCAAAACGGCGGGTTGGATTTGATCCATATACTGATACCCCTCCGAAATAAACCGTAGAGTCGTATAAAACAGAGTGCAGTGTCGTTGGGAAAAGGTTGTATCCAGACAGTGCAAGTTAGGCTGTAATGTCGTGTAATTACAGGCAGCGGTACCCGCCGGACGTCGCCACCCCTTATTGCTTGGCATCCTGTCAAGCTGTTGGCGCCGCGGGGTCCTTCACCAATTTTGGTTGCCTTGGTGCCCGTCCCATTTCGTCATCCAAGTAAACACGCGACAAGAAGCACTTAAACGCGGCGCATCAGCCATTTGACTCGACGCGACGTGGCGCAGCGCCTTCCAGACCTCTTCGAAGCGCATCTTGCAGTCTTTGAGCGCTACTCATGAGGTAAACAAACACGGGCGTTTGCATTCAGCGGTGTGGCGATTTGGAAAGAGCGACGCTGACGGTGCGAGCAAACAGAAAGCCGGGAAGCCACTTCGCAGTCCAACCGCAGAACAATCTTTTGTCGGATGAAACGCCGTCGTTTGGGCGCGACAAAGTCAAACGACCTGCTCGCAAATCCAGCGCAGAGCTGAGACAGAGCTTCTACGACCTCGTCCAGTCGACCACAATCAGCTACTCCAGCCCGTCCGAACCGCCTCCCCAGCCCAAGATGCCCCTCTCCCGGTCGCCGTCCTTCGGCGACGATGATCTCGAATTCATAAGCTCGCAGACGGCCAACATGTCGCTCGGTCCGCCGTCGGGCACACCCTTGAAGCCCATTGCGAATATCGATCCCGAGGTTATTGACCTCTCGGATAGCCCCGTCGCAACCAAAGCTGCCACCCCGACGCCCACATTCGGCCGCCCGACGCAGCTCCAGTCGCAGTTTGTCAAGCGAAAAAACGACCCAAACAATATATTTATCCGCCAGAAGACGCACGCTGAGTTCCACCGAGACCTCTACCGCTCCAAGGGCGGACCGCTGAAGCCGAAGCAAGAGTCTAAGAAAGCCCCTGCTCTGCAGATGTTCTCCTCTATGAGCGAGAATGCTCTTCCGGCATCGCAATCGTCGCAATCAGCGTACGCTGACCAGACCTTCTACACCGATCCCGCCAAGGCCTCAGCAGATCTCAAGGCTCTCCTAGAAGGCGGGTTGGAAGACGACGAGGATGAGGAAGAGGATCAGCAAAGTGCCAAGCCAAAGGAAGAGGTATCAGAGGACGGTACACTTGAAGGCATCAACGTGAAGCTGCTCCCACATCAGGTTGAAGGTGTCAAGTGGATGAAGAACCGAGAACTTGGCCCGCTTAAGAAGGGAAAAGTACCAAAGGGAGGTATTCTAGCTGATGATATGGGTCTCGGGAAGACCCTGCAAAGCATATCGCTCATCATCAGCAACATGATGCCCGGGCCTGAGGATAAGGGATGGAAGAAGCATTTCGAGAACATCAAGAAGGCAACCCTGGTGGTGGCGCCTCTTGCCCTCATCCGACAGTGGGAGTCTGAAATCAAGGAAAAGGTTGACAAGAAGCATGCGCTTAAAGTCTGCGTCCACCACGGCCCGCAACGAACCAAGGACCCCAAAGTTCTAGCGAAGTACGACGTTGTCATAACAACCTACCAGATCCTCGTGTCCGAACACGGTAACAGCAGCGCTACACTACAGGCTGGCTGCTTTGGCGTGCACTGGTACCGCGTCATCCTGGACGAGGCGCACAGCATCAAGAACCGTAACGCCAAGGCGACAAAGGCTGCATGCGAGCTGCGGGCCGAGTACCGTTGGTGTCTCACGGGAACACCAATGCAAAACAATCTCGACGAGCTGCAGTCGCTCGTCCACTTCCTGCGTGTGCCACCCTACGACGACCTGGCCGAATGGCGCAAGCATATCGATGCGCCCATGAAGAGTGGCAAGGGCCACATTGCCATTCGACGTCTCCACAGCATCTTGCGATGTTTCATGAAGCGCCGCACCAAGGATATTCTCAAGGAGGAAGGCGCGCTCGTTGCCGGAGGTAAAAAGGCGCTGGATAAGGCTGCGGCCAAAGCGAAGGCTAGAGAAGATGCTGGCGAGGAGCCGGAAGTGGAGACGGACGCTTCAAAGCCTACCTTCAAGATCACAGAGCGAAAGGTCGTCACGGTTGAGACCGAGTTCTCACCCGCCGAGCGAGAGTTTTATGACATGCTCGAGGCGCGCGCCGACAAGAGCCTCGAGAAGATGATGAAAAACAAGATCAACTATGCCAATGCCCTTGTCCTGCTTTTGCGACTCCGGCAGGCATGCAACCATCCTCGACTGTCGGAATCCAAAATCGACAAAGACCGGGAGGCGCTTGCCGCGGACACGGCCGCTCAGCCGAAAGCGGCGGATACAGATATCGATGCGCTAGCTGACGCCTTTGGGGGTATGGGGATACAGACCAAGCAATGCGATATGTGTCTGAATGATCTTTCCACAAAGGAGGTTATCCAGGGTCTCATGAGATGCACTGGGTGCACAGAGAGCTTGGAGAAGGTGTACGGGGAGAGTCCTGCGAAGAAGAAGTCGAAGAAGAAGAGCAGGAGGGTCAGCGTTGTAAAGGAGGAGATTAAGATTGAGAAGGTGGACAAACGGAAGCCGCGGAATCGGAAGATTGTCGCTGATAGCGACGACGAAGACGAGGAGGATGGAAGCTGGATAGTACCGGAAGATCAGCGCGGCTCGCTCCGGCTTGGCAAGGCAGGAGGGTCGGAGGATGAAGATGCGGAGGGCGGCGGCGATGATGTGGGCTCAGAAGACTCGGACCACCCCTCCGAGCAAGACGACAATGGTAGTGATCTCGACAGTTTCATCGTGGACGACGAGAAGGTGAAAGCGGAGAGACCGGCCGACTCTGACTCGGAGGGTGACACGTATGTGTCTGTGTCTAAGATCCATTCGCAACAGGTCGCCGATCCCTCTGGTTCTGAAGTTACAGATTCAGATGCCTCTGATGCGTCAAGCATTTCGGCATCAGAACTTGCGTCCGAGTCCGATTCGGACAACGATACGTTTCCTAGCGCCATGGCGATATCGAAGATCCAGCGGGCTGCCAAAACCAAAAAGAAGAAGGAGAACAACTCAGTCATGGTATCGGCCAAGATCCGGGAGCTTCTTAGTATCTTGCGGAAGGAGGCAGGGGAGCACAAGTTTATTGTCTTCTCCCAGTTCACCTCAATGCTGGACCTTGTAGAGCCCTTCCTGCTATCTCAACCAGGTCTGAAGTTTGTCCGGTACGACGGCAAGATGGCGAACGATGCCCGCGAGGCGGCCCTCCACGCGCTGCGAACCGATCCTCATACTCGGATTCTACTGTGCAGCTTGAAGTGCGGCTCTCTCGGTTTGAATCTTACTGCGGCCACGCGCGTCATCATCGTGGAGCCGTTCTGGAACCCGTTTGTGGAAGAGCAGGCGATCGACCGGGTGCACCGGCTGACGCAGACGGTCGACGTGGTGGTTTATAAACTGACGGTGGCCGACACGGTGGAGGCGAGGATCCTGGAGCTGCAGAACAAGAAGCGGCTGCTGGCCGAGGCGACGATCGAGGGCGGCATGCGGAAGAAGGACAAGGGCGGGCTCAAGCTCGGGCTGCAGGAGATGCTTGAGCTGTTCAAGCACGACGCGCGGGCGAGTCTTGGTGGTGGTGCGGATATCTGGGCAAATGGCGTGGATGCCAAGGTTGTTGCTCAGGACTTGGGGGGTTTGTCGAGGGGGGTGAGGAAGGAGAAGAAGAAGGAGCATGAGGTTTATGGGAGGCGGTGGTAGTTTTTTGGGGGGTCTTGTCGTATGTCTTTGATGGGTTGGGAATAGACGCATGGGTTTATGGGATAGCGTGGATTGTATGGATACCTTGCGGTTTCTTGTCGATAGACGGGTGATGCTGTACATGTCTGGACACATGGGAATATTGACTTGGTTCTTTAGCTTGGTGGGACGTGGTCTTTTACCGGATATGCTTGTGACGACTGGGCCCGGTTCCATACATGCTGTGATCCATAACCGGCTTAGGAAGGTGACTAGAGGAAGGAATGAGTCGTGGTCTATCTCCCTGTTTTGTATCGATTACGTGTCTCGGGCCGCGTAACACACACACATACACGTCCAGAGTTGTCTCCAACCCCACAGCATATAAACGACCCAGATGGATATAAGACAATTCAATCCTGACGTCGGGCATTTTTTATTATTCGTTTCTTGAGTTGTCGATTGCGAAAACCTAAGCGATCCGCTTTCTAATGAACCCCCCTGATGAAACCCCCCCCCCTTTCCCAAAGAGACTTTTCAAGATCTATGGAGATATTACAATCCGTTTCCCCGTTTCTCACACAACACGAGCCCCGTTTATTATATCGTCCTACTGTCCATATCCCAATCCTGTCGCGCCCCCGTTCTGAGGAATGCCGACGAAACCTCATAAAAGAGTATATATCCAAGAGAAAAGAAAACAAAAAAAACGAATCATGTCCCTGGGTATCGTAAGTCATATAATATAAATCCCCGCTTTTCCCTTTCCGCCCCTTCTCGTCACTCCATTTCACTCCTTTCCACAGACTTTTCCCAACCCCCCCCCCTGCTCGTCACTCCATTTCACTCCATTTCACAAACTTTTCCCACACCATCACCATCACCAGCACCAGCACCACCAACACCAACACCAACACCAACACCACCCAATCAACCGGGAGACCAAAAAAAGGGGGTGGAGGAAATTCAATACCCCCCCGAATCCTTCATCCCCTGCGCCCTAGTCTCCCCCTTGACATACCCGCTCAACCGCATCTCGTTACTATCCTCATCGCCATGCCCCTCCATCATCTGCCGCCCGCCGGCCCGTCCCGGCTCGTAGGGGGGCAGCATCGGTTCCGAGGGTCTCATGCCGTCCGAGACCAGGGCTGATTCGGCTGCCGTGTTGCTGTTGTTGTCTTCTTCCTCGGGGAGCATGGGCATGGACATTGACATGGACATGGAGGAGTGGTGGTGTGGTGGTGTTCTGTGATGGTGGTGATGTTGGTGATGATGTGGTTGGTGTTGCATCCCGTCAGCGACGACTAGACTTGCGTCGTCTGTGTCGAATTGATGGGGGTGCATCCTGAGGTCGGCATCGTCGTCATCGTCGTGTAGGGGGACGGGGACGAAGTCGTTGGTCTGGGATGAAGAGGAAGAGGAGGGTTGTGAGTTGGAGTTGGGGCCGGAGATGGGTTTGGGATGGGGGACGACGGGAACCCTCCGCGGCGGGAGGGGTGGGATGACGGCCTGGGGGATTGGACGGCGGGGGATGGCGTAGGAGGATCGTGGGTTGTTGGTGGTGGATGAAGTCAAGGTGCTGCGCAGGGAAGCGCTGCGCGTGATAATGCCCTCGCTCGGCGGGGCCGGGGACCTGCCGGGGAGGGGCTCCCGGTCGAGCGGGGAGTCGAGCAGCTTGAGTTCGACGTTGTAGTCGAGGAGCTTGGTGACTTTCGTGTTCTTTGTGTGGGTTGTCTCGTAGATGGAGAGGGTGCCGAGGACGATGGTGACGATGTAAGTGAATCTAAAGGGACAGGATTAGGTGAGGTGAAAGGGTGGTTGGAGAGAGAGAAAACTAACACTAGGGCCACGGAAATGATGAAAAAGGCGCGCTCGTAGCCGCAAAAGTGGTCGAGCTGGCCTTTTTGGCCGGAGCTCTCGTCGCTGAAGCCCGGCGTGGTGAAGTACGTGCCGTCGTCGGCGTCGAATCCTTTGGGAAAGGTTACTAGACCGACCCGTGTTAGTCCCCCCGGAAAAAAGAATTGTTTCGAAACGGGACTTACAATCGGCCCTGGTCATGCCGTGGCAGTGGTCGGGCAGGCCGGCCCGGGAGAGCATACACACGATGGCGATGTCGGCGGCGCAGAAGAGGATATCCAGACTGACAAACGTAACGAGCCATCCTTTTTTCTGAGTGCGCCTGCCGGTGTTTTGGAGTATGAGGGCGAGCACCGTGTACAACAGCAGGATACAAATCTTGGTCCTGACGTCAGCAACGAAGGGGGAGATTGATCGGAGAGAGAGAAAAAAAACATACCAGTAGTTCGAGAACACACATGCTCTGCGTAAGGCCCAGTCTCTTGACGGAAATCCAGGCCGTGAGGAAACCATTCAGGCCGGCCGAGGTCAGGGCGCCCAGCAGCTGGAAGATGCGGGTGAACATCAACCAGCGCGAGAGGGACCAGGTCATGGTGATGAAGCTAGTGCCTAGCTGGCCGCCCGTGGTTTTTGTGTAAGAGACAGGACGACCATGGGTCGCAGAGATGAAGCACTTGAGACGGTCGAGAGAGAAACTGTATACAAGTCCAAGAAGTCATGAATTTGTCTGGAAAAGAGAGAGAACAGCAAGCATCTAATGCCAGGGGAGGCTGTGCTGTTGTGCGCTGTGTGTGCTGTGCTTCACGCGCTTTCCCAGAGTGCTACTGCGGGTTCGTTTTCATTCACTGACACCACCCCCAACCCACCGGTCGTTCAATCCTATCCGAGAAGAACTGCAAAGGGTCCACCGGTTGGAACGAACCATCGGAAGCCGCGATGCGCCCATTGCCATGATCGGGGTCCAACAACTCGCCGTTAACGTTAGCCTGTCCCCGCCACAGCCCGTTTTTAACTTGGAAAGCGCGTCGAAGCGTGTTTCCTCAGCTTTCTGTCACCCCCCACGCGCGCGAATTGGCAGTTGCCGACAGAAGTTCCCAGCTTCCCATGCACCCTGATGTTGTTCAGTCCCAACGGAATGTTCCGCGTGGGAGAAGTCGGGCCAGACGATGCAAAAGGGATGCGTAATCGACGTCCAGCGACTCCCCAAACGGCTAGCGGGGCCGCCGCGAGGGGGGCTGCGCCTCAGAGCTTGGCACAAACTAGGCAGCCTGGCACGGGCCATCCTGCCGCCCCTGGCTGGATTGGCCAATGCGGCGTGAAACGAAACGACGCGGCCCAGAATGCGCTCAAGGCAGCCGGTCATGCCTTATGACCTGAGGAAGGAACCATCCCGTCATCATGGAGGGGTATCCGTCTGGTCTTTTCACCTTCCCTCGCTCGGCAGCTCCAGTCTTTCCGGCACCTGTTGCCAGACCCGCTGTCTGTGAATAACTTCGATCGATACTAAATACGGTGTCATCGACCATGACTGTCGCGCCATCAGCCTTCGACCGGCTGGCCCGGAGACCCGTCAGCCGCATCGCTTCCCGCCTCACCGAGAGGCTCGGCGCCGAGTGCAGCACCCAAGACAGCACCACCGTCGCCAGCAGGATATGCCTTGTTCGGGAGCGACTCAGGACGAGGTTTCGCTGTCGAGGCCGGACGCAAACTGAGAAGCCGGCCAAGAAGCCGCGGCACTGGCTCAACGTGTTTGCAACAACCAACCGCGTCTGGCAGTGTGTCTCAGCCTTCGTGCTGTATTCCATCTATGTCTACTTTGTCTTTGATGCGAAGTCGACGACGCTTCCCGACCAGATACGGTCGGACGCTATCGCGGGCATCGTATGTGTTTGATACCAACAAGTCCGCAACATCCGCTGACTGTTTGCAGGCGCTCGCTTCCATCAGCTACCATGTCAATGTTCTACTCATCGCCTTTCTGCTGCGCAAGTCAGAGGAGACCAGAGGATGGCGCTTCTTCGCCGTCGGCTCGATTCTGGGTGACATCTGGATGATGGGCTACGCCATGTCCAAGCTGTCGATCCTCAGTGCCGTCGGCGTGACGGGTGCATGTCACGGCCAAGAAGAAACAAGTTGTGAGTATCCAGTGAAAGATGAAGATGGACGCAACTAACAGGTTCCAGCCTTGAAAGCCATGTTCCGAAATGGCGCAGCGTTTGCCAAGCACAAATTCGGCTGGGGAGCTCACCACAACCACGCCGAGGTGGATCTATCCTGCTGTCTACCCAAGATTGTGTACATGCTGTGCGCTATCGCCATGTACGTACCACCCGAGAGTTTTAGTTCGGTTTCAGCTAACTCTGTAGCTTTTCTTATACCTTTTCGATCCTGTTCACCGGCATGCAGCTGCAACGCCACCGGAGAAGCGACGTCTCGATTCACCACGCAGGCCACGTGGAAGAAGCCGTCCCACTGCCCGACAGGACGCCACCGGCTTCGGCTGCTTTGAACTACCTTTTGAGTGCTCCGACCCCGTCGCCTGCCCCTATATCAGAGAGGCCCCCCGTACAGGTCTTTGCTGTGTCTGTTCCCAACTCCTCGTACGCTCCCAGGCGCTCGACATCTGAAGACCTGCCCCGCTACGCGTCAACCGAGGACCCAGAGTTCGAGATGCCCAGGGGCCGGCTGTCGCAGGAGACGACGTCGTCGTTCAACCCGGATTTGTATCTTGTCTCGGACGGTTTCCGTCCTGCACCAGAACTGCCGTCATATTCCAGCCGGCCGCCATCATACCGGAGCGGACCACCCAGTGTTCGGAATTTGTGAGGACTGATTTGTGACTGGCGTTTGGGTACTGGGTGGCTGGGTAGGGCATGGCGTTGGGTACATATTTTGTTTGTTCTGGCGGCGGAGGAAACTGTCGATAATCTCTAATATTATATCCCGGTCAGGTCGGATTGGGTGAGAAATTACACATATGAAATATATTCGGTCACTCACTGAACTTGGAAAGAATGAAGTGGTTGGACTCTTTTTTGGGGAGGTCTAGCAAAGTTCTCCGTCGGTTGTTTACAACGTTGTGTCCAACTACAAGTAGATCTTTTTGGTAAAAGCGATTTGGGAGGAAGAGAGGGCGGTTTATTGCAAGACGTTTGTATGCTTTTTTGTTGACCTTGATATATTATTATTATTTGTCTTAAACCGTAGGAAGCCGAAGGCTTCCACCCCTAAGGGGTAGGCGGTCCCTCTTCTATATAGTTATAGCACATGAGTGCCTTCTATCTAATCTCGGTGCGCATACGCTCCGAGTACATATCTAAATGCTCCTTCGCAATCCACTCGATCGGGCTCTTCTGCACCCAGGATGCGATTGTGACAAAGGAAATAGAAAAGAAGAGAGTGAAAAATGTGAAATGGGGGTCCGAGGGGACCTTGATATATTACTTCATGGGATATATTCAGTATATATGTTTCCCTGACGTGCATGGCAGCTCTTTCCCGAACCAGATGTCCCAGGTATGATGACGGTGCTAGTCCCATGTATACTTTACTTATATGCTGGATTGAAAGCTTTAAAATATCGGGCTGAGCGGCCAGTGACCGGTGTCTATCGCTAACCTCAATAACCCCCCCCCCCGCTTCCTTTTTTTTGTTTCCCTCTTCCTTTACAATACGATATAGACTAGTCTACTCTTCGGGCCCGGAATGCGTATTATTGTATTATACAGAACTAGCAGGAGTCGAAAGAAGTGATTCGTTTCCAGAGATGATAAGACACCCAGTGGCAGACATCCCAAGACAGACACCACCTATTTATCCTGTCAGGGGTTACCACGATTCCATCTACTCACGATATATATATCCAGTTGCACCACCCAACAAGCACATACGACCATAGGCACTGGAAAACTCGGGATCCCGTCCGCTCTCCCATAGATAAGCCAGCGACCGCCAGACTAGTAGTTGGGTCGGTGACGACCAGCGAATCCCTGGTGTTGTATGTTTTTTTTTCGGCTCTTCTTTGCCTTGGAATTCGCTGGTGATTGAGGGTGTGGTTTTGACTTGCACGGTTCTTGTCTTTTTGTTGTGATCATTGATCATGTGAATGGACAAATGCGAGTCCGTTTGCTGAGCTTTGATTGGTGTATGTCCTGATTATCCCCCTACAGCGTCTGTATCCCACTTGAGCTTAGTTCCAAGACGGACATACAGCCTGACGGGACACACAGCCTGACGGTCACATCGACCTCGGTGTCTCCTTCCCGCTGAAGATGTTGACCACTTTTCCTCACAAACACCATTACTCTCAGATCCAACTTTACCTGCTTTGACCTCAAAATTGGGTGGCCCTCTCCTCGCAATATTATGGCCGCTCAGAACACCACCGGATGGCTTACTCCCTCTATCCACGCCTTCATAGCGAACCTCATATGGACACGATGTGGGCTCCTTATCAACCTTCTCCTGCTTCCTCTCTGGTTTCCGCAACCCGCCATCAAGGTCGCGAAAAGCTACATTTGTGTATGGACAGCTGGCTTTGTCGACTGGCTGTATCTGGAAACCGACCCAGACCTCCAGTCTTCCATCGTCTACATGGCTATCTTCATGTCCACACTCGGCGGCATCTACCTCCCGTCGGCGCTTGTACCTTTCGGATGGCTAGTCATGAAATCAGCCGTCGTATGGAGCTGGAATAACATGCCAGTGGTAATTACGTTCGGTCTTGTCTTCGGCACGTCCTGTTGGTATTTCCCCACGGCTCTGAGACGGCTGGTCGGCGCCATGTTCAATGCTGTCACGCTCTGGTCACTCATACTCCTGAACTCGGCTATGTATTACGCCATGGCTTCCCCAAGGATAGCGTCGAGGCATGCGGCAGCCGTGGTAGCGCGCATTCACAACATCATATGGACTTGCTGGGCCGCCTCAGTGTCTGCCAAGTACGCATCCATGCCACCACCGCCCGGACCATTCTCCTACCTAGCAGATGGCCCGGGGTTTGACGCAGCCTCCGAGATCCGTCTCTTGGAACTCCAGCGAAGAGTCCCTTTCCTCCCACTCTCTGCCAAGCTGGTGTCTTATCCCCTTAGAGGTGGAACGCGAACGCCTCCTCCTTACCATGCCATATCATACGTCTGGGCTCACGGCCCCCAGGACATGCGCACTATGCTCCTCAACGGTAAGATCTTCCGAGTCCGCGGGAACGTCCACGACATCCTCCTCAGCTGCTCGTCGTTCTACGGCCCCCGGCTCGTCTGGATCGACACGATCTGTATCAACCAGGGCGACGAGGACGAGAAGACCCGCCAGGTCCGCGAGATGCAGACAATATATGCCCGCGCCGCCCACGTCATCATCTGTCTCGGCGGCACGTGGGCTGCTCCGGCGCTTTCGCTCGTCACCGAACTCCAGTGGGTGCAGAAGATGTGGGGTGCCGACTATCTCCGCGGTCACGTAGCTCAGTTTCGCGAGCGGTGCCGCATCGATCCGTACCTGCGCGCGCGTGTTAGAGGTCTCGTAGGGGACATCATGGGACACCCGTGGTTTTCTAGAGTGTGGGTGGTTCAAGAGGCGGTCGTTGCGAAGAATGCCACCTTTTTCTACGGCGGCGCGCCTATTCAGTGGAGTGAACTGTATGGATGGCAGAGGACATTATGTGATGGGCCTGTTCTCACGTCCCTGGTTGGGGTGTTGTCCATGTCCTCGCCTTCCCGAGGACCACTTGGGTCGGCCATATCGGGGTTTCTGGGGTTTCTGAGCATGTCGTTTATTGTGGCTTATCGGATGGAATATTTCCATCTGGGACCTAATCGTTTGGGTCACGTTCTCCGTGTCTTTGGGGACAAGGACGCGGGCGAAGCTTTAGACAAAGTCTTCGCGTTGGTCGGGATGACGGCCGAGAGCGAGGACGAGAGGTTGAAGAACCTGATCAACTACAAAAGACCCAGGGAGGAGGCGTTGCTGGACGTAGCCAACTATCTTCTGGATACAGGGCAAACTCTCGACGTCATCGACCTGACTGGTCTGCGTCAGCCGGGACGCATCCCGAGCTTGCCTTCCTGGGCGGTCGACTGGACGGCGACCAGGTCTGGAATGCCCCTGAACAACCCATTCGCCCCGCAGCACCTGAAATATTCCGCCAGCGGAGAAAAACCCTCCAATGTTCGGCGACGCGGCGATAGCAGGAACGAGATTCTTGTCGATGGACAGGCATTTGACCGAGTCGCATGGATCCTTCCATTACCCGAGATAACCCCAGCAGCGGCAGATGATTTCTCCGCGGTGACGGCGCTGGGGAACTATGCAAGTGAGGCCCTAGAACTGGCAAGACAGCATGTTCCAGATCCATATCCACATTCTCGCCGTACGGATGGTACACAACAGGACCTGGAGGAAGCAGCTTGGCGTACCCTCATCGGCGACAGGACCCAGTCAGCCCGGCCGGCTCCAGAATCTTGCGGGCGAACCATCAAGACAATGTCAGGCCTCTTACGGGATCTTGACCGGCTCCAAGTCCAACATGGCGGCGGCGACCCATCGAGCATATTCACGGACGGTTTATTACCATCATCGCAGATTCAGTCACAACTCGGCGTGACTCCCGAGCGGCAGGCGGAAATCCAAAGGGCCGTGGAAGAGTTCAACAACATGGACTTGCTTTTCGATTTCGGCAAGGGATCGATCACGTTCATGTTCTGCGTGACGGAGAAGAATAGATACATCGCCATGGTTCCCAACGTGAGCAGACCCGGCGACACCATCTGTTTATTGTATGGCGTTTCTGTGCCCTGTGTTCTGCGCGAGTTTGATGAGGAGGGGAAGAAGGACGGAAAGTTGGACGGGGGGAGGAACAAATACCAGCTGGTAGGAGACGCCTACGTCCATGGAGTTATGGATGGCGAAGCTTTGGGGTCTGGCGACGAGACTACATTCTGCCTGTGTTAAACACCCACACAGGACCTATAGTTACATGAATAACGAATCTTGGCTCCTGCTCTACCGCTTGATCCGAGTGACGTTACCTTACTTACTTTGGCTCTGCCCCTATCTAGTGTACTCTAAGGTAACTGCCAGGTCTCACGCCCTGGGTAGAGACGGGGGGCCTAGACTAGGTGATGAGTTTTGTCTAGCCAAGTAAGTTTCCTCCTCCTCTTTCTCTTGTCAAAAAGTAAGACGACATTGAAGTTGCTGACAGATGATGAGCAAATTGAGATGTGTGCTTTTCACAGATGGAAATTGGGCTTTTGAAGGCGAGCGTGGACTGTCTAGTTTAGGTGCTAAGCCCTATTCATATATATATACATATATATATAGGTATATATGACATAATGACAAGGTCTCGAAGTACTGGCAGAACCGTCTTATTCTACTGTGGTGCCTACCTATATAAACCCCTCAGAATCTACCTCACAATATGACGGGTATCGCACGAGTTAACAAGACCATTAACTACCACGTAACCAAAGAAAAAAAACTCGTGGCAGAAACGGTAGATTTAGAATCTTCCGGTCAGCTTTTAGCTACTGCCGCGGTTTTTAGATCCTGGAAAGATATGGCTTGATTGAGTTGTGGTGACGCAAGTTGGAAGGATGATAAGCACCACAGTAAAATGAGACGGTTCCACAGTACGTCGAGACCTCCTCATGACATATATGGCTTCTTCTGTTGGATAAGAATAGGGGTAACGTCTTCCAGGCCAGCTGAAAAGGGGGGTGGATTCAAGGAAGCTGAGCTGACTGACTACGTGTCAGCCCCAACTAAGGTCGACCAGGACTTGCCAAAAAGTGTTAAACTTCGGTGGGAGCGGAAGCGCAGTGGGGTCTGAAGAAGTGCAGGTAAGGATGCTTGTTTTGTGAGTGGAAGAGGAGAAGTGAGCCTGTGGCTGGCTAAAATACAATGCCCTGGGTCCATGCGTGCCTTCCACCTGCTCTGGGTGCTCCTGCCTGGCCCAACAGGTCGGAGTTGTCGTGGTCACCGCTTTTCTTGGACGGGTCGTATTTTAAAAGAGAAAGGAGGAGCATCTGCCCGGCCGTTCTCGACGCTTCCCCGGGATCATGGCCCGGCGGTGTTTACCGTTTGACATATGTGGTCCCTAACCTTCGTTACTGAGTGGGAACGGGAAATAGGATTGTCTCGGTTTGGAGGGAATGCGGCGCTTGCTATGCAGCTATGATGTGTCCGCGTTGGAGAATCACCCAGCCCTTATTTATCTTCGTCGCTTGCTGAGACCCGTTTAAGACCTTCGGAAAGCTAGATATCGAATACGACTCTTTTTCCTTGGGTCATCAACAACCTCTCCCTCATCTGGTTGGCTGAGTGGCCTTTCTTCCCCTGCTCCGAGATGGCTACCCGGCCGGGCGTGCTGCGGATATTGCGGCGGTATCTGCCCAGGGGTTGACTCGGACTGAGAGGACGCCGGTGTGCCTGGTATTACCGCGCTATTAGATAAAGCACTAGCACCTCCCGTTCGTGATATCAAAGAGCTATGATCGCTGTTGGCGGTTCCCGAGGTGCTGATGTTGGTGTTGGTGTCCGCCAGCGGTGTCTCGTAAGAGTCTTGGACTTGGACTACCGATGGCCTTGAGGGAGAAGGGGTTATTGAGCTGTGCCTGTCCTCGGTCTCGTCTCCGCCCTCGCCGTCATCTGGCCATTTCCACCGGAATCCAACGCCTTGGCCGAATATGACTGCGCCGTCGTCAAAGCTTTGCAGGTCCAGAGGGCCTTTGGGCATAACTCGCTGCACAAGACGGTTGGGGATGAGCTGTTGGACGGGATCGAGGTGGGATCCCAGTGACGACATGTTGGCTCGGTGGGGCCTTTCGCACATGCATTCTGCAAAGGGGCAAGTCTTGGAGGGATTCAACCAGGCAAGTTTCGGACTGACTAGGACCGGGGTACATGCTATATCCCCGCCGGCATCTTCGATGATGTTTCGTATGTCGGCCAGGCAGACGCAGAGGTAGTGCTTCCCCGTGGGGACGGAACGCCAGTTCGGGCATGCGGTTTTCGAAGACCCGATCGATGGGACCACCAGCTCCCCGAACTGCTTTCCAAAGATTGTTATTGCTCGTGCCACCCGTGTTAGCTCGACCCAGCTGAAGGCATTTGAGGGAAGCGTAGCCACCCGAAGGTGAGAAGGATCACGACCAGTCGCAAAGTCCTTGAAATCCCAGCCTTCCAGATGTCGGCGAAAGCGGATCTTTGCCCTGAAGACTGTCGGGTTCTCGATCTGACATTTATGGTCGATCATCTTTTCCAGGTACTCATAGAGTTCCTCTACCTTGTCTCCGAACGTGGTCATTGGGGTTATTGTCTTGGTTACAGTATCGGTTTTGCCCGAAGATAGGGTTGTCTTCTCGGTGTACGTCTTTTCATTGGCCTGATAGACCGGTAGGCGGCGATTCTCCTGGTCAACAAGGACTTTAATGGCCGGGCCTTCCCTGAGCTTCGAGAAGTCGAAGAGGAACTGGGAGCTGAATTTGTCAGTGCGGGAGTGTTCGAGCGAGCCGCGCAGGAGATGGAGTAGTGCGTCGCTTCCGTTGACCATCCAACCGCGCTTGTCTTCCACGTCCCAGAAGACAACATATTTCTGTGAGATCCATCGCAGTTTGTCAATATAGCCATTTTTGGAGATATGGATGGGGGTGTCCTTTTGGCCAGGCGTAGCCGTGAGCCCTCCAGTGACAAACAGGCCGCCTGTTAGGGTGAATTTCTCGAGACCAACGTCGCGACCCGCGTGCGGTAACCCCGAGCCTCTTATGTCATAATTTAAAAGGGGTGAACCTATCGATCAGTTCTTGGTTAGTTACCGATATATGGAATGGGCTATCAGCGGATGAAACTCACCAGCCCGGCTATCGGCCTTTGTACACCAACCGACGATATGTCGTGACGTCGCCAACTCATGCGGCGAGGCACAACCAACGGCTGTAGCGCCAGCATCAAGGTAAGATACCCTATCTCCGTAAGGATTGCTGTGATGATGCCAGATGTAGGTGCCGCCGACATGCTCGACGGCGACGAGCATGGACGAGAAGCCCTTGATGTAAGAATTTCCGAGAAAGTGGTTGAGACGATCGCTCTGGACCAGTCCAGCCATCATATTGAGGGGTATTTCAAGTCCTGTCCCATCATTGGGCCTCCGTCGTATGGGATAACCCATCACGACAACAGGATTTCTAAACATGCTTTCCCAACAGGTGCCGTTTGGGCTGACATCATCCAAGTCCTGTTGGTGGACGGTAGACCATTCGATAGAAGCAACCTTGTTGTCGTCATATCCAGAAATCTCGGTGATGGTAGGGTAGCGATAACTTGGTGCTTCCGGCCCTCCGCTCGTCGCCCCGGGGCTGAGGGCTGTAGTGATCCAGGCTATCTGCTCTCCTATCTCTGCGATGGCATCGACCGTGCCTTGCACCTTTACTGAGAGGCTTTTGCTGTCTTTCAGAACCTTGGCTCTTGCTCGTGTTCGATCGGGGAGCTTCCCTTAACGGCGAATCATTAGCGTCGTGAAACCCACCCAAGACAAAAAGGTATGGTGGACAGGCACCTTGGTACCTTAGTTGAGACGACAGGAATACGATATACGAAAGTGGGAAACCAACTTACGAGTGGCTGTCTGACCATCCTTATCAACGGCCGCCTGCAACAATTCAAGCACTACCAAACCCGTAAATGGCCAGGTCTGTTCCAGATAGCCAGAGCAAGAAAGGGCCTGCGCATCGGCAGGATACCCCGTTATGGTGATGACCTCGCCGAGTCTCGCTCGTCCGCTCCCGAGTTCTGGGTACTCGCAGTCGAGAAAATCGTGAATACCCCAAAGACATTTGAACTTCATTGTGTATACAGTCGAGGGACACCGACTGCTCACATAATGAGTTCTGGGGAAGGCGTCCATGACTTTGTCTCGGACTCTGGTAATGGCATCGTCTGAGGCGGCTGGGCGGAGATTGGAGGCCTTTCCCAAGGATGCGAGTAGCCATTTAAATGCCGGGGACTGGAAGGCAATCTCGAGATCTCTCGGTTCGTCTGGGAGCGTCAGCGGGTCCACGTCATGAAGCGTATCCTCCCAGCTCTGGTCGAGTGACGTTACTGGGCCATAAACATCATGGTGGGCTGATTCTCCTCTGGAAGCCCTTCCCGGCGTGTCCGTTACTTCGTGGAGCCACGATTTAACGTTGTGGTCTAGATCGTCCTTGGCGATGGGCTCTGGGTGCCAAAAGGAGGAATCTTTGTCGACTGTTGTTTCCAACAGGTCTTCTCGGAAGCGCCGTGTAATATCACTAGATAATTATGTCGGCTGTCAGCTTGTGTCATTCAAATGCATCCCCTTGAACTATCAAAGTATGACACTAACCCTCTATACTTATGAATGAGGTACATGGCTTCACTTTCCGCCCGAGACGAGGTATGCTGGCCCAATCTGAGGGCGAAGTTTTCGAGTAAGTTCGGCAGGAGATCGATAATGTGTTCCTTAGCCTCGGCATCCAAGCCTAGCGATCTCGCCTGCTCGCACAAGCGATCGGCAAATTGAGACTTGTACATATCTACTGGCCGCTCGTCGACATATTGAGATGCCGAGTATATCGTAGCTGCGTCGTCTGCAGAGAAATCATAATCCGACAAGTCGACGACACCAGTGACACTACTTTCATAATCATTCCTGTTAACCGATGTCGAAACTGGGCCGTACTGTTTTTTCAACTCTTCTCGAACGAGCGCCCTGCGAGATTTTGCGGCCTCACGCCGCTCCTGTTGCTCTGTCGCACGCCGCTCTTGTTGCCATGTCATGCTATCCGTTTTGAGATCATCAATCATTTCCTGTGCACCGCTTTAGTTACTTGAACGGTTCCAGATACCATGGTGTTACCTGGGATATGCAGTGTATAATATTATGAGATCTCAACGGTCAAATATCACTTACCGATGCAAGACTTCGATGTGCCACGCAAGAGTAGCCCGGAGATGAACCCCCATCTGCGAACTAGAAGTACAAAAGCATTAGGTCACGTATTAAAATTCGACTCCTTCAGGCACATCGAAGACAGGTATTTCACCGCGGGAGCACTAACCTCCCAACTGCCTGGACGCGCCACAGCTTCTGGTCCAAGGTAGCGGTGAATGTCGGGCGTGATAACCTCCCTTTCGATACCATCGCCAGGGATGAAATATTCGTTGGGACGAGAAGGGTGAGATGGATCCATTTCAAATACTTTGCGAGAGGTGAATTCTTCGACTGATACCAAAGGGTAGGGAGATCGCGCTGCGTGGTCACTCGGCGTGATGGTTTCAATCTCGACAGCACCAGGCTTGTTCTGACAAGAGGTGAAAAAGCTGGGGGGGTCAAGTGTTGATGAAATACTTGTATGCGGCCTAGATTCTAGGCCTGAGAGGAAGAGCCCGGAGGATTTCCTGCTGGGGGTGGCACCTTCCAGGTCTAACACGTTGGGGTCCAGCTGCGCTCCGAAACTCTTTCGGGGGCATTTTGTCCGTTTACGGCTCAAGGCTGTCATGAAGGGGGGATGGTTGTGCAGCGTGGCTTGAGAATAGGACCGAATTTGCCTTGGGCAGCAACAGGCAAGGCTGCGTCCGATAGAAGTGACGGCACGACAGCCCCGTAACTATTCTTTGTGGCACGTTAGCGTAAACCTAGAGGTTACACGACATCGTCTCGAGCACACCTACTTGTTGTTGTGTGTTGGGGGGCGGGTGGCCGGTGTTTCCGATGCCAGATGCATCCCACTTTTCTGAACTCACCTTGCTATCCCTTTCTCTTCTGCTTGACTTTTCAAGCAGAAATAATTCAAGACAGCAAGGCGGCGATTTGGGTGTTTGTGGGATGGATATATCCGGATGCACCCTTAGGGGAGATCCGCTGAGACCTGGGACACGAGAAAAAAGAGCCTTGTTTCGTTAAATATTTTTGAAAGATTTCGTCGGTATATACAATTTTATTTTGAACGTGTCAGCGCTTGTGAATTGAAAGCTAGATCTTGTGAGTAGTTTTGTTGGATGTTAAGAGTTCGCCTCTGCTGTCCCACGACTCCGCTTAAAACCGGGTTGAAGATTCTCCTCACTTTAAAGATTTTCTCGGCGTTCATGAACCACGACGTCTACCACTTACCCTTGCCTCTGCTAGGAACTGGTTCAAATCACCGCCGGTAAATCTCCCTTCCATTTATAAACAAACAAAAATCATCTAACCACTTTATCAGCCTCACAAGAATTTCTCACCTTACCTCACCCTCTCATCAGGCTCCAACACCTTCACCACAAGGACAAATCACCACCATCCCTTAGCAACCCCCTCCCCAATCCAGCAAAAATGTCATCACCAGAAAAACCCCAAGACACACACCCCCACGATGACGACGACCAAGAAATAAACCTCTTCGCTGACCCAGAAGACTTCTACCCTCCCACCCCCCCGCCCACAACCCAAACCTACCTCACCACCTCCGGCGCCCCCATAACCCTCCACCTAGTCGGCCACTCCCCCCTCGAAGCGCACCACCTCTGGAACGGCTCGCGCGTGGTAGCGGCGCACTTCGAAGCCGACCCCTCTCTGGTCTCCCAAAAGACGGTCCTGGAACTCGGCGCCGGCGCGGGCCTCCCCTCCCTCGTCGCCGCCATGCTAGGCGCTTCCAAGGTCGTAGTGACCGACTTCCCCGACCCGGACCTGATCCAGAACCTCTGGCGAAACATTGACGAGTGCACCCTCATCCCCACATCACCCAACTCCGACAAACAAAACATAATAGTAGCAGACGGCTACGTATGGGGCATGAAGCCATCCCACCTCCTCGCCCATCTCCAACCCTCCCCTGAATCCCAACCTACGCCATCCCAATCCCAATCCCACTCCGAAAAAAAATTCGACGTCCTAATCCTAGCAGACCTCCTCTTCCGCCACAGCGAACACACCCGCCTCCTCCGCTCGGTAGAAACCACACTGACCGTATCCCACGAAGCGAGAGCCTACGTAGTCTTCACGTCCTACCGCCCCTGGCTGCAGCACAAGGACCTCCACTTCTTCGAGCTCGCGCGGAAGCGCGGCTTCGTCGTTACCAAAACCTTCGAGAAGGTCATGGACCGCCCGCTGTTCGAGGACGACCCCGGCGACGAGGAGGTCCGCAAGACGGTAACGGGTTGGACGCTCGCCTGGCCCGAGGCGTTTGTTGACGGACGGAAACAGATGGGCGAGTGGCCTGGTGTTGTGATGGACCGGGAACGGGAGGAGGATGGGGAGGGAGGAGTTGAGAAGTAGAACTAAAAGGGGGGGGTTGGCTGGTGATTGGGAGGGGCGGAAAGGAGAGGGACTTGATGGGGACGAGATATGTAAAAGGCATATAGGATGGGGTCAACAATATCTGGAATAGGTATCATACAATACCTACTCCGTGTGTGGATATACGGCATGGAAGCTGTAATTCCATCCTCTGCCGTCCAGAGAACGGGTATTCAAGATGCAGATGGGATAGCGCCTCCCTGCTATGTGGACCGAGAGAAATGGACACTCGAAAGAGCACCCACCGCCTTGATGGGGGCGCTGACGACTTGTTCCAAGGCTATAGATCCACGGGTGCATGTGAATACATCAAAGCTTAGGTGTCTTCTCAAATATATTGACCAACAGAGCAATGCGCAGAATTTGTACGGAATATCTCGCTCGGCATACCTACTGCGGATGCCCATAATCCATTTTTTTACTAACATGTCAAAGAGGTCTCAGCTCGCCCCCCAGAACTACTCGGGCGCAACTGGAGGCGCATTGTGCACCAAACACCCGATACACTCGCAGTCGTCCCCACAAGGACACGACATGATATTTCCCCCACACGACCCGTCGCTCTGCAGCGGCAGATTGACAAAAAAGTAATTCGCATCCGATAGCCACTGCTCCTCGCCCGGCGCCGAACCCTCGCTCGGCGTCTGTGCGTCCGGCGGGGATTCCGGAGCTGTCGGATGGCCCTGCGGCGTGCTGGTGGCTATTTCCCCCCCTGACAAGCCATGGGTGGCGCTCCCGCTCCGGCTACCGTTCGACTCGGCATAGGCATTGTTCACATACTCCAACATCGTCTCGTTGTACGGGTGGACGAGACACCCCAGACACTTGCAGTCCTTGCCGCAGGTACACTTATAGCTGGTGCCCAGCTCGCCGGGAGTGCCGTTGGCTGGCGACGTCGCTTGGGGCGCATTGGCCACCACGGGCTGCGACGCCACCTGCTGGTACATCCCACGGTCGACTGGGTGGTATAGAGAACCGTAATCTGGCGGGTACGTGACAATCGTCGGATACTCAAACGTAGACTCCAGTCCGGGCTTCAGCTCGACATCAGGCGCATAGTGTTGCGTAAACTCAGTCGTCGACGTCGGCAACCCATTTGCTTCTCCGCCTCCGCCGCCGCCACAGCAGCTGCTAACCGCCGGCGCTGATCCATTTTGCTTTGGTATCGGGGATGGATCCAGTCCCAGGAGCACCCCCTGACCGTTTAGAGATGACGACTGATTATGCCCGCCGCCATTCACATAGGGGGGCGGCGGCATGACTGTCCTCAACTCCACGGTCTGGGGAGCATGATTATCCTCGGTTTTGATACCCGGCGGTGAGCCATGTTGTATCGTATAGTATGGTACTGGAGTCGCGTACATCAAAGGCGGCGGGACCACGAATGCTCCAGGGGGCGCAGGTGAAAAACCAACGCCGTCGAAAATTAGAGGGTGAGCAGCCTGAGGAAGTGGTACGGGGATGCCGTTCGAAAGCATGGCCAGGGCATTCGTTTCGAGACTCGTACCGCCCGGTGTGACTACGTTGACGGACGCTGGATCGACACGGCTCAGGTTCGACGGATCGAACGATTGCTTCCGCCCATTCGACTTCTTGCTCACCCGGAACGATGCTTGTCTCGGCGACGTTGTCGGCGACTGCTCGGATGGGGTCGAGTTCGTCTGGCTGCCGGTTCCGGGACCGCAACCGCATTTCTGCTTTCGCGGGATGGCGACTTTGAGTCCGCCGCAGCCACAAGGCTTCCCCGGCGGACAGGGGCACGAGCTCAGGGGGCGGCCTGGTTTCCTGACAGGAACCATGACCCGCTCGTTGAAGTGCTTACAGCTGGTCGACCGGTGCCCGCGAATACATGGCGAGCTGATGCCGACATGTTAGCTTCCAACATATCTCGAGGTGTGCCGCCGTGACACCGGCCGCAGAGAGCCTGGCGCTTAGGAGTACAAGAAAAGACAAACGTACCAGGCCATTTTCAGGCCATCGATGATGGGCATTTTTAAAGTGTGGTCTCACGGGATGCTACCCCGTGCGCACTGAATGATGCGGATGCTATCGAGTCCGCCGATACGAAGCAAGGAGAAACAATGGTTATCGCGAAGCCAGGGAGATGTCGCAAAGATTGAGCCGCATAGCACACCTGGATAGTCAGAACTAGCGACCCAGACTACCCGACCGTGACGCTACACGAGCTCGTGGTTGACACTGCCCAGGCCAGTGTTGTGGCAATCACGACAAGCCGAACAGCTCCCGGAAGAAAGCACGGCCGCGCCGCTCGGTTGGTCAACCAGAAGCAGGAGGAGACGCCGGTCAGAGCCGGCCGCAGGAAAAGGCTGACGATGGGACTGCGCCAGTCTTGCCGAGGGGAAAGGGGGTGGACCGGTCGCCGTGGCTCCTGGCTTCAGAGTCTTGGTCGGGCAGACTGGAAGGTGCTCGGCCGAAGACCCGCAGCGTCTGGGACAAACCACAACGACTTCAGCAGCACCGGGAGCGGAAAACAGACGGAAGTTTCTGCGTGCGAGCAGGCGGGGAGGGGCAAAGTGACGGCAGCAGACGGAGCGGAGGCTAGTATCACGCCATGTGGTGCCCCGGACGTCCAGAGGGTATCCTCGGCGGCTGATCCGCGAAGGCTGCGTGTTGACGGGTGTGCGGTGATCCGGGTTGGCGGTTCCCCTGGGGCGACGCCGAGAGGGTCTGTTGTTGTGACGGTTGGAATTCGCAGTCTCGGATAGAGAGGCTGGAGCCAGAGAGGTTCCCGGGAGAGGGGCGGTTGCGAAGAAAGAAGCAGCGGCACAGCTTACGACGGGACTTTGCGGTACACCATGCGCGGTCTCCCGGCCTCCCAACTGCGCGTCACGGCCGGTATGGATGTGCGAGACGGCGGTTGATTCGACCCAGGGGTGGTGCCTTGAGAGTCGAGCTCGTTCTTTGGTGGGGTGCGGCGTGGACGGAGAGGACTGAGCAAGTTTCCATTGGCCGAGCGCCGTGTGCCCTGTGCGCTTGGCAAGCCCTCCGTGACGGACAGCTCTTGAGGCTGCCGGCTGCGCGGGACACCTGGCGTGGGGCGTCTATTCTACGCAGAGGGGTCTGGCCCCTCGCTTCAAATCTGTGCCGAAGTCTTGGTTCACCTTCCGCCTTGGGCCCGTCAGCTGCGTTCAGCGAGCGAACAGCCTATTTATTCACGGAATCCTAGACGCGTGCTCGGGCTTGTTGTTAGCGACTCGGGTTCCAGTCCTTGCTTCGGACGGAGTCCTTCACGCCCGCGCCAAAAGACTGGTTCCGACGAAGGAATTCGGCCTACAAACTATTTGCTGCACACCAGGCAGATCTCTGCGAACCGAGCCAACTTTGCCTTGCCGTGAGATCCGCAATGTTGCCGTGAGGCTTGCTTCAGCTGCTCCGCTACCACCACACCAATGCCCATCCTCGCCAACCTGACAGTTACGTATATTACTAACCATTATGCCCATTTTAGTCAAGTAGTAGGTTGGCAGGTTGGGGGCGCGTGGCATTAAACCGGGTCTCCGCGGCGCTACTAACCCGTAAGCGTTTGCGTGTAAGAGGCGATTGAACCAACGACCATGACTGCTTACACCTGGAAGGCCAGCTATCTCCCGAATGTCCAACAGCATCCGTGCGAGCCCACGAAAACAACAAGTTGCACAAACAGCCACTCCGGCCCGAACAACGATTCGAATGATGGGTTGGTGTAAATTTGGTGTGCTAGCCTCCGTCCTCGGAGTCCGAGCCGGCAAACATGTCGACGGCTCTCATCCTCTTCCTCGATGGCGGGGCTTTAGTAGCCGTCATCTTGAACCCAGTGACAGGTATGTCCTGTCCGCTCGTCGCCGTGCCCTCGGCTTTTTCGTCCAGCCCGCCCATATCTGTGTCGCCATGGCTCACCGGTCCGCGAATCAAGGTGAAAAGATCTTCATCCGGGTCGCCGTCGAGATCTTCGTCCGAGAAGAGCTCCTCGATGCCTGACGAGTACTGCATTCGCGGAGACTGCGCATCGCCATCGGTATCTCCCGTCTCTAGTATCCTGTCGAGGTACTCCTGCCCTTCGGCCGTTGGCGACGGGTGACCTGATGGGTTGTGTTCCGACGCCGGTTGGGTGGCTTCAATGATTTTGAGAGAATCTCTTCCTCCGACCGCTGCCTCCACTGGTTTCCAACGACCCGTATCCTTCTTTGTCGTGTCGACGGGAATCGGTTCTTTGGCTGGTAGCGGTGGGTTCTCGAAACTGTTGACGAAAAAGGCATGTGTCTCGACTGGGAACACACACCATCCCTCCCAGAGGTTGAGGACCAATCCTACACTTCGTTTCCACTTGTCGGCGCGGAGCCGCCCCCAGTTCAGTTTGTCACCCATAGAGCCAAGTAACTCAAACGTTTTCCGCTTCCGCAAGGCCACCTCGAAGTGCTGCCGGTAGCGCCAGGCATGCCGTATGCCACTTGTAGATGCCGACGAGAGAACGTCGTTAATGACATAGAGGCCAAGCAGGCGCGCCGCGCTCATGTCTGTTGTCTCAGTGGTGGATTTCTCGCCAGGCGCTGGCGAGGCCTCGCGAGATTCTGCGTCCTCGGCGTCCTTGTCCTTTCTCCCGGCCTTGGAATGCAGATTGGCCGACGTGTACGCAAATGGCAGTTCGATGTTGGATATGATCATGTCGACGATCTCGCTAGCGCCGCGGCTAGCGTGGGTAATCGCAAATGCTGTGATACGTGCAATGTCGCCCTTCCTGATCCTCGACAAGGTTGTGGGTAGTCGAGCCAAAAGGTGCGTCAACTTTGCCTTGTCGAGAGGGTTCAAGAACGTATCCTCTTGCTCATTGACCCCGCCACCTGGTTCTGCCTGCCGGTTTTGCTCGTCTTCAAAATCCTCCTCATCGTCAGAGTGGTACTCTGAGTCGGAAACGAATTCATCCACCGTGGTGGTATATTCGTATGCGAGAGGTTGATCGGGAGTCTTCCAGGCATGGCTGCCATCAAAGAGAGGGACGTACTTCGTTTTCGATTCAAACCCGGTGATGATCTTCCACAGTGTGAAGCGGTAGTAAACAGCGTCTTCGCTGCGCGCATCCCATATCCATGCCCACTCTTCGTCGCGCTGGACGTTGGGGCGTGACATCAACAGCGCTTCGGACTCGACGCCAAACTCCAGCACCATCTCGATCACTGTGTGAATCATACGGAGCTTCCTGATGTCTTTGGGTGGTTTGACTGGCACGTGAAAGAGTCCGCCTCGACCCAGGGGGCCACCGAGAGGCGGCCCATAGGAGGATGGGGGAGCATAGCCACGACCGTGTCCTATCTGCAGCGGGCCTTGGGTTACTGGAGCATCCTCAACTCGTTTTGCGCCAAAGGGATTCGAGACTGTGGTGGAGGACGACGCCAAGGTAGTAAGGCCGGATGCGATCGCGGCCGACGACAGATGCCTGTGTATAGACAAGAAGTAGCCCAGTCCGAGATAGCGATTCTGTAGCGTGCTTACGGCCGCATCGATCTCGGTCGCCGGGGTCTCCTTGGAGAGTGTTACGATTGCCGCGATCGATCTGCGCTCGGTAGAGCCTGGCGCCGTTGGGGGTACAATCTTGACGTTCTCGACGGTCAAGTTTGGCGGGATTATCGTCTTGATGAATGCTGGAGAAGTTCCGGGGGGCAGATTCGCGAGGCGCAATGTCGGTTTCGATATTGCCTTTTCCTCAGCCCGGTCGACCGCAGGCACCGCCTTGTCTTCATCGTCGCTGGCATCGAATGCCTTGGAAAGCGATCCAGGCTCGCGGTCCTCAAAGCCTAGTCTTCCACGCACGTCGTCCGCTTCCCGCTGAAATCCTTGTTGAGAGCCATCGAAATGTCTCTTCTTCCCGAAAGAGGATGGCACTGGGCCTAGGCTGCCGGGGCCACTCTTGGGGGTGCTCGCGGATATGCCAAAGTGTCGTTTTCCTGGACCACCATAGGGTGTTTGGCTTCCAAATGCTGGCCTCTCTGGGGGGCCAGAGCCAAATCTCGAGGGTCCGGCGCGTTGGCCGTAGGGAGAGGAGGAGGTGTCGTCGTCATGGTCGAAGCTCTTGACGAAGTCCTGGAGGACAGCTGCCGTCTCTGCAGCCTCGCGTCGTTTTTTCGCTTCGGCTTCGGCCTTTTGCCGCTCGAATGCCGATTGTTTGCTCGGCTGGTGCAGCTTCGCCTCGACGTCAGGGAACTCGGCGATCTTCTTGTTGGAGGACATACTGAGCGCGTGGATGGTGACCGCTCATATTGGACTCGATTTGGCTCGTTGTTGGGGGAAGCTGGGCTTCGCGACCGAGCTGTGCTCACCTGGACCTCTGGCGGGGAGTCCGTGCGCCAGGGACTCTTTGCGGAGGATACCAACACCGCAATGACTTAGAACATGGTTCTAATCTTGGTGATCTGACACGGCTCACAATCGTATTAACCGCCGGAATTAGAATGATCACAACGTTCAGTATGACATATGTTCCTGCAGCAATTGCAAAGTGGCTCCAAACGCATTCCGGTGTGTATCGCGTACCCTAACCCTGAACCTTGAACACCCGGTGGGGGATTTTGATGGAAAGGCTCTTAGCTTCAGGAATTGGTATATTCAAAGCCTTGGTATATTCTACGGAGTGACAAAGAGAATCAACGCTGTTTGGGTTCGCGTGGAATATCATATGGTCTCGGTGCCAAGCCCAGACATTAGTTATTCTATGGGCCAAACGCTTTGCCGTCGAAATGCCACTTAAACCTTGGAAATTCGACAAGCCGCATGGGCACCTTGGTATGTTCCATACTTACCGCATACACTCGCGAATAAGGGTTTACTCCACTTTGCCGGCCCTTACCTGCTAGAGCCAATAACACCAGGTGCTGGAAGCCTCTGAGCAGGCCAAGCACGCCTCACAATCTTTACCCTGGGAAACCCGCTTTTCAGTCCAGTCAAATCGTTTCCAGCGCTCCAGGGAGCTGGCAAAAGGCTTTAAGCTAACGACGGGAGCGCTGGGGGAGCGCTGGGGGAGCGCTGGGGAGCCCTACAACGGCAACTGAAGTGGTTGGCTGAAGTGATGATGCGAGATTGTGAAGTGTGCTTGGCCTGCTCAGAGGCTTCGAGTGCCTGGTGTTATTGGCTCTAGCAGGTAAGGGCCGGCAAAGTGGAGTAAACCCTTATTCGCGAATGTTTGCGGTACGTCAACGGTCGGACGGGAGAACGCGTGCTCATAAAATATAAGGTCCACATTGCGTCTGCGGTAATTACTCTCGAAACGCTGTCTCAAGACCTTCAAGCAGAGGCTGATGAGGCGGGTCCTATGCACTTATCGTAGAAGCACAATCTGTCACCCCTTGAAGGAGATTGCAGTTTGATGCAGCTCAAAACAAAAAAGACAAAAAATAGCCCCAAATATGTAGAGGACGGCGTATCGCATGTGTCTCTGAGAAATAAGATATTTCCCGTGGAAAAGAACATACAGCAGCAGCTGGAACGACAGTGACAGAGGGGGAAGACGTGTTAGGGCACGCGAAGCCTGCCACCATTTTAGCGTACATGATGAGACCACACCAGCCGGTTGGACGGGTAGAAGGGATTCCAGCTTTGTTTCGAACATACATCTCCCAACTTCTCCTCATTTCTGCCGATTCCAAACGCAGATCAACTCAGCGGTTCTTTCCATCCCTCTTTAGCGACACCAAGGCACAACAGCAGCTGATCGTGGATCCCCGGCATTCCTCCGGCGTCCTTGAAACACAGGCTGCCCACACACCCGAGTCCCGACGTGCCGCTGGGGGACAAAGGCCAAAGCCCGACCTGCGTTGTTGGCTGCGTGTGCCAACGCAAGAGACACACTGCCCAGTTGCCAGGTCCTCTCGGCCGGAACTCGCAACCCCGCTGGTACGATAAACCGGAAAAACAACTGTGTAGCCGCCGCTGCTGCTGCCTCGCTTGTCTATCTGCCCGTGACCTGCGAGGTTGTCCGTGCCTCGACCGGCTATCAAAATGGACTCAGCGTCTCCTCCCTCCTCCACTCTACCCACTTCTCTTCCTCAACAGCGGCCTAGCGCCTTCTCTCCCCCTTCCTCCATCCTCATCATCGGCTCTGGCGTTTTTGGCCTCAGCACTGCCTGGGCCCTCGCACGGCGCGACACCTTCTCGCAATGCTCCATCACTGTCATCGACCGGTCTGACCCCTCACAGCCCGACGCCGGCGTCTTCCCTGCACGCGATGCTGCTAGCATCGACACTAGCCGCATCATCCGTGCTGACTACTCCGACGCTTCCTATGCCGCGCTAGCCGCCGAGGCCCAGGTGCAATGGCGAAAGCAGAATCAAACATCGGACCTAGGTGCTGAGGGGCGCTACAGCGAGAGCGGCCTCGTTCTTGTCGCCGATGCGGGGCCGACTCGAGCCCCCGGTGAAATCATTGACAAGTCCAGCCTGACCGGCATGGACTATGTCCGGTTCAGCTGGGACAACGTGCGGTCCATGGCCTCGAGCGACCCTGACTGGGCCGGACGGATCCACGAGCTGCCCAACCCCGCCGCTATTCGCGAACAACTCGGCACCGGTGGCAGCTCGGGGACCTGGGGATACTTCAACGGCGGGAGCGGCTGGGCAGACGCCGAGGCATCGATGGCCTGGCTATTCGACCAAGTCGTCGCAACCGGCCGTGTCGTCTTCGTCCATGGCGATGTGGTGTCTCTGCAGTCCCACGACAATTCCGTCACCGGCGCAAAGCTCTCAGATGGCCGGATGTTCTCGGCCGACCTCGTCGTCCTCGCAGCCGGTGCCTGGACAGGCGGTCTGATCGATCTCTCGGGCCAGGTCACCGCCACCGGCCAAGTCCTCGGCTACCTGGACCTCACCGAAGCAGAACAAGAACAGCTCGGCAAGATGCCCGTCATCCTGAACATGTCAAGCGGTCTGTTCATCATCCCACCGCGGAACCGCATGCTCAAGATCGCCCGCCACGCCTACGGCTACCTCAACCCGACGAGCCTGGCACCACTTGCCTCGTCCACCACGACGCCCTCGCAACCCGTGTCATACCCGCTCACACACCTCACCGACCCGTCGCTGTCGATCCCGAAAGAAGGAGCCGACGACCTCCGCAGAGCCATACAGGAGATGGTCCCGCTCCCCGGACTGGCCGAGCGTCCATTTACAAAAACACGCATCTGCTGGTACGCAGACACGCCCACGGCCGACTTCATCGTCGACTACCATCCGCATTGGACTGGGCTGTTCGTCGCAACCGGCGACAGCGGGCACGCTTTCAAGTTCATGCCTGTCCTCGGGGACAAGATCGTCGACTGCATCACGCACAACTGTCCTCGCGAGTTCCTGGGCAAGTGGAATTGGAAATCGTCGGCAGCCACGGTCGTTACGGAAGACGGGAGCAGAGGAGGGATATCAGGATTGATCTTGTCGAGAGAGTTAAACAGGGATAATTGAGCTTGTCTATAAGATCTGAATGGGCAAATAATCAGGTACGTCAACACGAAAATCACCAAATGCAAGCATGGCTTAAGCAAGGTTTAGGATAACTGAGGCATTGAAGGCTAAACACCATGACTAAAACTCAACGCTCCAGAACTCGCAAGAGAACGAGTACCTGTGTCATGTAGCTGTTGCCGGTGACCGAAGCCTTCATGCCCTTTCCATCAGGCAGCTCAAACCCACTCGTGGCTGTTATGAGTCGATACTGCGAAGGACTGTATCCAGCGATCTTGGTTGCATTGCCAGAGCAAGACCGGTGACAGTCGCAGTCTGTGGGCATTCCCAACTCCTTCAACTCCTACGCATACCCTTTCCCCGGGTAGCGGATTAAGACAACAATCGACCCGCGCTAATTGCCGTCGCGCGCATTTTGATGACGCAGCCATGCGCAATCTATGTGGATATCAAGGCATCCTATGCCTCGATTCGAAACATCCCTCCTGTAAGTTTCCTTTGCCGAACGCCGGTGCAATGCAGTGACTGAAGAGGGAAAAAAGCAGATGATACAACATCTGAACGCAGCTCCGCAGATGAGAGCTGTAGCCCAGAAAGCTTTTGGTGGGTATGATGTCGTGACCTCATGAGAGAGTTAAGGGTGGTAGTGAGGGTGATAGTGTACAAGTCGTAACGCTGAGAGGTGGCGCACGGATCCGGTGGCGTGCAGTTTTCCGAGAGACTTTAGTTCTTTCGGAAATCTGTGTGATGTTAGCGTTACCGAACGTGAACTATCCAGTGCATGAAACGAACCTTGCAGCACAGGGAAGATCATCTCGAAGGCTTGATAGATCTCCTCGCGCACCTTCGCGCCAGTGAGTACGATCTTGCCGCTGACGAAGATCAAGAGCACAATCTTGGGCTTGATCATGCGGTAGATGAGACCAGGGAACAACTCGGGTTCGTAGGAGCTGAAGTTGTGATGCTTGGAGGCAAGACCCTCGAGACGGATGGGGAACTTGATGTCGCAAGAGCCGACGATGTTCTGAATCTTGAAGTCCGTGAACTTGGAGTTGAAGCCAAGCTTCTGGATGATACGTGCGTACTTGCGAGACGCAAGCTTCGAATCATCTTCCGACTTGGCGCCAGTGACAACCATCTTTCCGCTCGCGAAGATGAGGGCCGTGGTCTTGGGCTCACGAATACGCATGATGACAGCCGCGAAACGCTTCGGGTTGTACTGATGCCACAGTTAGACCTTGCACTAGAGGCGAACCTCTCTGCGATCTTGACATACCTCCGCATTCCGTGCATGGAGAGCAATCGTCTTGAGATCCAAGCGACAATCAAGATTGACGGTGGCGACGATGTTCCTGATCCAAGTCAGCCCACTAGCCCTCTCTGGAAACCCAAAGGTGGTCCTACTGGAGAGTGGGCGTCAAGCCACTTCCGTTGGGTGCCGCGCCAGGCGTTGCAGCAGGGGTCGCGGGAGTCACCCCAGTACCGTTTGCGGCTTGCGCTCCCAGCATCTGACCGTTGGCCGCGGAACTCTTGTCATGGATGGACGAGGGCGGCGTGAGCTCGCCAGCAGCGCCTGGGAACGACAGAGAGCCGGGCGCAGTGAAGGCCTTGGCCTGCGCGGCATTGGAAGGGTGGGTTTGGATAGCCTCCATCTTGCTCCGATTTACAATGCGGAAAGCGACGTATCTCCTTTCTCGTGCAGATCTGCGCGCCTGAGAGTTAGACGAAGTGAACGCTGGTGGAAAAGTGATGGATCGCTGATCGTGGAGTGGGAGGTTTGTTGTTTTGGGGAAGAGTTGGCAGCAGTGGCGGGGTTTTTATAGGTGGGGTCCGTGTGTGGCGGGCGGGCACGTTGCCTCCACGCAAACGGGACCGTTGCCAAGGTGTGCGGTGTGCAGGTGGACAGCGGAATCTCAGGAGGGGCTTACCAGTCGTGGGAGATGAACAACTTAATGTCTCCCCCTCCGATGCTGTCTGCGACTATCGACCTTTGGATATCGGAGATCTCTCGATCTGCGACGACGACCAAAGTCGAGCGAGTGGGCTGAGCTGGTCCAGAAACCGGTCGGTGATGTGTGCACCGAGACGACGGTGGTGATGTGCGCGACCACGGGACTTAACGGATTGCGGACACGTTCAGCTCACGGCAACGAGACGTCTTCGTCCGGGATAAATAGCAGTGCACTGTGACCTGTGCAAATGGATCTTCTATTGTCCTCGATGATTAACGGTCGACGATGACGGAGGAGGTCGGCTGCTTTTGAGGAGAAAGGCGCCGCGATGACGAGTCGGGATCCTTTGTCCAGAAAGACGATTGAGCTCCTGTCCGGTCGACGACGGATTAACCCTTAACCTAAATGAGAGGTGCGCCCACACAAACGCAGGTCGGAAACGAGAAAATGCACGACAGCGACAGACAAGCTGAGCTGTTGTGGTTGAAGACGAATGCTTCGGAGGAGGTGAGGGGGTGTGTGGTGGGGGTGACAAAAAATTGAGGCCGAACGTGGGTAACGGGTACGTAGGGCCGGTCGGGACTTCCGCGCGAGGGCTCGAAACAAACGGGTTGGAGGGAGCGCAGCCTTCTTATAATTTTTGCCCAGCTTGCATTTTCCGGCCTCAGGCAACAACGCTAAAATTGTGGCGGCGGGTCCCTTGGTCTTCGATGTTTTGGGAGGCGCACTAACGGCCAATGCAGCCAATCAGCACCCTGAAAAGCAAGACTTTATCTAATCTCGGCCACCCACCCTCTGCTGCTTCCTCGCCTCCTGAACCAAACGTGCACTTTCCGCAGATGTACCGGTACTTCCGCCCAGCTGCTTTCCGCCATGCAACCAGTCAAACTTTGGCATTCCCGACCAGTTTGCATCATTTCAGCAGCTTCGTGCCTTCCAGCAGACGAGCCACACACCACTTTCCAAGCCTGAAACACTGCGACTTTGCCCCCTTTTTCTCCCTTTTCCCCCGACTTCCAGTTGTTGCGACTGCAATTCACCTCTGCCAGAACTACGACGATGTTCGCTTCCGACGTCCTCGACGAGGAGCCGACTGGGCAGCACACGGAATGAATCTCAGCATCAGGCACGACACGTCCTCGACTTCCAACAACACGCGGTGCGAAGTGGCGCTGTTGGCTGATGAGGTCTCGCTCGGCCAGCCGTCTTGCCGTCTCCAGTTCATGCGCTTGGTGGTGGATTCCTGATCGCCACTGCGACCGGCACACGAGACTACTCTAGGGGCCTCCAGCGATGCTCCGAGGTTCAGACTTCAGCAAGTGCTCCTTTCTGCTCCGCCTCAACTCTTCCCCTTGTTGCCTCTCCTATCTTCACGGATCACACCTTGGATTGTTTTTCGAGTCTGCAAGGGAACAAGGTTTCTGAAGACGACAGTAGCTCTGTTTGGGTCTAAATTTCCGAGAACGATGTTGTTACATCGCCGCATATTAGCACGCCGCCCCAACTGGAGACCCGGATCGTCCGACTGAAAGACACAGCACCACAAGATGGGCTATCGATGGGTGGATTGTCAGGCTCCAAGTGGGTTGCAGGTTGCTTGCCCTCACTGCTGATGGTGCGACGCCTCCCAACGCCAAGTCAACCGTCAGCTCCCTGAAAATAACACCAAATGGCCTTGCGGAGGTATGTCCAAAACCGTGCCGTTGTTCCAATTGCTACCACGAGGTCTCCAGGCAATCTCTACGCTACGGACACGCATCATGACGGTAGGCCGGAGGACGCAGCCTGCATTGCCTCTGCCGAATCGCCCAAGTCCATGTCTGCGGCTTCAGGTCCGTTTTGGCGGCTCCGAGAGATGCTTAGTCGGGTTTACATGCCACAATGGCCTTTCCCGTCTCCAATATTGCCGCATACGCAATAGTTATGACGTTTCTCCTCGCTCATAAGGTTAGTTACTTTTTGCATTCGAAATATCTAACGATGCAGCTGTTTTGATGTTTGCACACTGGCTGGTAAGCGTTGATGCCATGAATGTCAGGCCGCAAATTTTATCCGGCGCTGTGAGGTACCTGTACACCGGCCTGATGGAGATTGGCCCGTGTGGCTCAAAGCGCCTATCCCTGTCTCTTGCGTTTCCGGAGCACCAGCCTTCTCTCAGCTTCCTACCCCCCCTATGACTCATTTGCATTCCCACCCTCTCCGGTTTGCCCTCAAAACCCAACCTGCTGCCACACGGGCGCAAAGGGAGATTCCTAACGGACTCCCTTCGGTTGAATAGATGCAGCACGGTATTTCAATCGCTGAATCGCGCGCGCCCGATGATGCGAAGTCTGCCTCTTAGGCGAAGCGATGTGATGGAGACGGGAAGGGTAGCATCGGCGAGGTGGGCGGGCGAAAGAAATTTTGATGTGCGAGGAGAAGCAAAAAGAAAGGTTGGGTCAGAAAATGGACAAGGCCACAAGGCCGCAATCCGGGAGAGGCTCCTCGGCGGCCGGGCACTGTTGCTGCATGCACACCCCCACTTCTCCTGACAGGGAGACGAATGGGCGGTCCAGGCCTGCCAGGCTGCCTCTCACATGCAACGGCGCAAAGCTTTGGCGCATTGAAAAGCCGGCTGGTCGCATAACTGCCGCGGACGCAGTGAGGCGATTTGATTGGGCGTCGAGAGGGTAGAGTGTCCTTGTGTCTTAAAAAGGACCGTTATGGCTCGGAGTAAATGGTTACGGGTTGATGGTAAGATGGACTTATCTATCCGTCTGTAAAAGCGCATTGCCCAGCTTTTGGTCCTTGGATGACATCGGCTCTTCTTGTTGCGCCGGAGGTACTGAGTACGGGTGATTGCCGCGACATGCTCCGTAGTACGGACACGGGAGGTCTAAATCCAGCTGGACGCGGGACCATTCAAGTCTGCTCCCTCTCGGGCCGGCTGAAGGAGAAAGTCTGCCCAGATGAGCGACGAGATGTCGGCATCCGGATACCAGCGGATAACGTTCTAGAGAAGAAAAGAGCCTCGCCCGACTGGAGGGTCAGTACAGGTCCGTCGGCAAGCAGGCACTCATGGCTGCCTGGAGCCTTGTGCATCGAACCTCTTCCGACAAGATCCACCCCTAGGTATTGTATTCTTTACAGCCTGGCGAGGCAGTTGTTATCTAGAGATACTAGATGCAGAGTCCGACGCGAGACGAGGCTCTCGCACTACGGCGGAGTGCGTGATACGCATTTCGGTACGCACTTTCGCAGGGCGCTACAAAAGTTGGCGGTACGTTTCTCTCTAGTTACGATTACAAGATCCGTACTCCGGCGCGATGCACACAGCACAGTTATCTTTAGGATCGATACTACGGGGAACAGAAGCCAGATAGATTTTTGGAGTACCTGCAATAAAAAGACGGGTGTTGCACCCACCCACACGACGCGACACCAAAAATGGGGACACGGATGGATTGGATGGATGGATGGGCATGTAATTTCGCGACGCGTCGGGTTCGCGATACCGCGTTTGACACGCCCGCGACATTTCCATTTTCTAATCTTGCCCTTGCTGGCAATATTATAGAGGTCCTCATATTATATGCCTCGGAGAAAAAATGGTTCGTAGCAAACCGTCTGGTCACATTGATTTCTATGCTCTTGTATGAGAGTTTATCGCTTTATTTTTGTGATGTGTTGCATACACCCAACCACCGCCCTAAACAAAAGCGCACCGACTTTCTCCATCGAAACACCTTGGTTATGTAGGTATGGTATGTACTTGGATATAGCTAGTACGTTGATCTCTGCGTCTGTTGAAGCCGTGGCCTCGAACTTTAGCAGCAGCAACATAAAAGCCCCCGCAAATCCTCGTCCGCCCCCTTCGGACACCTTTCAACGACCTGACCTGTTGAACCCGGCCTCCACTATTTGCAACCCCGGTTTTGCAATATCAGAAACAGAAAACCTCGCCCCTTCCCTTCTACACAACGACAATAGTCTCTGTTTATACCCCGAGCAAAACACTTCCGGGATATCTAAACCAATATCATAGAGACGAGACGCGACAGACATATACCTACCCTGATAGTGTTTCACAACCCATCTATGCAGCAACATAGAGATATCTCTTTAATCCCCTTTCCATAGAGGACACCAACTCTGTATATGCAGACAGTAATCCTCCTCCTCCTCCTCCTCCTCCTCCCAAAGCCGATCACACCAGAAACGAAACAAGCTAGTGGTCTGAGCTGACAGTGGTCTGTTGAAACCATCATCCCCAAGACTATACATCTACAACAAGCTTCGCAGCCACACATAAATCCCACTCGGCTCCCCTATAAATCTATCCCAACAACCTTTAGCTCCAAACAAAACACCCCCTTCCTCCTCCTCCTCCCAAAGCCATCAGACAGTCTACTTGATCAGCAGCCCACCTAAGTCATATAATACTTTGGCCCCTCCCCGCCCTGCGGCACCTGCCAGTTAATATCCTGCTTAGGCGCCTTGATATCACAAGTCTTGCAATGAATACAACTAAAACACACACCCAAAGTTAGCCCCCTTCCAGCTTCCAGTAGTAACAAAAAAAAAGAAACTCACTTCTGCGCATTAATCTGAAACCTCACCCCCTCGGGCCTCGTCGAGTCCTCAACATACTCATAAACCCCCGCCGGACAGAACCGATTCTCGATCCCCTTGAACGCAGGATACGTCTCGGCAGTATGCCGCTCCCAGTCCTCGACCTGCAGATGCACAGGCTGGTCCTCCTCGTGGTTCGTGCCCGTGCGGGACACGCTCGTGAGGATATCGAACGTGATCTTGCCGTCGGGTTTAGGGTACTCGATCTTGCGGCACTGGTCGGCCGGCTTCGTGGCCGCGTGGTCGGCCACCTTGTGCTTGAGCGTCCAGGGCACCCGCCCCTTGAGCAAAAAGGCCTCAATACCCGAATACACCATCCCGCCGTAGATTCCGAGCGGCGAGTGGAACGACGGCCGCATGTTGCGCACCTCCTTCAGCTCCTTCCAGATGGATGACCTGCGCAGCGCGTCTTCGTAGTCGTACAGGAACACCGACCCGTTGTCCTGGCTGCCCTGGAGCGCCGTGAAGGCCGCCTCGGCCGCGAGCATGCCCGACTTCATGGCGTTGTGCGTGCCCTTGATCTTGGGCACATTCACGAACCCGGCCGAGTCCCCAATGAGCGCGCCGCCGGGGAAGGCCACCTTGGGTATGCTCTGAAAGCCGCCCTCGATTAGGGCGCGGGCGCCATACGAGATACACTTCCCGCCCTCGAGCACATCCCGGTAGAGCGGGTGCTGCTTGAGCTTCTGGAACTCACCGTACGGCGAGAGCCACGGGTTCGAGTAGTCCAGCGCCGTGACCAACCCGATACTGACGAGATTGTCCCCAAAATGGTACATCCACGCGCCACCGTACGTATCGTACGGCAGCGGGTATCCCATCGAGTGCACAATCTCGCCCTTCTTAAACTTCTCCGGCTGCACCTCCCACACCTCCTTCACCCCCAGCCCATAAGTCTGCGGCTGGCTCTCGCTCCGCAGGTCAAACTTCCTGATGACCTGCTTGCTCAGGCTGCCATGACACCCCTCCCCAAACAGCGTGATCCGCGCGTGGAACTCCATCCCCCGCTCGAACGTATCCTTCGGCCTCCCGCTCCTCGAGATCCCCAAATCATTCGTCGCCACGCCCTTCACACTCCCATCCGGCTTGTAGAGAACCTCGCTTGCGGCGAAGCCCGGATACACCTCCACGCCGACCTCCTCGGCCCGTTCCCCAAGCCACTTGGTGAACTCATTCAGACTGACAATATAATTCCCCTTATTATGCATCTGCGGCGGCGCCGGCACGGGAATCGCCATCGTCTTCGTGAGGAAGCGCATACTATCCTTCCCCGCCGGCGTCGCCCCCATAAATCGAGTCTCGTTATCCTCGGCCAGCCAATCCGGCAACAGCTCCTCGACGGCCGACGGCTGGATCACCGCGCCCGACAGGATATGCGCGCCCAGCTCGCCGGCTTTCTCCAGCAGCAGCACGCGGAAGTCGTCGTTCCCCGCCGCGTTGGCGAGCTGTTTCAGACGGATAGCCGCCGCTAGTCCCGCCGGTCCGCCGCCGACGATGCACACGTCTACCTCGTCACTCTCGCGCTCGATCGTCGCCGGGTCGAAGGTCTCTTCCTCATCGGCGGGGAGGCGGCGGGCGGGTGTTGTCGAGAGCGGGCGCGCGGGGGTTATAGCTGCGGCGGCTGTTCGGCGGACACGGGGTCGTCGTGAGCCGTCGGCGGCGCAGGTCTGCGGGTTTGGAAGTAACCGCCGGGCGGCTGAGAGGGTCCGCAGGCCGCGGGCCGGCCATTGGGTCGGGGCGCCGGCGACGGCGGCGGTGGTGGTGGTGGACGAGGTGGTCGCGGCCCGGCGGGCGAGGCCCCGTGCCGAAGCGGCAGCGGCAGCGGCAGCAGACATTGTGTGCGGAGTGGGAAATGCGAAGGAAAAAAGTGGCCAACTACGGGTTCATTTCCCGACTGTCCGTCCGCTGGGGGATTTGGGGGCTACCTGCGAAACAAAAGAGGGCCGGAAGAAGGGCAATCGGCCGGCAGCGACATGAGAATGAAAGTCAAGTTCATGACTTTTGGCCCTTTCAAAAAGCTCAATGACGTTTCCGCGGGGGTCCACCCACCAAGGGATCCCTCCACCCACCAATCGTCTTGTCGACATTGGAAAACGGTCTGTGCTTTGTAAATTCTACCCGAGGCAAGCCGAGTTCACTGTGTTTCAGGGTCCGAATTCGCTCCTCTCTTCAACCTCCACTATCAACAGCTAAATATCCAACTTCTTATGCCAACACATATCCAACTTCTTATGCCAACACATATCCAACAAAAGCGCACTCACGCGCTATGCCGATTCAAATGCGGAATCTGATAGCGCGCAGCCCGCCCCTTCTTCACCGTAGCCCAAAAGTCGTAGCTCCTGTCCTTCTCCCTCCGCGCCAGCTCGGCCCTCCGCCTCCTCCGCTCCTCCGCCCGGCGCCTCTGCTTCTTGCTCCTGCGCGACCGCGGCTCGAGCCGGGCGAGGACCGACAAGCTGCCGACCAGAGCCCGCTTGGAGTGTTTGTAGACCGTCTTGACCAGCGACTGTGCGCGCCAGTTGTATGCCGCGATCAGCGCGATGACAATCAGAATGGCCGATGTCGGGAGCGAGATCAGCCCGATCGTCTTCAGGGACGGCAGATTCTCGTCCTGCCACTCGATCGCGTTCACTCCAAACAAGCCAGTGAAAAAGCTGAGCGGCAGGAAGATGACTGTAAATGTCGTGAAGATCATCACAGACAAATTCTGGCTCGAAGCGAGCTCCGTCTGGACACGCGACCAACGCACTTCGTCGACCTGCGCTTGTCTCTGTGCCATTTCCAACATTTTCTCGTACTAGATGCCCAGTCAGTACCTGACCACATGGAGACCAGAGAAACTTACATCTTTCCTGACCGTGTCCACCCTCTTCATCATCTCCTTTGCCTGCTGTTTGTAGTCGTCAAGATATTCGAGGGCCTCGTCCAGGTAGGCCTGCCCGTTGGATGTGATATGGTTCAGATCCTTGCCGTTGTAGATGGTCTTCATCGTCTTGATGAGCGACTCCTGCGTCTCAAACAGCTTCAGGAGCATGGCCATCTCATCGTCCATATCCCTGAGCTCCAGCAGCGCCGACGTGTTCTCCCTGTTCTCCCGTTCCGCCCGCTCCAGTTCCCGCTTGTGGCGTCTCTTGATAGCAGCCGGGCTGTTCTCGTCTGGCTCCTCCTCTGAATCGCCGTCTTCCTCCGAATCCATCACTTCAAATGTCTGAAGCCGGAAGTGCTTCATGTTTTGCGTCATCCTCTCGGCCTACAGGACGAAAAAAAAAGTCAGTGACAAGTGATCACAGAGGACGAGAACACACATACCAACAAGCCAATGGCTTCTTCAAAGATGCGGAATATTTCGAGGTCTGGATGAGAAGACCGGTCGAGAAACACGGTGACGGCATGAAACACGATAAACGCTGCAAGCTCCAGCGCATTCTCGGTTCTTCCCGTCAAATCACCGTTCAGTTCGTTATAAACACTGTTCCGCAGGTCGGCTTGCTGGAAGAGCGTGCCTTCTCTCGGGTCCGATTCGCGTTTGGGGAAGAATGTAGCCAGTGTGGCTATCAAGTCAGCCACTCGTCTCCGATACCTATCATTTACAGGGAACTCACTCGTGTCAATGGCCCAGAGCCAAAGATTGTCAACCATGAGGAGATTGCCATCTCGCAGGTCTGTCTCCTCCTCGTAACACGTCTCGTCACCCGAGCTCTCGGCTTCTCCATCCCCTTCCTTGGAATCACCAGAGCCAAACGTAGATGACGTGCTGAAATGACCGGTGTTGACCGAGTGGGCGTTGGTAGCGGACCTATGAAGGCTCCGCGGGCGAACGGGGTCTCGCGATGGCTCCTGCTTGGTAAGTTTGTACAACATCTGATCATCGTCACGCGCGTTCGTGTCCTGCAGAGACGGATAGCCAAACTGGTCCAGCGTGCGACGGCTGTTAAGCGGGGGGTCAAAGCCGATATGTTCCCAAATGACGCGCAACTCAAGCGATTCGAGATCCGCAATCTGCTGCGGAACAGGGGCGGCTCGGCCGTGGCTGACCCGACGCTTGATGAGATTCCGCCGCCGGACGATACTCTTGTACGTATCAAAGTTCAGATACGGGAAATACAGGTAAAGACAGTTCGGGCTTATTCCGGGCGTGACTCTTCCGCCAAATGAGGGCGGTACCCAGGGAGAACCGGCGGCATCGGCAGTCACTAAAGAACATGACGGCTTGACGTAGGACGGCTGGGCCTGGGAATGGCTGCCGTGGACGTGCTTGGACTCCCAGTTGTCGTAGTTGAAGAGCTTGGAGAAGTTCTGGTTTTGTGTCTCACTCAGCTTGTCGAAAATGTTCTACCCACCAGGTCAGTCCACCAGTAACGGATAAGGCTCATGGCCACTCACCCGAACCCAAATTGGATTCGTAAACGGAGTGTGAATCCACATAAACTTCCGGAGGTTGGGATCAGGCCGCGAGAATCCTGCTGTCGGATCCCGGATCACGAAGCCGGCGTTGCGAAGTCCCTCGCGTTGCTTGGCGGTCAAATCCGACTCCCTGAAATCCGTCTTGGAGTAATTCACAACATCAATCGAGCTGAGTTGCATGGCTGGCTCCGATACCGTGCTCGCCGTGTCCGCGTCACTATCCGGACTGGGGGAGCGCGTAGCCGGCAAAACGGGGGCGCTAGCCCCATGAGCACGTTCACCTCCAGATGGTACCAGAGGCGGCCGGCCTCGGAGGTTGAGCGAAGGCCGGGAGGAAGCACCTGTAACAAGAATGTCTGGAGACCCGGGTCCGGTCTGACCCTGCATGGAATCAAGCGTGTCACTGGGCGACGCCCGCCATGCTTGCTGTACATTATCCCACACGCCCATTCCACCGCCGCCAGGTCCGCCCTGACCCGTACCAGAATTAGCTGCAGTTAGACCTCCCTGGCGTCTGGACATGCGACTCAGTCTTTCCGCTAAACACCGCTCGGGACCTTTGTCGAGAAATTCGCCGAGGTGATAGCGGGTGGCGTACAGGCGGATGGTTGATTCCATGTCGGCGTCCGGGTCCTCGTAAAACCCAATGACTTCGACCTTGACATGCTCTTTCAACTTCAGGGGCGTGTGGATGTAGGCGCTGAGCTTCTGTGCCTTCAATATGGCAGCCGAGAAATCCTCGAGGAAAGTGCGCATCGTGTTGACATTTTCCGGACCGAACGAAGCAAGATGAGCGTGATCGCTCTCGATTGCAAAAACGTCTTCGTGCCTGAGCTCGAGATATGCCGACTTGATGGACACGAGAGGGGCTCCAAACTGGACCTCGCTTGAACGGCCTCCTCCGGAGCCAGAGAGATCCGAATCTATCGTCTCGTAAAATGTCCAGATGCGGAGCTCGCTAGCGATATCGAGAAATTCCTCCTGCATTCGGAGCAGGTTTGGATGCCCCACGCGGATCTCATCCGACAGACTCTTGGGGATCTGCCGCTTCAGGTGGAGGAGCTGCTGAATGCTCTCCTTCATGTTTTTCATCGACAAGTAGCTGGATCCTCGGTGGGGCGTGGCTACGGCTGTCAGTTCCAATGTCGACAGTCAATACATGCCAGGGATATTTACCAAAGAATACGACTCCGTGACAGTTGTACTTGATCTCACGATACTCGGGTAGTTTGGTGGCCAGGAGGAGAGCGAGCTTCACGACTAGACCGCCAATGCTGTGGGCAACGAAGAAGATAGGACGTGAGGGACGCTGGAATCTATTAGAACCACAACGGCACAAGAAATCCCACACCGAAAACCCACCGTGCCCTGGCGTTGCTGCTGGATCTGGTTAAGGAGATCTCTTGCTAGCATCTCCAAATTGACCCCCTCGACCAAATCTCGGTGCCTGTAGACCATGACTCTCGCCGTGCTTGCGGATCGTCGGATGCTCTGCCGCACCCACATGTGACCGGCTCGAGTAAGGGACCGATCTATGGCAGGACTCAAGGGAGCATCACCCGCTAGTTTTGCCACGGTTGGAAGCTGGCGTAGGTTCCCGCTGGAAGGGGGGCCTATGTAGCTGTCGGGTGTGTAGTCAGAAGTCCACGTCTGCACCGGATCCGCTCCCGGACAAGCCACGGCGATAACATCGACCGTGGTATTGTTGTAGCCAGTCCCACTGATATCGCCGTCGATATGGGTGAAGCCAGGTCCCAAGATCTCCTCGGGAAATTTCGTATCCTTCACATCTCCACCTTCGGTCTTGTCGCGACCCTGCTGGCGGGGATTCGCCGCCATATCAGCTCTCGAAATCTGATCATCCTCGGATTTCTCATCGTTGCTGCTCTGTGTCGGTAAAGCTTCGATGTTGACGACCTCAGCCTTGCTGGTTCCACTCTCTTTGTCCGTTGTCATCCTTCGACACCTCGGACGTCCGGCTCTGAACACGGATAATTACAGACAAAAAAAGGTGTGTTCCTTGCGATTATGATTACTTTGAGGATGCCTCCATCTTAATACATAAGCAAAAAGGAGAAAAGAACGAGGGCGTTAACGTGATTTTAAAATGCCGCCAAGATGCCGCCAAGGGCAGTGCCTCCCCAGGCTTCAACGGCGTGGACGGGAATCGGCACGGGAGGGACACGCGACGAGGCGCCGCAACCACTAGGACACGCCTTCCCACGCCCCAAGCCACCCCGATTTGCCCCGAAAGACCACTCGGCGCAGCCCGGGGTGTCGCGCTGCGACTACCGCAGTGTCCTGTGACACGCTGGCCGTCATTTGAGCCGCGCGAAGGATGGACGCTAGGCGAGATGTGGGGATTGAAATGTTAAGTAAACCGTAAGCGTTGGAAGATCCCCAGCAGCTTCCAAATCCAACCGAGGGAGGCTCGTAGTTCTAGGCTTTGGGTGACACAAAAGGCGAGCCTTGGCTCTGTAGACAGCCAAACCCATATTGGACTGGGAAGAATATCTTTGGTAAGGCTGTTCTGCTGGAGGTGTACCAGCTTGCACGGGCTAACCAAGTTGTGAGGGCAGTTAGTTCAAGTAGGAGAACTTGAGAGATGAACAGATCGGGCATGGATGGAGTTGCTCGTTGACCAACCACTTTTTTGGTAGATACCCCAAAAGCAGCCCTCCTAAAATGGCAACGGAGTTGCCAAATACAGCCCAAAGTCGATCGAGACGGCTTCTCAAAGTCACTGGAGCCCTTCGACAATGGGGACAATCGTTCTGCCTTTCTCGAAATTAAACCTGGGGCCACAGGCATTCGTAGAACCGACAGTAGCTGCCTAGGCTTCCCCAGTGAGCAACAAGGCATGTGCTCATAAAACTCAGAATAATGTCGAAATAATCCAGCTTGACACATTCATTGATTGTGCACTCGACAATCGGCCTGGATAAGGTACCCCAGAGTCCAGAGTGTGGTCTGGTTCTGAAGGGCGTCGCAGCCGCGAATGCCCCAAATCCAAGGCAGCAAAGGTCCTTGTTCAGGCAGTAACCAAACAGTCGCAGCACGGGCCCATCCTAGCTCTCCCGCGACCCATTTCTTCCTCCAACCTCACACGTCGAAAAATACCACCACATCACCGACGCCGCCTCGTGCCCCCATTCCATCAACAAGTCCACGATCCATTCCGCCTGCTTTGTCGCCCCGTCGTCTGCACCGCGCACGCCGCCCCATTGCCGCCCGTCCTGTCCCGCCGTTGCGCGCTGCGCTCACCGACCACCGCGAGGGGAAGTGGCTCTGTCCGCCCGAGGATAGCAGCGTCGGCTTTCCTTCGGCCTCCGTCTGGTAATCCATGGTCCCTCCACCCAGATCGGCTCCCACTCCAGCTGCGCAGCCCATCTACACTGGCATCGCCCCGTCTCCTCACCCCTCTCTCCCCGGAGCGCCCAGTGCTGGCGCCAGCCCCAGCACGAGCAGCCCCACCGGCAACACACTTACCAAGATTGCTGTCGCCCAGGTATACCTCTTGCTCAGTACCATCAAGGAGGACAAGGAAGACCCCCACAAGTGGGACGCGCAAACGGAATCACTACAGAAGGTATGCCGCACTGTGTCCTCGCTCCTCCCTGCTGCCCCTCCGCACCGCGCCTGCTAACCTCGCGGCCCCCGACCAGCTCATACATGACCACGGCATGGAAGTCTTTTCAAAGTACCTCTCGCGGCTCATCGCCATCAATGCCGGCCAGATATTCCCCAATCGGGCGGGCCCCAGTGCCGCCGGGAGCAACCACCATCTTTTGGCGGCCGAGATCCAGAAGCTGTCGCTGGACCCAAAGCAGTCCAGGCACATAGCCGAGGCCATCGAGACAGGGAGCGAGGATATCTTCCGCGACTTTGACCTTTCCACGTTCATGGAACACTTCGGGTTGGACGCGTTGGAGAAGACTGTCTTGGCGCTTGCTTTCAAGCTCGGGCCGAGGGCCGATTTGAAAACCAAGGGTATGGTCCCTGTACCTGAATCGTCGTGGTCTTGGTCAGACGAACATACCGTATGCTAACTGGTTTCCCACATTTCTAGCCGACGCCATTCTTTCGACCAATTTCCCAACGTTCGTCAACATCCTCAGCCGGCCAGATGGTCCACATGCGGACCTGGAACCAGATTTTGTTGCCGAGCTCCTCGATCGCTACATTCAGCTACACCCGCCCAACTTCAATGCGGCAGTCAAGAAAGAACTCGAGCACAAAGTCCAAAGCCGCTACGCCCAGTCTCAGGACTCGAAACCGCCTCCCGCCCAGGTGCTCGCCGCCTTGGACTTAATACGCGTCCTCGCTGAGAAACCGTCGAACACTCTCGCGTTGTACATCCACCGGACTGGGTCAAACTTCACCGCCGACGAGAGTACATGCACAGCCCTTCTGCAGAACCGGCCGACGAATATACAGCTGAGCGAGGAGCAGGTGTCCATCGCCCTTACGTATACCACGATTAGCCAGACACATCCACATAACCCTTCTGTTCTTGTGGCGGCGCTGAGAAGGGTGTTGCCGGGCGGGTTCAGGTGGCAAGACGTCGTCTCGTACTTCGACCATAGTGGGGCACGCATCACGTCCGATCAGTTCTTGCGTCTGTACAATGCGCTTCTTCCCATAGCCCAGAGCGATAGCGAGAGCTTCGATATACAGCGCTTGTGGGGTGGAGAGTGGGAGAACCCCGAGACGCAGCTCTCGTTCATCTGCGCCTTCGCGTCGCTCAAGCCTGAGCAGCTGGATGCAAGCACCATACCTGGTCTGAAACCAACCTTCACTCTGGACGAGTATGCGCGCTCGCACGAGTCGATTCGCGAGCAAGCATTATATGCCACCAAGCACCCGCTGATCTCGGAAGCTGCTCTCTCTGCTGTGTTCAACGTGGCTCTGCATAGCATGCACGCATCCCAGAGTACGGAAGCCAAGCGCTTGTTCCAAGACGTGGTGGTTCATAACCTGGCCATTTTTGTCGTCTCTGCTTTTGGCGTACCGAAGCCGTGGCCGACCATGGCAGAAGACACGCTGGCGTCCTTGTTCGATGGCTTCCTTGCGAAGACGCCCGAGGCGGATTTCGTGATGGATAGCTTATGGAGGAGAGACAAGGACTGGGTGAAGAAGCGGCTGAAGGATTCGCACGCTCAAAAGCCCATCAACCTGCCTCTCATTTTCGACCACGCTCTGCGTCAGAACTGGCTCGAAGAGCTCATCTATCAGCCGAATGCGCTTGCCCTTGACCTGGCCGCTCTGGCACATGCGGAAAGATATCTGGATATGCAGCAATGGGCACAGAGAGCGGAGGAGCATAGCGCAGAGTATGCAAACGCTCTCTATCACTTCCTCAGAGCAAAGTCGGACCTGGAGTCACAATACCAACGTCCTCCCGAGGGCCAGTTACCGGTAAAAGTATCGGTCACCCTGCAAGTCAGGACGGTTTCGGCTATGCTTCAAATCTTTGAAGAGTTTCTGCCCAAGACGCCAGTCCCGGAGCTAATGGAGGTCCAGCGCCTGTGTGTCACGGCTTATCCAAGACTGGTCAATTACGGGGAGGGCTTCGACGACATCATCGACGCCAACGAGCGGGAAAACGATGGCATGCCTCCAGCGGCAGTCGGCAAAATGGAGGAGCACTACAAGAAAATGTACGGCGGCGAGATACAGGTCCGTAACATGGTCGAGATCCTCGGCAGGTACAAGCGGTCTCGGGATCCCTTGGATCAGGACATCTTTGCCTGCATGATTCACGGCGTCTTCGACGAATATTCTCACTACAAAGACTACCCCCTCGAAGCCCTCGCGACGACAGCCGTGCTGTTTGGTGGCATCATATCTCATAAGCTCATATCGGACCTCCCTCTGCAGGTTGGACTGGCGATGATCCTCCAAGCTGTTAGGGACCACCACCCAGACGAGGCCATGTACAAGTTCGGGCTACAAGCGCTTATGCAGCTTTTTGGTCGACTGCGCGAGTGGCCAGGGTTCTGCAGGCAACTGCTACAAATACCGGGCTTAGAAAGGACCGAGGCGTGGAAGAAAGCCGAAGAGGTCATCCGGGAGCAGGAAGAAGACGCGTCGCGCTTGCGCAGTGCTGGCCCCGGTCCCGGCGAGGCGCTGGCGAACGGTGCGATCGACGACGGCCTGGACTCTGAGCAGCATCCACCCCCATTCGCATCTGTGAATGTTGATCCCCCTCCGCCAGGCGCCACATTCGAAGATCCAAGCGGCGATACCCAGGGAAAGATTCAGTTTGTCCTGAATAATCTTACAGATACGACATTACAAGCGATGTTCAAGGAGCTTCGCGAAATGTTGGACTCAAAACACCAGCAGTGGTTCGCCAGCCATCTCGTCGAGGAACGGGCCAAGATGCAACCAAACTACCACAATGTCTACCTCGAGCTCGTCAAGCAGTTTGGGGACAAGTCGCTGTGGTCGGAAGTCTTGCGGGAGACATATGTCAGCGTTTCCAGGATGCTGAACTCGGAGCTGACGCTGCAAAACTCGACCGAGAGGACCCATCTGAAAAACCTAGGCGGTTGGCTCGGCCTCCTGACACTCGCGCGGGACAAACCAATTAAGCACCGGAATATTGCTTTCAAGCAGTTGCTTATCGAGGCCCATGATACGAAGCGGCTCATCGCCGTCATTCCTTTCGTCTGCAAGGTTCTGATGCAAGGCGCCAATTCGACCGTTTTCAGGCCGCCCAACCCCTGGCTGATGGATGTTATCCATCTTCTGATCGAGCTTTACCACAATGCCGAACTGAAATTAAATCTGAAGTTTGAGATTGAGGTTCTGTGCAAGGGGCTCAACCTCGACCACAAGAGCATTGAGCCGTCCGGGGAGATTCTCAACAGGGCGCCGCCGCCTGAAGATATCGGCGAAGTTGTTGGGGCTGAGGCCCTCGATGCCTTTGAGAATATGTCGCTCAACGGAATGCCTGGGGTGGGCAGTGCGCTCTCGCATGCTGCACTCCCCTCCATCCCCGATCTTGGGCCGAATATATCGATTCCGCAGACTGAAGCGGCGACCGCCGGAAAGTTGCATGAGATAGTTCGTCAGGCGCTCACGCGGGCCCTGCAAGAGATTATCCAGCCGGTTGTCGACAGGTCGGTAACCATCGCGGCCATCTCTACACAGCAGATGATTCACAAGGACTTCGCCACGGAGCCGGATGAGAATCGTGTCCGTAATGCAGCTATTAACATGGTCAAGTCGACGGCCGGGAGTCTTGCTCTTGTTACCTCCAAGGAACCTCTCCGGGCGAACTTCACCAATTATCTGCGCAATCTTTCTAGCGAACTACCCCAGGGCCTGCCCGAGGGCATTATTATGCTCTGTGTCAATTCGAATCTCGATCTCGCCTCGAGCGTGATTGAGAAGTCGGCTGAGGAGCGCGCCATTCCAGAGATCGAGGAGATGATTGAGGGCGAGATGGAAGCTCGAAGGCGTCACCGCCTGCAGCGGCCGACCGAGCCGTATGTGGATCCTCAGCTAAACAGGTGGGCCATGACGATCCCGCACCCGTTCAAGTTGGCGCCCAACCTCGGCGGCTTGAACGCCGAGCAGATGGCCATCTACGACGATTTTGCAAGGCAGCCAAGAGTAGCCACCATCGCAGCTGGTCCGTCGCTGCCTCAGTCCGCCTCGGATGCCCGCTCGCTTGCCAACGATGTCCTTGCGGATCAGTACAACCCTATCTCGTCGCTGCCTACGCCGGCCGAAACACCATCCCTCCATCTCGGACAACTTCAACAATATCCCCAGCCTCATGCGGGGATCACCAACGGGCGGCAGACCGGGATCAACCAGATGGATGATAGAGTCATGTTTGACAGGGTCAACAAGCTTCTCGAGCAGCTCACCGCCGTGGCCACAAGCGCGCCGGAAGAGCACTTCGGCGAGCTGCCTAGAGCATCGCCGGTTCTGGATGTTGTCGATGCTTTGGTACAACTCGTTATCAAGACCCAGCAGGCCTCGGAAAGTGTTGTCACCTATGCAGCCGGGCAAATCTCGCAGCATCTTCTCCGTCAGCCAGATGACAGCCTGCTCCTCGAGAGCCTCGTTCATGTTCTCGAGACGCTGAGGAAGATTTCAGGCCCCGCCACGAGTCAGCAAATCCGCGCGCTGTTCCACCAGCAGCCGGGACATGTGTTCCTCAACCTGCCGCTCATTTCCGCCCTTCTCGGGACCGACCTTCTCGACTGGCAAGCCATCGACGCGGCCATGTCCAAGGCCCTTCAGCAACGAAAAGAGGGGTCCATCGAATTCCTGGAGCAGCTCATGGATATGGCTCTGCTGGGCGATCAACCGTTGGCGCTTTACGCTGATTTTGTCCGGAGTCTCGAGGAGGCCTGGACTTGGATCGAGGACGAGCCCGACGTGCCCGGCGGGCAGAGCTTCAAGGCCAAGGTGCTTGCGCCTCCGCCTCCCCTTCCTGCCCATTTCACCCCAGAAGATATCAAGCTGGTCGAGCGGGACCAGATGGAATATGTCTTTGAGGAGTGGGTTCATCTATGCAAGAATCCCGCAGCATCGGAGAAAGCGTCCAAGATCTTTGTGCAGCAGATGTACTCCCGGGGTGTCATCAAGAATGAGCCAGACGACTTCTTCTTGTTCGTCAGACTGGCCATTGACAGGTCGGTTGAGCGATTCGGGGATCCGGCTCAAGTTGCCGGCAGCCCCGTAGATCTAGAGGCATATCGGCCCATCGATGCCCTGGTCAAGATGATCGGCATCTTTTTCCGATCGCATGAAAACCGGACCGAAGGACATTCGGACAAGGCAGCATTCATGGATAGCACACTCGCCATCGCTGTGCTGGTGCTGAATTCGCATCACGTTAAGAGAGGGCCCTCGTTCAGCCAGCGCGTCTTCTTCCGCTTCTTTTCTATGCTGCTCCACGAGGTTGAGGCGGTTGAGGACGACCTGACGGATCACGACCGAGAATGCATTTACGTAAAGGCTGCCGTTCGCTTCTCCGACCTGCGCCCCAGCTACTTCCCCGGATTCGTCTTCGGGTGGTTAGGGCTTGTGGCTCACCGCGTCTTCCTGCGACGGATCCTTTCTCTGCCTGACAACAAGGGCTGGCAAAGTTATATGAGACTCCTCGAGCAGGCGTTGTCGTATCTCGGTGATCTCCTTAAGCAGTCAGCAGCTACCCAACCCACTAAGGAGGCGTACCGGGCCACGATTAAGCTCCTGGCGGTACTTCAGCACGATTATCCGGAATTCCTTGCCGCCAACTACGTACAGCTGGTCCAGAGTCTCCCGCCTCATGCCGCCCAACTGATCAACATGATTGTCTCAGCCACGCCTAGGGTTGTGAAGCAGGTTGACCCATTCCAGCCGAGTCTTAGGGTAGACCGGCTTCCCGACTCGAAGGAGATTCCCCCAAGCACGTACGACGCTGCTGCGATCCTCCGTGAGGTCGAACTTCTTGAAATTCTGGAACAAGCACTGCGGAACGGACCATCGGAGGATGTCATTGCTCAGATCGGACACGCAATCAGCCGGACCGAGGGAGAAGTGCCAACAACATATGGCAACGTCCCGGCAGGCGTGAACCGCCAAGTCGTTGACGCGGTGATAGGGCACATTGGGAATTTCGCCGTCAACCGCATGGCATCCAACGGCGACGCATCTTTCGTCCCGCCCGGGCTACCCGATGTTTGGACACTAGTATTGCTGGCGACGGAGGTCTCGCCCGCCGCGCGGTACTTTGTCCTGTCCAGCATGGTCGACGAGCTGCGTTATCCGAATGCGCGCACGTCCTTCTTCCTACACGCGTTGCTTCACATTTTCATCCACGACATGTCAGACCCGGAAGCGACCGATACTCGGCAGCAGCTCGTCAGAGTGCTTCTAGAACGGCTAGTTAGCTACCCACCACAGCCTTGGGGTCTAGTGGTCCTGATCCTCGAGCTTGTCAAGAACCCCAAATACCAATTCTTCGACCTGCCGTTCATCCAGGCCGCGCCCGAGGTGCGTCAAGTCTTTGAGGATAAGATTGCCAAGGCCAGTGCCACGTAGGCCGCGGCAATGTGGTTCGATTTGGAACTATGGTCGGACGTCTCCATATCGATGAGGCTGGGTTGGCGAGGATGATTCAGATGCGTTGCCTGGTTTGGAGACGGCTCGAGCCTAGCTTCGATATATTGGGATGGGTTTGTACGGGGCAGTTACGTGGAAGCGCCGTAATGGTACGATAGAGACGAAATATTTGCGGGGGTGGACTGGGAGGGACAGCGTCTGAAAACAAAATGGGGCTGGTGCACTTGATGTCTCCAGCGCGGTCGGGCTTGTAAGCTGGTCGACCTTGTAGTTTATGTATTATACTATACAGGACAGGGCGTGTTTGAATTGATGGCACGGGTAATGAAGCTTGATAACGGTTGAGTGACAGATTGAGGTGTTCCCAGCAAGGGCTCTTTGGAGCGGAATAGCCAGTGGTAAGCACTCAGAGGCTATCAAGCCAACCAGTGAAGAGGTACACGTTTTTCTTGATTAGAGTACATTCCGGGCTCTATCAAAGACTCGTTATCTACGATTGTTCCGTACCTTGGGTGCCATCTGACTTTTTTGACACCGCCGTGCGCCGTCTGAAGTCAGCTCTGACCCAAAGGCGGTGAGCAACAAGCAAGCAAGCGAAGAAACGAGGGCACATGTGCCGTTGTTACGCATGCATGTACCGTATGCATGCATGCATGCCATCAGCAGTAGTACCTAGCAGCGGCAGCAGAAAAAAAAATAATGCAGGCGAAGGATTCTGGGGAAGTTCGTGAGTGAGGGGTCGGGAGGTAAGGCACGGATGTTCGAGCACCCAGCAGAAGTCCTCCAATAACCAATAGCATTCCCGACCAAACCAAAAACAACCAAAAAAAAGAGCTTTGAGTGCTCGGATGGGAAGTGGGAAAAAAGGAAGGGGTCTGGGCGGCTGCTGCTTGGTGCAACACACCTGTGGTGGTCGTGGTGGTTGATCTATTTGGGGGAAAGGAACCGTTCAACTGGAAGGTTGGAGTTCTGGGGTTTGGGGTTTGGGGGATTTGGCCAACCATGGTGGACGTGGTGGCTCGATGGGGAAGTTGAAGCGGGATGATGTGATGACGGTAATGATGGGGAGGAGGATGAGTGATGTATTTTTTTTTGGGAGGGGGAGGGGGGGAGGTTGGGTTGGGCGGTTGAGTGCGGGTGAGGTCCGGAATAGATGAGCGTGGTTGTTGTGAGGGGAAGCGGGCGAGGAGGTTATTAGTTGGGATATATATATATATATACTCTAGGGAAGATTGTTGTCACGACGATGATTTGTTGGGGGTAGTGTAGTGTAGAATAGTTCTCTTGTAATGATGAAATGATGATGAACATTTTCGATACATACTACTCAATGGTGCTGGAGAGAAAGAGATGTCCGACAGTCTGCATACGTATCGCACGCAAGCTGGAAAAGGCTGGGAGAGAGATGCAATTCCCGACATCTGATTGGATCAACTTATATAGTGCTGATGATGCCCTGTCTCGTTCTTCGTTGCCTTGGTTTGGTTCGAGTGTGTGAGGGGTTGGGTTGGGCTTTTCCAGATGGGAACCTGCATCTACTCTATACTATTGCCAACTTATTCCGTAATCTTTTACATCACCACCCTCTTATTACCTGAGAGAGATGCCGATACGCGCCCGCACGGCGCGCCGTTAACGCAGAGTAAGCAAGCAATGAAAAAAGTCTAGGCACACGCGTGAACAAGCAAAGATAAGAAAACAAGAGTGTGGAGGAGCGATGGGGTCCAAACTCCAAACTTGGCGGGCGACGGGAACGCTAGAAAAAAATCGAAGAAGGGGAACCTGGAGGAGGGAACCTGACTGACTCTTGTTAAAGAGAAGAAAAAATCGTTCTAGAAGCGGGGTTGTCGTCGTTGGGTTCGGTTGAGCCCACTGGTGTAAACGGACTGTGAGTATGTACCGGTCTTTACTCCAGAAAGACAAGCTATCTGCTCTACGCATAACGGGGGGTGCGCGACGGTGGCTAGGCTGCTGCTGTGAAGCTATCGCCAACGCCTTTTCGTTAACTATGACGCTTTTCCACGTCGCTTTTCTGTGCCTTTTAGCCGACATAGGCGGCCACTACAAGCAATAAACACTTTTCTCGACAATCTGAAACATTGCCTTGGGGTTGTATGTGTTTATCGTGGAGGTGGAAGAGTTTCTTCCAGTGCTTGCGGACAAGTCAGTCCTTTGAGAGTGGGCTCGGGTTCTTTTCTTGGGGACTTTTTTTTTCTGGTTGCACCCTGAAAAAATGGCAGGAAAATCCCCGGACGACGGAATGCTCGCCGCGATTGGCCAGACTAAAAACTTCCGGGATCCACTTGCCTGTACCGAAGTTTCGAAGCCAAACACACGCGAGGTGCTTCCCCTAAAAGAGTTTACCGGTTGGGTCCGGCTGGTTTCCCCCTTGCCTCGACGCCTCGTCGCAGCCCAGCGACAGCCTGAGGCAAACAAATCGGGGTCTTTCGGTCAATAGCCCCAAAGGAGGAGATCGCCTCCTTTTGGCCGCTTTTCTTCTTCCTCCGACTTCCTGTTTTGTAGTGCGCTGTTTGTCCTGCTGATGAACTTTTTTCTTTTTGTCGTCTCCGTTACGTTTTGGTTTCCTCGGTCGCCCGCGTCGTCGTCTTCAGATGGTCGTGAGACTTTTGCCCGGATTCAGGCTCGCTTCTTATTAATAAGACAGTGCGGGTATCGCATTTTTTAAACTCGCGGCACGCCAGTGAAACGCTGCCCCGGAAACAGCATTCTGCTGCAAAATGACATGCGGACAGGATGGTCTGCAGCGAACCCGGACGACTCGGATCTTGGGTGAGATTGTTTGTTTGTCCACTCCATCGTGTGGAGTCAGGGTCCGCGACTTCATCTACCGAGGAAGGCATGGAAGGCCACAAGGCTTCGAGATGAGCAGATATATCACGCAAGGCCGTGGTCCTGCGTAGCATCAGTTGCCTCTCGGTGGTCCTCGCTGGTCATCGGTGGAGGCTATTGATGTCACCGATCAGCGCGCAGACAATGCGCTCCGCTACCTAGCAGCAGTCGATGTCCTCCAGATAGGAGAAGCACGAGAAGCTCAGGTATGCCCCTTTCCTGGGCGCGGCATGTGGCACGGCTGGGCCGGCTTTTCTTGTTGCTTCTTATTTTGCAGCACCGGCCGATTGGCCGCCGCGTGTTGGCGTTCTCGGGATGGAGGTCAGGAATGACCAAGGTCCAATGTCATGGTAATTGCTGTGGAACCATCACCGATTGTATGTGGGTTGCGGGCGGTGGATGCCTTCATCCACGGCTGCACGATGCGTTTTCGTTTGCAGCCTTCTCGCAGGTTTTGCGCATGACGGCTTCCCTGGAGCTGCTGCAACTGTTGCAACCTGCGATGGTCTGGGGGTGCGTGTGCGACGAGTAGTCGGCCCCACCCCTGGTGGGAATCATACCGCCTTTTTGGACGGCTCGAGCTGCCCCATCCCTGTCTGACCAGCCACACCCCTGTCGGCACCAGTCGTCGCCGCTTGGCTCGCACTTGCAGCTCCAGCCGTCGCCCCCCTTCCATCATCCCAAACAGTCCCGGCCCAGTCGACCCCCCAAAACAGCTGCAAAAAAAAAGTTACGGCACCATTTGCGCCTCCATCCCCATCCCTCTTGCCTCACCTCCGAGCCCTCCGTCCGCCACCCCGTTGTCCCTGTTGCCCAGCGCTGTCACCTGTGCTTGTCGTTGTTGACGACTTGTTCGATCTTTTGGCTCTCTACCTTTTATTCCACCTATCCTCGCTTGCGACTCGGGTCCGGGCCGACGACTCGCAACGGTTCCTTGGCGCAACTTTCGACGCAAGCATTGGCGATCCCCATCTCAGCCGGCGCCGAAAACGAGACCGCCGTCGCAGCTCATAGCATTGCACGATAATCGCATTACACCCCCGTCAATCCGTCGCATATCCTTCCCAGCGCCCGCCTTTTACATTTCGCCATCATGCCTTACAACACACGTCGCAAATCGTTGTCACTGCCATCGCTCGGCATACACGTCCCCGGAAGCAACTCGAGCGCCGCCAGAGCTGCCGCCGCGAATCGAGCCATCGCGCTTCAGAACAGCAACGCAGCAAACAGCAGGACCGACAGCATTCGCTCGCCAGACACATCGATGGCGTCGCCGCCACGCGAAGACGCACCGGCGCCCAAGAAGCTGAAGCGCGCTCACACGGCGGATCTCGACGATGCGCCAACTTCAGAACCACACCCCAAGAGGCGAGACGACGGGGTCAAGTTTGAGAACACGCCACCGCCGTCGCCCAGCGCCGAACACGCTTCGATCGAGGGAGACGAGAGCGCGCTGTCGGCAAAAAAGGTCGACCTGGAGAGCATCAACGATGAGATCGTGGAGGCAGTCATAGTCCAGCTGCAAACCACCGGGAATCGGCCGCACCTCGTGAAAGAGCTGGCGGCCGTCCTGATGCAGCAGCTCAAGATCGTTCAACAGTATGAGCACCCTTCCCCACCCGCACCCGTGTGCAGGTTTACTAACACGCGCTGCTCCACAGGTCAGCGAATCCTTGCGCCATCATTTCGTCCCGGTTAGCTAGCTACCTCAAGCGCTCATGCTGGTCGGCGCATGAACCGTGCCCGCTGGCCAAGGAGCTCGAATCCGTACATCCTCGCCGGACCTACTTTTACCTCACAACATGTCCCCACCAGCCGCTGCCCGATCCCGCGCAAGCCGCGACCCTCAGCCAGCTTGCACATATGCGCACCATAATATCGCCAAGTCTATCGAGTGCCGCCTCGAGCTCTGAGGATGCCGATATGGAGCGGCGGCGCGAGCTGAGCCCGAGTCCAGAGGTTGATCTGTCGAGTCCCGAGTTCGATGACATGGATGACGATGTCGCCATGCCCATGACGCCCATCGGATCGCACTCGTTCCGGAGATTTGATATGCACCGACACATTCCCGGTCGGAGCAATCGCGCTGCTTCGCCGCCGCTCGAGAAGGACGAGAAGGAGTTTACCCAAACGGCCGATGGGCTGCAAAAGAGGAAGCTTACCGGCGATTTGTTGTCTGTGACGTCGCCTTCTGGAATGGATGTGGACTATTCCACCAGGGAAGACGGGCTATTTGGGGAGAAGATGGCGCCGCCAAGTTCGAACACGTTGAATGTTGTTGCACCGATCAATTTCGTCACCAGCCCGGCGATCCGACCATCAGGCTTGTCACTCAATTTCGGCAAGAAGGATATCGAGACTGACAGCTGGTCGAAGCTGGAGGCCATGCTCGATTGGGACCGAAGTCCGGAGAACATTGAGCTCGAGGAGCTTGATGGGCTGTTGAACGATTACTAAATCACGGTTGAGTAATGAGACGAGCAAGACGTGGGGGCTGATATGTACGATGATGGATACGATGAGGTGGACGGCTTTTTGGATAAGCTGTCATTTTCTTTACCCTCTCTCCTATATTTCCTATCTGTGGTGTTTTCTGGGGACAAAACGGCAGGTTGGCGGCAAGGTTTTGTTCTTCCATCCCCATAGACGATGCTGGGTTTCGGGCGTTTACGGGAAACTTAGCTGATATGGGCTGGGCTGGGTGGTCTGGGGTTGGGGGCGTTTTTCCATCTCATGAAAAGGGACGGCGCATGCATTTTCTGTTTGAGCGTTTGCTTGTTTTTTTCTCTCTCTCTTGCCCTCTGTGCTTTTTCCCTCTACTTCCAAAACGCCGCTCCTCCTCCTCTGTTTGCTTTTTTGACGTGGATGTCGTCTCGGGCTGTTATTTTTTTTAAAACAGAAGCCTAGAGGGACTTTTGGTTACTGTTCGGATCATTCCGGGAACAGGACCATGGAAAATAGGGGGGTTTTACACCAGCGTTCCTAGATTGTATGGACGGGAAAAGGAGGGTGGAAGGAATTTACACAAAATGGGGATTTACAGGAATTTTACAAAGAGGGATTTAAGGGATGGGAGGCGGAGAGACAAAAAAGGGTGATACCTGTTGTTGCGTCTGTCCTCGTTTCTGGCTCTTTTTTTTTTGTCTCCTGTGGGATTTTTTCTTGTCGAGCTGCTGTCGTCGTGTGTTCCGGCTGCTGCCTGTGTGAAAGGGTGGTGGCGGCATGGGAAAGCGGGTATGAGTCAATATTTCTGGGGGGGTGGTGGTGGTGGTGGCCTTTGTGCTTTGCTCATACGTGTAACACTACGACATACCCACACGCGCGCGCGGATACAGGAGGCAGGGAAAGGGGAAAGGAGAAAGGGAAGGGGGGGGGGGGGGTATTCTGTGGTTGTTTGCCTTTTTTTTTTCTCCTTCGGGTCTCTTTCCTCTGGGAGGGCTTGCTCTGTATTTCTCAGACGGGTTGGGAACAGAAAGAAAGAGATTAGAGGCGTCTGGTCCGGCGAGGGGAAAGAAGAAGCAGCATACATACCCAGGCAGCAAGCCACTAGAGAGCGTGTGGGTTGGTTAGTAGAAGACGAAGAAGAAGAAACGGAAAATAGAGTTAAATCCCCACTTATATGGATGGTCTCCGATGCGGGATGTTGAGTGCGGCTGAGCGTGAGTCTTGGTGACCATGGCGTGATGCCGTGTCTAGGATGGATCTTACATGACGTTTAAGGGTGTTACACCAGATCGCTACGTTGAGTCTGATATGAGCCAGACCATCCCCGCGCTTGAAAAGACATGGTATCTGGTACAGCATCCCGGTTTATACACAAGTACATTCCGCTAAGATCCATCAGAACATATATATGTATATATACACGCATAGAATTGAAGATGGAACGTCTTGCATCATTCTCCGCGAGTTTGTGTACCAGACACGCCTCCCCTCCATTATCCTCTCTAGGTAGTTCTACACCTCGCAACCATACAATCATCCCGAGTCTAAACATATATAACACATACACACCAGACTTACATCTATCATACCACTTCACAAACTACCTATCCTTCCCCTCCCCCGCACCAAGCCGACTATTAACCCTCAACTCAAGATAATACACAGTCCCCAGCTGCAACCAAGGCCGCTCGACCTCAACCACCTCCAACCCGGGTACCTTGTCCTGCGCATCCCGCACAATCCCCAGGATATCCCGATTCCACCAACACCCCCACTTCTCCGCATGCCTATCGACATGGCGATCGAGCAGCCCATTCAGCCAGCCGAACCCGGCCCAACAAGACCGTCCGTGCTCGAGCAGCACGATGCGGCCGGTATCCGGCTCGACCATGCCGGCCATGTTGATTAGGAGTCCTGTCGGATCTTGCACACTGCACAGCGTGAACCCCTGCACGATCGTATCATATTTCTTCGTCGTCGTTCCCGTTTTTGTGGTAGGAGGGGGAGGTGGTAATTCCGTCAGTGCATCGCCCATGATCAGCCGAACCCTCGAGTCGAGCACATCTACTACCACTCCCTCAGTGGGAGGCATCGGCTCGGCCCTCTTGCGCCGCATGATTTTTGTCAGGGTCGGGACTACCTCCCTCAACCTGTCCCGGGCGAGAAGGAGCATGTCGGGCGCGATCTCGAGGCCCGTGTAGCTCGTCATTTTGTCATTCTTGGCGTCAGGTGGGGAGACGACGCCGGACCAGTCGTAGTATGGGAGACTGAGGCCCGTGCCGACGGCGATCTCGAGGACGTCGCCTACCGCGCGGGAGGCCATCTTTTTGCGCTTAGATGAGATGCCCGGGGTGTAGCGCTCAAAGTTTTTCTGCTGGCGGTCGAATTCTGAGGCGGTTGCTCGTGCAGGTTGGGAAGATGGGCAGGGACATGACGACGGAGATGACGAGGATGATTTGAGGGTCGAGGTGGTGACGGCTACGATGTAGGTTGTTGCGAGGCCGGTGAAGAGGCAGAAGCCTATTAGGTGGAAGCGGTATTTGGCGAAGAGCGTGGCTAGGGGTTGGGCTTTGCCTTCTGATGATGGGTTTGGGTTGTTGGGAGGACGGGGTGGTTGTTGTTGTTGAGTTCCGGGCCTTGTTGGGGGGATGTTTTTTCGGGGTTGTGGTCTGAGTTTTGGGGAGGTTGTTATTTTTGCCGCGCGTGGGCTAGTGGTGATGGTGAAGGGGCGGCATTGTTGTTGTGATGAACCTTGAGGCCTTGGAAGAAAGGGAGCGTAGGGCTTTGGGAAGTGTGTTGATGGAGGACAGAGTAGTATCCTCTGGGGTATTCGAGAGGCCATGGTGGGCTGACCGTTTCTGGGCTTGAGCCCGACCTCGACGACAGTGGGATGTTGACCGAGATGTGCTCGGAATGAGTGAAGTCGCGTGTGAGATGAGGTCCGATGTGAAATGATGCAAATTTACGCGGGTTAGGGTTTTCTGTCGCGTGGGGCTGCTCCGGGCCTACCCCGGCCCGGGTTCCTCAGGTACGGGTGATTTCCGGCCTTCCGGGGCCGGCCCTATCTGAGCAGCCTTGCCTCCCCCGGTGACAGCTGAGTCTTTCAGGAATGCATAAAAACCACCTTTTGCTCTGATCATAACCCGGTCCAGCGTTTTAGGAAGAACTGTGGGTTGACTCCTTACCTGGGTAGCTGCCCACTTGATTCCCGGCCGCCTGTCCATGGATTAAGGTAGGACGTGCAGCTGCTTGTGTCCAATTTTTCTTTGCATGTTTCTCTAACTTTATTGTTATCAGGGGTATAAATGAGGCGACTGCTGGCACCAAGCTGGTCTCCTAGTTGAACTATGGTTAGAATCGGATTGTATTGGTCCTCATATAAGCGGGTATACCTGAGATCCAAGGCCCTCATCCGTCGATGCCAACCTTTTTGTCTCGCCCAGAGTGCTTTGCCATGGTGACACGTCCAAAAGTTCTGGCGCAGAGCTCATCCCGAGGTCGAGTTCGACCTCGGAGATACCTGACCTGCGGCCTGCGTCGGGGATAAATATGCTCCGAGAAATATATACAGAACAGCAGCGTATGCCGCGACGATACCAACGATTTCCCTGCCCGTCATGGGTTCGAAGTAGCTGTGCAGCTCGACTGCGATAAAACGTCCGATGAATTTTGACATAGCCTCCAAGTGCAAGATCAAGAATCGATATGCTTGCAAGGTGCCCATGAGGATAAAGAGAGCGAATAAGATGATCAAAACCACAGCGGATTGAGATAATCCTGGGCAGAATAGGATCAGGATCATGGGCACCATTAAGACCATAAATCCAATCATGGTGAGGATGCTGGTGACCAAAAAGCTGACCATAGCCTTGACAAGTTGGCCTCGTGTTGAGGGATAGCCGGAGTCACCAAGGCGGAGCTCAATACCTTTGGCTTTCAATTCTTCCCGGTACGAACGCTCTTGTTTGTATGTTTTGCCAACAGGGGCTCTGATACTGATAGGAGCCGGCCGGCGCCTCAGCATCGTTTCCAGATCAGCCACTGCCTGACCTGTACACTTCGTCAGCACTTGAAAGAGCGACAAGTCGAGGAGGAAGCAAAAGAGACAAATCCTCACAGTGCTTATGAATAAGCTCTTGTACGCGGTCGATCGCTTCGAGGTCAGGATCCCGCCCATGAACAACTATAGACTCGTTCGGAGCATTGAGTTCTTGCTCGTATCTCGCGATAATATGTCGCTGCAGACTGATGAAGGTGTGGACATGAAGGTTGGAACGGCTGTTGGCCTCCGGTGCCATTGTTGGCTGTTCCCGCGGCTCGCGCTCTCTTGCTGCTAAATCTCGGTTGGTACGTTGGGGAATGGAGTGAGCTTGTTGCGGTGAACTGTTGCGGTGAGCTGTGCCTCCGTCAGAGAAGTTGAGAGGCTTGGCGATCTTGCGACATTTACTGAGTGTGTTTCTATAGCCAGCCTTCCTGACCGACTTAACAACCCAATCGCCTCATGTATGACCGCGGACAAAGTTCTCAGCCGCAGCCGGCTTGGATGCAGGCTGCCAATGGCGGCATGGGAGGCATCATGAACCAATGAGGTTGATTATCCATCATCTCTGCTCTGGAATCATTGTCAGCCAGTGGTTTTGCAAGCCACTTGTTGAGTCCCAGTTTTCGGCTCGCAATGCTCTTACAAAAAGATTTCGGTAAGGGTCGACACCAGCACGGATATCCACGATAACAGTTTTGGTAGCAGACACCCCTACGAGTAGCTGTGAGGGGATCGCATCCTATCAACTTCTATTGATGCCAAATCACGGAGTAGGTGTGTGATTGCTTGATGGTTGACAGTGGCCCTGAATTGCGGGAAGGCATCAACGATCTTTGGAGACTTTCAGACCCTCCTTCAGAGTGGAAAATGCAGTGATCAATTTGCTCAATGTTGCACTTTACACCATGCGCCAAGAAATGCCCAGCTGCGATGGCCCCACAAAAGCTTGCTTGCTACCCCTGCATCTGGGGAGCTGTGGGGAAGCTTCTGTCATTCACATTCACACTCAACTCGAACCTCATCTCTTCATCTTCAACGTCTAACCCCAAATGAGACAGAAATAGCTCAATAATACAGCGAAGATGTCTGCCCAAAAAGATCTCCAAGACCTCCTGCGTCTGCTCACGGTTGGCCGCAAAATCCCGATGCTGCAGGCCATGACGCACATCAAGTCGCTGCAGACCGTGAACCTCAAAAGGTGGGTACCTCATGACATCTAACACCATCCCTCACCAAAGTAACCGGCCCAGTATCCAGCAAATAGCAGACGCTCCTCTGCCAACCGTCGAAGAGGCCATCAAGGATGCAAAGGCGGCCAAGTTGTTGCAATCAGCCTGCAAAGCGGCAGTCAAGCGAGGCGACCTCGGCGCCACCGGAAAGCGGGATGCACCGTCAACCTCATCAGGGGTTCCTCCGGCGAAACGAGCCAGGAGAGATGACGGCACTGGACTGGGAGGGCCGGCGGAGCTAACACCCCAGGAACTGGAACGGTCGCTGGAGCTGCCGCTGAACATGGACGAGGAGCGCATCAACGAAACGGTCCTCCAAACTAATCGGGCACCGCTGGTCTTGGCGTTTGCTGTCGAGCTGCTGCGGTACACGATGCCCGAGCAACCGCTTTCCAGTCGTCTAAGTCTCGCACAGGCGGTGGTAAGCGCCAACTCACGGTCGAAAGCTGTCAGTATCGGGATCGAGAAGGGGCCGAGTGCGGATGAGCAGGGCTACGGCGAGGGCCAACCACGGGTGTCGGTCATGGGGAGAGAGATTGCCGTCCTCAAACGGGGTGGCTACGAATGGAAAGGTGATGAGACTGTGGGTGGGGGTCAGACGGATGTCACGGCAGACACACAGACGACTACACAAGCGTCAACCGCGACCCTAGGGTCGTTGCCGCCAAAGACTATCTGGGCGACAAGCCAGCCTGTTACACTGAAATCGTCGACGTTTATCGCGCGCGCTACACAGCTGAGTGACCCTGCGCAGCGCAAACAGCTGATCCAGTCTCTGCTGAACGAAAACCCGAAACTCAAGACTGCGACGCACAACGCCTGGGCGTACCGTGTTAGTTCTCCTGGGGGCCGCATCCGTGAGGAATCCTTCGACGACGGCGAGTCAGGCTGTGGAAACTTGATGCTGCGCGTCATGCGCGAACACAACGCCGTCGATACCCTCGTGGTACTAACCCGATGGTTCGGGGGTATCATGTTGGGTCCCGACAGGTGGCGCCTGATGAGGAATGTGGTCACAGGCGCGCTGAGCGAACGACTACGACGAAGCGGCCACGAGGTTGCCCTAGGTGGCGAGGCAGTATGGGGTCTCGACCTGGAAGCTGCGCGGAGTAAAGGGACGGTGGGAGGCTATGGGAGCGGCACAAAGCAGCACCAGAGCACGGGGGTGGTGGGGATGCAGATCCATACGCCTGAGGGGGCAAGGTCGTATCTGCTCAAGAGCTTTGCGACGGCGCCAAAGGAGGACTCTGAAGGGTCGCCGCCTAAAAAGAAGACGGCTAAGGCGATGGAGGCAGAGAAGGAGGAGAATTTGGGGTTATTGCTCGGGGCGTTGAGGTTGGTGTTTGACAGCTGGGCGGATCATTTGGCCGTGGGCGAGCTGGATCGGAGGGCGTGGTCATGGTATGTTGCTGTACGTCCGGCGGTTGATTCTGGGCCATCGGGATGGGGGGCAAAGGGGGTTTTAAGGCTGAGTGATATTTTGAAGCTGAGGAGAAGTGCTTGATCGAGGTGCGGTCTGGACAAGGGGATCGCAGATTTGGTGGGTTACGATGATAACGATACCTCAGGATTATGAGTAAACGAACCATTTCGAATTTAGAATGACAATAACATCCGATTTTGTACAGCATTCCTTTCCAATCTAAATGCCAGGGTGATCTCACAGCGAAATGGTCTCCCGTCGTTCAGATTCAAGATCCAGGGTTAGGGTCCCACCATCCATCCCTGCATTCCGAAAGCCACACCCGTGCATCCCCACGTGACCAATCCAGCTCTGGAAACACCTCGTGCAACCGCCATCGCTCAGTCAGTCACAGCTGTCGGGTCCGATCCAGAGAGCTCCTCCTCCACACATCACCGCCCGTCGGCCCCTCTCCACTCTCGACCACCACCAGCAGCAGTCGGCAGGTACGCTTTTTTCTTTCCGTCGTTCTCTCCCTCCCCCACCCACCCCAATCTCCCCAAAATACTCCCTCCATCATCACCCGACCGCGTCAATTGAAAAGCCCGCACGCACGCCCCCAACCCGCAATCCGCACACAGCACACAGCTAACCCGGACATCACCACAAACGCAGACCACCCCCTCCACAAAAAATGCCGATCCGCCCACCCCCCGCGATGTCCTCCCTCCGGACCGTCTGCTCCCGCTCCCGCTCCCGAGCGACGGGAGCGCCCTTCTCCACGACCGCCCGCCGTCAAGGAGGAGGAGGTGCCCAATACGACCCGCCGACCGGCTGGCTATTCGGGGTCAAGCCGGGCGAGAAGTACGAGAAGGAAGGGTGGGAGAATATTTGGTTCTACGGGTTCTACGGCAGTCTGGGGGCGTTTGCTGTTGCTTATGCTTTTAAGCCTGATACTTCGTATGTTTTCTTTACTCACTCACAAAAAGAATGGGTGTGTGGTGGGAGGGTGGTGTGTGTGCTGACGAACGCGAAACAGGATACAAACTTGGGCGCTCGAGGAGGCCCGTAGGAGATTAGAAGCTGAGGGTATCTTGGAGGATCCTTTTCCTGCTGGGGGAAAGAATTAGCTTCGATACAAGATGATGATGGGGATGAGAGGATGGATGGGGGGTGAGGAGGAGGAAAGGTGTATGCACATATTAGGTTGGGACTCGGATGGGGAATACAAAACCCCGTAGACGGAGGAAACTACCAAATTCACAAATCACGGTTATGTACATGTTGCTGTTGCTATTCACGGCGTTTTTTGTTGATCGTCCATAACACATTGGTGGTGACCAAGGTGAGATGATTGCCCATGCTATGATGAGCACCTCAGAAAAGCTGCGTCTCGATCGTTCCAGGGAGGCCGGCTCGGCTGGCCGTGTGGTAGATGGTACTGACTCATCCCTTGGTCGATGGCTCAAAGGTATGACATCAGGGAGAGTTGCACCTCAATACGACAGTAAATTAAAACTTTTGCCCGCTGAACTGATCCTATATACACAGCTACACCAAATCTAGGTATCTCTAACAAACGTAGCTCCACTCGTGCTCATCATCACCGTACTGCCTGTCCTCCATCCACGTCTTCATCTTGGCCGCGATCTCGCCAGACTCCTCGTGGTCCTGCAGCCCGCAGTGCACCAGCTTACCCCTCCAGCTGATCGACCTCACCGGGCTCACAATCGCAGCGGTACCGGCGCCAAACGCCTCAATCAGACGTCCCTCGTTGGCCGCCTCGTCAATCTCCTTCATCGTGTACTTGCGCTCCTCAATCTTCCAGCCCTCAGGCGCGAGCCTCTCACGCGCCAACGAAAGCACCGAGTCCCGAGTAACACCCTCCAGGATGGTCCCGTCCAGCGGCGCCGTAACCAACGTCTTCTGGCCCGTCTCCTTGTCCCGCATGGCTACGAAGAAGTTCATGGTACCAACCTCGGTCACGTACTCCTCCTCGCCAAACAACCACAGGTTCTGCTGGAAGCCGCGGCTCATAGCCTCGCGCTGCGGAACAATGCACGGCGCATAGTTGGCGCCGAGCTTCTTGTCGCCGACGCCGCCGGGCCAGGCGCGCACGGCGTAGTCGGTAGCCTCGAGCGACACCGCCTTGAACCCGGTCGGGTAGTACGGGCCGACGGGGGAGGCGATGACATAAAGAAGCGCAGAGCCCGGCGGTCCGACGCCGAGTGTTTTTTGGGTGCCAATCATGGTCGGGCGCAGGTACAGCGAGTAGCCGCGCTGCTCGGGGATGAAGCGGCTCTCGAGCTTGGCGAAGGTGGCGATCAGGTCGATCAGCGCCGTGGGCGCAAACGTGGGCAGCGCGATGCGGGCGGCCGATTTGTTGAAGCGCTCCATGTTCTTGTCTGGGCGGAAGAGGCGGATCTTGCCCTCGCGGTCCTTGTAGGCCTTCATGCCCTCGAAGCACTCAAAGGCGTAGTGGAAGACGCATGTCGCGGGGTCGAGCGAGAGGTTTTGGTAGGGCGTGATGTGGGGGGCCAGCCAGCCGGACGTCTTGTTCCACTCGATCGTGAGCATGTGGTCTGTTGAGGAAAAGTCAGCGGTGTCTCGAGAGTGCGAGGACGGAGTAGGTACCGGTGAAGTTCCTCCCGAAGATGAGGTCCTCCGGCTTCTTGAGCGCCCCCGGGGTCGTGGTCTTCTCGACCACCAGCTTGCTCGGGTCAATGTCCTGCGGCTTCGAGTCGGACGCCGCTTCTGGAGTAATGCTGTACTGCCGCACCGACTGGAATACTCCTAGCGACCTCGAGACCGGTGGTATCGCCGCCCTGAGGGGTGCACAACGAGAAAACATTGGCCGCATCATGTTGGGCCACAAATAAGAAGAATGGATGAAATAAATGAACCCTCAGGCTGTCTCGCGAACTGTCTAGTCAATTGGCGTTTTGTGAAGAATAATGCGACTAAATACTGAGGGGGAAAGCACACCGCAAGGTCGCCGAAAAGAGAGAGGATTGGTCAGGCAAAGGGCGTCGGTGAGCGTCGGCGCGGGTTGTGAGTCTTCAAAAAGCTCGGAGCTGTATCGGAGCTCGAGGTTGTAACGAATTGGCCCAATCAGGGGTCATGCTGGGATTGCAGTTGCTGCACGTCGGCTTGATTACCGCTGTGTCGCCGCTGATAAGCGTGACTCCGCTGTCTTCTGCTGCAAGGTCCCCTGAAACACAGAGGGACAGCCGCTAGAGACAGTACCCAATCAGCTTGTGTCGCTGTTTGCGGCCCAGCTTCAGCCTTGCCAAGTGATGTGTCTGTTAAGACCCAAGCTCCAAAAAGTCGCGATATTCCGCTCAGCTGGCCTCGACAGCACTCCTCTCCGCTTGACCCAACACCGATGTCCGCCATCGACGGTCGCCACAACAGCGAGAATCTGTAGCCGAGATATCGAGAGATTTCCGATGCGGCGACGGCATTAATCAATTGAAGCCACACACATCCGACGCACCACATGTCTCCCGGGCTGATCCCCGCCCTCGTCGCCCCTCCGAATCGCGTGCCTTAGACGCCGTGCCATGATAGCCAGCGCCATCGTCGCTGCCAGAACGACGCGAAAATGCTCTCCAACGCACTAAAGTCCTTTTCGGGCACCCCGATCACGACCGGGTATCAAATCTCGGCCAACCCCACGTCGACGGCGGGGCCCTGGAAGATCTACAGCGCAAAGAAGAAAGCCACGGGCAAAGAATACTCGCTGTTCGTCTTTGACAAGAAATCCCTCGATACTCACAGCAGCGGTCTCAGTCGGTCCGGCGCTGCCGCTTTTAAAGGGGTCGTGGCCGAGGTTATCGAGAGGCTGAAGAAGGAGGCTTCGTCGCTCGCCAGACTGCGTCATCCTAACATCTTGGAACTTGTCGAGCCGGTCGAAGAAACCAGGGGTGGGGGGCTGCAGTTTGTCACAGAACCGGTAACCGCCTCGTTAGCCAGTCTTTTGCAGGAGAAAGATGAACAGGAGCGGAACGGCGGGGTAGGCGGACGGTCCAGCCGATATGTCACCGAGGACTCAGAGGGCAACCGGAGGCGGCGCGAACTCGAGATCGATGAGCTGGAGATTCAAAAGGGTCTCCTACAAATCAGCAAAGCGCTCGAGTTTCTGCACGAAAACGCCGGGCTTGTCCATGCCAACCTGACACCGGATGCCGTTCTTATCAACGCCAAGGGTGACTGGAAGATCAGCGGCCTTGCGTTCTCCAGCCCGCCTCAGGACTCGGACAAGCCGGTAACCATTGCGCTCTCCGAGGCTCTTCGTCATGATCCCCGATTACCCCGGACGGTCCAGCTGAACCTCGATTATACCTCGCCCGACTTTGCTGTGGATAACAACCTGACGGTGGCCGCCGATATCTTTTCGCTTGGGCTTTTATGCATCGCCCTTTACAACTCACCTCACCGGTCCCCTCTGGAGTGTCACTCGAATCTGTCGACATGTAGGAAGAACTTTAGTTCCTCAGGAGGGATTCCCTCTCAGACAAACAATTTCCTCTCTTCGAGACCAATACCGAGAGATCTGGCGAACTATGTTCTCCCCAGACTTATCACCCGCCGGCCGGCGCAGCGGATGACGGCCAAAGAGTTCCAGCAGAGCGAATACTTTGACAACATCCTGGTCTCGACAATCCGCTTCCTGGACTCGTTTCCCGCCAAGACACCGAATGAGAAGCAGTCGTTTCTCAGGGGTCTGATCAAAGTCCTTCCTTCATTTCCTAAATCCGTCATGGAGAAGAAGGTGCTCCCGGCGTTGCTCGAGGAAATGAAAGACAAGGAACTGCTCTCCTTGATTCTCCACAACGTCTTCAAGATCATCGAGCTCTTGCCTTCCGGGAGAAGAGCATTCGGGGAAAAGGTCCGACCGAGTCTAAAGGGGATATTTGTGAAACCAACACAAGAAAAAGATGTGTCTAGGGACGCTGGCCTCATGATTATTCTTGAGCAGCTCCCTGTTATCGCCGATAACTGTTCTGGCGCCGAGTTCAAGGACGGTGAGTATCTTCAGCAAAGACATGTAGTATGATGCTGACTAGTCGAAGATGTACTGCCTATCGTGCAGATCGCATTGGAGTCTGCCACGCCCAGCCTTGTCGACGCTGCGCTACGGAGTCTGCCCACAATATTGCCTGTTCTGGACTTTAGCACCATCAAGAATGAGCTCTTCCCTGTGATTGCGACCATTTTCAGTAAGACGAACAGTCTGGCGATCAAAGTCAGGGGTTTGCAAGCATTTGTCACTCTCTGTGGCGGGTCCAACGATCCGGGTGCCAATGACGGGCTTGACGGCTTCGGGCCAGACAAGAAAAAGACGGCGGCCAGTGTCTTGGACAAATATACTATGCAGGAGAAGATTGTCCCGCTGATCAAAGCTATCAAGACCAAGGAGCCGGCGGTTATGATGGCTGCATTGAACGCGCTGAAAGTCATTGGCCAAGCGGCGGACGCTGACTTTGTTGCGATGGATATCCTCCCTATTCTGTGGAGTATGAGCTTGGGTCCTCTCCTCGATCTGAAGCAGTTCCAGTCTTTTATGGACTTGATCAAATCGCTCTCGAGTCGAGTGGAGGATGAGCAGACGAAAAAGCTCCAGGAGCTGTCGGGAGGCGCCAACTCGGTCTCCAACAATATCAAGGATGACTTTATGTCGTTTGGCGCCGTCGCTGGCTCCGCTCTGGATGCTAACGGGACAAGCGAGACCGACTTTGAGATGTTGGTTAAGGGGAAAACTGGAGGTGGCGCTTCCAACCCGCTGGAGTCAGGATGGGACAGCATGACGTCTCCGGTGGCATCTGTCACGTCGCCGGGTTTGACGTCTGGCGGTAAAACGACCCCTACGCCTGCGTTCTCTTGGTCGACGCCCAGCCCTGTATCAACGACCAACAACCAGTTCGGGGCGGTGAAGGCACAGCAACCCTCGTTTAGAACTGTGACGCCCGACCTTAACCGGTTTGAGTCGCTCACGCCAACGTCAACGCAATTTTCTCAGCCATTACAACCAAGTAATACGCAGCCGAACACGGTGTCACCGCTTCAACAGTCGACGACTTCCACGGCCGTGAATTGGGGTGCCACCCCGGCGGCCGCGAGCAACCCCTGGTCCACTCCTTCGCAGAGCATGGCATCACAACCGAACGCGCCTACTTCGGCCTTTGGGTCCATGTCGCTAGGACAGATGCAATCGACCGTGAGCAGCCAGGCCTCGAGGGTCTCGTCGTTCTCACTCCCGCCTCCGCCAGGTGGGAGTTCAGGGGGTGGAACGTCGACCGTCTCGGGCTTCAGCCTCGCTCCGCCGCCCGGTGGCCCGCAACGGCAAACATCGTTTGGAGGTATGGGAAGCATGGGCTCTTCCGTGTCGTCGATGGCGTCGCTGTCGACGGGCGGTTCGGGCATGATGGGCGGTATGAACAGTATGAACAACGGGGTAAACAGCATGAACTCGATGATGAATAAGGCAGGCGGAATGGGTACGAGTATGAATATGGGTATGGGTATGGGAATGGGCATGGGAATGGCCCAGCAGCAGAAGCAGCAGCAGCCACAGTCGCAGCAGCCTCAGGGGCAAAAGTCTGGTTTGGATAAATATGCCAGTTTATTATAGTTGTAGAGACGATACCTGGTGATGAATAGAGGGGCGGGTGATGCTTTTCTTGCCTTAACACCACGGACATTCCTCACAACCTCGCATCGTCCTTGACACGACGATGTCACTCGAATCGTACCATTTCCGTCGTTCCCCTCTTCCATGCCGATACCAAAATCGTATCTTATCAGAGACTCGCAAACGGCAAAGGCTCCTTCTTCCTATGTCGAGGAACTCCATAGCACTAGCGAGGTCCCCTTTCTCAAGTTGCAATCAAATATCTTCTCGATCACCTGTTTCTTCTCTTCGCCTGGAATAATCCGCGCCTTTTTGGCCGCCGCAGCGTACCGAACCGCCCGCCTTGGGTCTCCTTACCGCTCAGCTGGGGATCGCAGCCTCGCCCGCCGGTAGCCAAACAGACACGCGCACTTGTTAATTGGGCCGCAACACAATGCCGCCCTGGCTGGCCCTCGGGGACTGGACGGGTGTGCCTCAAATACAATATGTACTCCCCTCGAAAGTTTGACAAGTTTTCACTTTGTCAGCGCTAATAAACAACGCCACGGTAGCTTTCGGGCATAATTTACCCTGCTGGAACTTTCACAGAACCGTGCACCAGGTTAGAGACCTTGCGAGAGCCCTTGTGCTGGCGATTTTCTAAAACCCCTGCCTTAGTCCTGTTCACTTACCACGCTAGACAAACTTTCAAGGGGGTAATTGTACCCTCACCGACTCAGCCATCTCGCCCCTTATTAGTGCCTTATCGGCCTCATGGTGCCTCACGGTGCCTCACGGGGCCTCATGCGCACCGAGGTGCAGGACGGATGGGTCGCCTGGTTGTGCCGGGAGCCTCGCTGCTGATTTACGATTCTAAACCCGATCACATTGGCCATAGGCCCAGGGACCTTGGGTGGCGGCCAGATATATAGTGTCGCTCCCCCAACCCGGACCCTTCAGTCATTTTCTCAACTCCTTCTCAAACCAACTCGGCCCATTGCTCCAAGCCAACAAGTCTGACGCCGGCATTTATCCACCCACGCTTCCCGGCTCGTCTCGCGGCGGCATTTGACCGCCCCGGCGGCGCAGGACCGGAGCTTCCGGTCTTGTAGCCGCCAGTCCCAGTTATCAGAGCAAATCCGCCTTGCTAAATGGCGCTGAAGCCCTTATTTCCCCCTCTCCTCGTCATTGCGGCTTTCATTTACGACGGTGGACTTGGCCGGCTGGCTCAGCCTTGGTACCGGCGTAATCACTCTACATAAATTTCCCTTACAGCCTGGGGCTGGAGGCGATTCTTTTTCCTCACGGTTTTCTTTTATCGCTTCGTGAGTGAGCTACCCGTGTAATCTTAGACTCAGTCATCTTCTTGTTTATGTACACCACTAACCCGTTTGTAGATGCAAGCGGATTTTAGTCATTCATACTCAGAGAAGAAAAGAGATTCGGGCGATCCGAACAGTCACGGAGGTTGGGTAACAGACACTGGGCACACAGCACCTGGTCGAGATTGGAACCTCTCTCAAATTACAGAGGGGCTTGATTGCGATTTTCCTTGGGGTTTTGCAGGAGGAAATAATTTGGAATCTCCATTCATGGTGTCGACGCTAAACGGCCCTAACCTTTTCAGCAATATCGAACAGAATACAGCCTTCACCACCACTCAATTCGACACGTCGTCCATTCCCATCAACCCCGATTCTGCGCTCACGTTTCCCCCACCACATCAGCAAATCCCGTCAACTGCGGTTCGAGAAGCCGCTCCCAAACTAGTCAACCCAGGACGCAAAGCACCAGATCCCACAATCGAAACAGAGTCACCCAGGCCTTTTGCTTGTCCTCACAATGGCTGCAAGTGGAGCTTCAAACAAACACGGGATCTCAGTCGTCATACCCGGACTGTCCACGCTGGTGATTCCGCGAAAACGCTCGTCTGCCACGAGGATAACTGTGACCGAGCAGGGAAACCATTCTCGCGACGCGACAACTATGTCAAGCATCGACGCAACGTCCACGGCATCAGCTCCGGCGCTACGACGAAGGGGAAGAGAAAGGTCAGGGAGCTTGAACACCAGCTCTCTGCGTCTCCGGGAGACACGACCCCTTCGAGAAGTCGGGCGACTGGCTACCAAGATGTGGGCAGCGTGACGGACGACAGCGACGTGAGCGAGGAGGAGTTAGGGGGAATTTCGCGCGAGACTCTTATCAAGATGTACTTACGCGAAAAGAGGAGACGGCGTGATCTGGAAAGGAAGATGGCGGCGCAGAGACGGAGGCAGAGGGCCATGTTTTCGAAGTTGTTGGAGGCGAGGTTGGACGAGGAGACTGATTAGCAGCGTTGGCGTTCGCGTATCTTTTGTACTGCTTCTTGATTTTATGATTACAGAAACTCAATTGATGTGTTATGATCTACGTCGTTGGATTGGGAAGCGAAACGGATTCTCACTTGGTGATATCTGATCCAAGTCCCCTCCCCCCTAACGCGGCGGATCAGAAAGCATTATGGCTCTGCTTATAACATTGCACATTTATATGGCTTCAAAGTAAACAGTGGTCTATATTGTTGGTAGATGCCCCATCAGACGAACGAGCTAGAATCTCCTCGTCTCTCTCTTACCTGTTCCTCAAGCCAATCGCCATGTCTATCTTCATGTCATGTCAAATATCCAAGGGTAACTCGCCACCTCCTCTCAGGCAGGTAATCACGACAAGTTAGGACTCATCTCAGAACCTTAATCCTAGAATCAGCGTAGTGTCAAAGCTCTGTTCTCGACGGGTCACCATCGGACTAGAATATAACCAGTCCCATCTCGATTCCTCACCCAAGTGTCCATATTTATACATCTCATCGATACATTCATACCGTAGGGGAATAGTATAATTATCTTGCTCTAATTCATCGAGATAAAACCAAACCAGGTTAACAGGTAGCAGGGAATGGGAATGAAACATAGAGAAGAACAACCTCCACCTCTCGAAAAAATCCCAGCGCCAGACTTGAGACTTGACATAACCCCTAGAACTAAACCCCCAATCCTCAAGGAAAACACAGTGAATGAATCGTAGGGAAAGAGAAAAAATTCTATCATCCATCATCTAATCCTAATCCTAGTCCTTACACAACCCTATCTGTACCTCACTCGATACGATACCCTTGTACCTTGTACCTTGTGCTCCCCCCGGTCTGGGAGCTGATAATAACTACCTCGTCCTCCCTCCCGTTGACTTGACTTCATCTGTATTTGTGACAACTTCTCTAACCCCCTAACCCCCCATTGGTATCATACCATCCTCATACCACACCAACCAACCGAGCCACACAAGCCGACAAGCCGTAGGGGGGGTATCGCATGACCTCATGCTCTTGCCCGTGCATATAACCATAAGCCCTCCTCCATCTCTCTCCCACAAAACCATACAGGGAAGTCAAACCTAGACTCAGCTCCAGAAAACAAAAAAGACACAAAGTCCAATGACACCATAAACCCATGCTCAGCGATGCTCAGCCATGCTGCTGCTGGCCTGCCCCACCATTCTCCTCTCCTCTCTCAAAACTCAATCATCACCCCCCGCCCCCCTCCTCTTCCTCCTCTCACTCGACGTCTCCTCCTTGACATCCCCACCCTTCTCATCATCCCCACCTTCACTCTTCTCACCACCACCCCCCTCCCCCTCCTCCTTAACCGGATAAACCTGCGTAAAAACATGCCTCGAACTAAACCCCTCAGCCAGCTCAACCCTCACAACCTGCCCCTCAGGAACCATCTCATGCTCCAAGTCCCAGCCCGCCCGCCGACAGAGCTCCGCCACGACGACGTCACAATCCCCCAGCAGATCAATATCGAAATTGACATGCGACACGGGCGTGCGGCTGATATAGATCTGGGGGATATGCGCCGGCAGGTACGGCACCACCTCGGACACGGGCGCCACCTTCAGCGACGTCCCGATGACAATCACCAGATCGACCAAATCGCGATCGTGTTCCGTCAGCCGGCGCGAGAACTCTTCGGGAAGCGGCTCGCCAAAGAACGTGATATCCGGCTTCATCACGCCGCCGCCGGCCGGCACGTCGAACTCCGAGTCCGAGTTGCTGTCGTAGTCCCCCGGCCGCCTCCGCACCTTCCTCTCGGTCCCGTCGCGGTTGAGCTTGCGCTTCCGGTTCCCGCTCACGCCCCTCTGCTGCGCCGCGCACTTTCGACACCTGGGGATCTTGCCCGCCTTGATCTCGGGGAACAGCGTATCTCCCACAACCTTGAATCCGCACTTGACGCACGTCGCCGTCGCGAAGCTCCCGTGGCACTGCACGAGTTTGTCGGGCGTGATCCCCGCCTTGGCCTCTAGATTATCAATATTCTGCGAGTAGTTCGTCAGCAGCTTCCCCTGCCTCTGCAGCATGGCGATGAACGCGTGCGTCGGCGAGAAGCGGTCGGTATCGGGCAGGATGTCGCGCGCAACCGAGTAAAAAATAGTCGGGTCTTGCTTGAAGACGGTGATGTCAAACACCTCTTGCGGGTCGCTCAGCCCCAGGTGCGCCAGCTTGCTGTAGAGCCCGGTCCCCTGGGACCGGAAGTCGGGGATGCCGAGGGACGTCGAGATGCCCGCTCCGGTGAGCACGATGATGTTGCGCGACGTGCGCAGCAGCTCGACGGCGTCGTCGACGCTGTTGTATCGCTGCAGCTTCGCCCGCTTCGACAGCTCGCGCGTGAGCGCCAGGCTGAGCAGTCCGTAGTAGTGGTCGTCCGAGCTCCCCTCGAGGAAGGCGGGCGGGCGGATGCCAAACGCCGTGAGCATTTTTTTTGCTGTGATGATGCCCGCGTCTACCGTCCGCTTGCAAAACACCTCAGGCCCGACGGCGCGCAGCAGCTGGCGGAAGCGGACCGACTCTTCTGGTGTGCAGGCCGCGGGGTCTTTGCGGCGGCATGTCAACTTTATGTTTCTGAGACGAGTTGTGGGAGGAGAGATGATACTAACCGTCGGTAAAGAACTTGTCCTCGGCCAGATCCTCGAGCGCGTCCTCAAACAGCGACTCGGTCTCCCATGACTCCCCCAAATCGTTGACGCGCTCCTCGAGCTCGCTCATATTCGTGTGCGCCACGCCGTGCTGGATATCCTCCTCAATCTCGGCCATGTATTTCTTCTCATCGTAATTGACTACATTCCGCAGACGGGAACTCGTCTTCTTGGCGGGAGCATCAGTAGTGTCGCCCGCGTCTTTGGTAGTGTTGTTACTCTTGCCGTTGGTGGTGGCGGTAGCGCCAGCGGCAATTTTGGAGGAGTCCATAGTTTTTTGTTTTTGGGAATCTCCAATCCAATCCACACGCTGCCTTTTCTTGTCTTCTCCGGCGGTGTCGCCCAACCTTTTTTTCTTTTCTTCTAAAACGGATTTATGAAGAAGGAAAAAAACAGAGAGAAACAAGAGAAGAGAATAAGAAAGGAAAACCTGGTGTGTGGGAGGGCGGATGAAACGCTGGCTAGGTAAATCAGTTGATGCAAACACCAATTAAAAAAAAGACAAGGGAGAAGAAAAAGAGGTGCGACTTGAGAGTAGTAGTAGCCTGTGAGAAATCGGAAAACTTCTAACTGACCTGAGAGTTTTTACTGCAGGATGTGGTTGGGGAATTGATCTAAAGCCGGCTCTCTTTGGAGAAAAGAGAAAGAGCAAAATAGAGTGTGGCGAAGGGGGACGGATGGATGAATGTGTTGTAAAAAGTGTCAAGTCGTCGCAGCTTTTGAGTTTGGGCTTCGTGGCGGCAGGAAAAAAAAAACGTTAACAGTTTTGGATTTTTGGTTGTTGTTGTAGCAAAAGCCAACGGACGCTCCTCAAGAAAAAGGGCCAGGAAAAGAGGGATGGATCTGCTGCTTGGGGTCTGTCTGTCTGTCTGGGTTTGTGAGAGAGTCTAGGGCCAGCTGTCGTCGGTAGGTTACCTAAGTACCTAGCCGTGACTCGATGGTGGTGGTGGTGCTTTCAACTTGATGAAAAAGTGTTGAGAATCGGTACCGAAACTGCACTTGTTGGTGCAAAAACGTTTCGATGAAACAACAAAAACAAGAAACTCTTCGTGACTAAGGCTTGTTGAGAAATTGAGGAATCGGCAGACGACGACGACAATAATAAGCTCGTTATCTTTTAGACCCGGGGTTGTCGCGCATATGTTTTTGCGTGTTGTCGCGTTCGGTAATAAAGTCAGTCGCGTTGCTGTGTGGCTCGCCTCACTCATCCATCAGCTCTAAAAAGTTAACAAGAGGGAAAGAAAGTTGGGTGTGTCCAGACGAAACGAAAGGAGACTAAAAAATCGCTGCGGAACAAACGGAACGCCCCTCCCCATTCCCTAGGACTAGGTACCGCACCGGACCAGCGACATGCTGGGAGAGGAAAAGACTTGCTTGCATAACTATATTTCAGGAGCAACCAAACCCCAAAAGCCTGGTAAATATATACACGCAGAGCAGTAGCCCTGGATCACCACGTCTCTATGCGTCAGATGGGGAAAAGTAGTGCGCATATCTTTCCTGCAATTATAATATGGCTGCTTGTAACACCGAGACCGTCACGGCCCACTCAGGAGATAGGCAAGATAGGAACCTCTGCTCCAGGAAGCAGCGGAGGGTCGACTGCAATGTGATGTGGGGTTGGCAAGCAGTGGTCCTCTCGAACTCTCACGAAACACAACGCAGCCCTGCGTGAATGAAGAATGGAAATAACTATGTAGACCACATGACTCTTGCTGTACGTGTCAAGGGGACGGGCCAACAAACATTCTTGTGTATAGCAAACTCGATGATAACACACACTGATTATTAGCATTTGCCACCCACATTTAATCCATCAAAGGCCACATCGACACCGGATGTACTGGGTAACCGGCAGCGGGCGCTCCTGCTGCTTGCTCTGTTTGCTCATGCTACCTAAGTTCTATCTCCCAGACACCGCTGACAACCCAAGGAAACGCTTTTCTGGCAGTCTTGCCTAACCGCGATAGGTTTTGCACGAGTCTATCAGCTCCGAATGCTCCAAATGCTTCAACCAAAGCGCCACAAAAGATCGGAAAGAAAACCCGCCAGACACCAACAACCCCATGCCCCCAAACGCCGTATTCCGGCCACAAGTTACTTTGGGCTCTCTGCAGGCTACCAACCACGCCTGTCGACATGCATGCTGTACAATATTATTACAAGCACTCAGGCGAATATGCTGTATCGTCCTGAAATGATTTCCTGGACCGACGACAAAACATCGTCATGTCGGATGGCTTTCACTGGAAGCCGGAATTTCTGCCGCAGTTTTGGCGGCAACCAAGTGGTCGATAATAATCGTCACTGTAGTTAAAATTTTGTGTGATAAGAGATTGTGGTTAAACCCTTCAAGGGGCTGCCTTGGGCGGCTTCGGAACGCTCAAGATCGGAACGTCGGTCGGGCGAGACTCGGCGGCAACTTCCTGCGCCTCCGACTCGTTCCGCCCACCAGCCGCCTCCTGAACCGGCGATGGGAACTGGCCAAAGTCGGGTTCGCCCCGTCGGTCGATGGGCGACCAACCGGCAGCAACACCGCCGGCCACGATGCCGGCCATGACCGTCGCGGCACCCAACGCGCTATTGGATCTCGAGCGGGTGCTCTTGCTCCGCCTCCTCGACTCGGGCGTCGGCGCCGGCGAGTGGCTGCCAAAGCTGTCCTCGCGCGTCGGCGTCTGCGGGGCTCGCCCGCCGATCGAGTTGGATCGCGAGTGCTCACGGCTGTGCGACGGGCTCTTCTTGGGCATGAACGTCTCCCGAGGATGCTTCATGGCGAACTTGAGGTTGTTGAGACGACCACCCTTCATGCGCTTGAGGAAGGCAAGCTCATCTCTCACGTCGCTGAGAGCAGGCGGGTAGAACTGGTAGCGCTCCTCATCGTCCGAAATCGCCAAACCCGGAACATCAGACCGGGCCTTGCGCTTCAGGTAATCAGGCACCAAACGCTCCAAGAGAGCATCCGGAATCAGGCGGATGATCATTCCGACGGGGATCGAGATGACACCAAGAACGATGGCATATGCCCACATGGCTGGCGTCTGGCCGGTAGGCGCGATGTTGAACGCCTTGCCGCCAACCATGACGATGAGCACCTGGCCACCACACATGAGAGCGCTGATGCTAATGAAGAACCAGTTCTTGGTGAGCCCCTCGAAGATGTTGAACTTGTTGTCCAAGCGGCGGTTGCTGTGTCACATTAGCATCGGAAAGAGCATCGAGACAAAACGGAGTACTTACTTCCACTGGTTGAAGATCTGCATCCACACGAATGTGTTGAAAACCAGCGTCTGCACCTCAGCGGGCGTGACATCCGGGTCATAGGCCGGAAGGATGTCCGGGGAGCCGAAATAAAGCAGGAACGTCACCAACAACTGGTATACCGCTTGGCCAAGTATCATTTTCCACATGGTCGTCGAAATGATGGAGGAACCCTTGCGCTCAGGCTTGCGGTCCAGAACGCTCTCGTGGGGCGGGTCGGTCGCGAGGGCAAGGGCCGCAAGAGTGTCCATGATCAGGTTGACCCAGAGCAACTGAACCGCAGTCAGGACCGAGGACTCGTCCTCGTGATAGACTGCAGTCACGAAGGTCAGGATGACGGCTGTAACGTTCACCGTGAGCTGGAACTGGAGGAAGCGCTTGACAGCGTCGTTGACTGCACGACCCCACTTCAACGCCTTGACGATCGAGTTGAAGTTGTCATCCATGAGGATAATGGCCGATGCCTCCTTGGCGACTTCGGTACCGGCGATACCCATGGAGAAGCCGATATCCGCCATCTTCAGCGCAGGGGCGTCGTTGGTACCATCGCCAGTCACGGCCACCGTTTCGCCCATGTCCTTGAGACGCCTGACCAGGATACGCTTGTCTTCGGGGCTGGAGCGGGCCAGGACGTGGAGGCGGGGAATCACCTCCACTTGCTGTCCTTTGCTCATGTTGCGGAACTCCGGACCTTCCATAACGATGCTGTTGGGTTGAAGGATGCCACAGTCACGAGCGATGGCCTCGGCCGTGAGCCTGTTGTCACCGGTGACCATGCGAACGACGACGCCGGCCTTCTGGCAATCCTTAACCGCCTCCTTGACACCAGGGCGCAGAGGATCTTTGATACCAACCATGCCAACAAAAACCATGCTCCGGCAGATCTCGTCGAAGGGGATCTCGTCGCCGTCGCCTCGGCGGCTGAGCCGGGGAGGCCACTGGTTGAAGTCTCGATAGATGAGGCCGATGGTACGCAGGGAGTTCCGGGCATACGTATCAATGAGCTGGTTGACGGTGCGACGATCATCCTCGGTCATGGCAGCGGAACCAAGAGCCTCGGACGGGTTGGGGATGATCTGGGTGCATTTCTCGAGCATAATCTCCGAGGCGCCCTTGACGTACAGCCGTGCCCTGCCGTTCTCGAGCTGGACGACGATGCCCATACACTTGCGGCCCGAATCGAAAGGAATAAGGTGGAGGACCTTGGCGTTAGCGCGTTCCTCGGCGACCGGGCCCATGGCAAAGTGCTCCTTGGCAAGAATGAGCAGCGCCGTCTCCGTCTTGGAGCCAATGAAGGTGTGTTCTCCATCGACATCGCCCTCGAACGCCGTGGAGTTGAGGGAAATCGACTTGCGCATCAGATCCTTGACGTCCGGGTTGAGAGACGCTACAAATTCGCCGACACTCACAGGGCGCTCGATAGGAGTCGAGGGCGAATTGGGAGAGGCCGTCTCGGCCTCTCCAAATCGATGGCTGGTGCCAACGGTTCCGGCAACCACTTGCATTTTGTTTTGTGTCAGGGTGCCCGTCTTGTCGCTGCAGATGGTCGTAGCGTTGCCCATGACCTCGCAAGCCTTCAGATGGCGGACGAGGTTGTTGTCGCGAAGCATGCGTGTAGTCGCAAACGCCAGGGCCAACGTAACAGCAAGAGGCAAACCTTCGGGCACAGCCACCACGATAATGGTAACAACCACGATGAAGATGTTGAGGAAGCGCTGTCCCTTTGCGGCTCCGTCCAGATCCGTAAGCTTCGGGAGCTGGACGAGGAACTTGATAAGAAGCACGATGAAGAGAAGAAGACCGGCGGCACCACCGAGCTTGGCGATGTATTCGGCAATGACGTTGAGCTTGGACTGAAGCGGCGTGATTTCAGGATCCTCGGATAGGGACATGAGCGTCTTGCCATAGCTCGAGTAGATGCCTGTCGACGTGACCATGAAGGTGCCCACACCTTCCATCACACGGGCGCCGGACTGGATGAAGGGGTCCATCTTCTTGAGGCTCTCCTGATTCTCAATGGCAGCAAAAACCTCATCGGCAGGCCGCTTCCGGATGATGTCCGACTCGCCCGTCGCCTGGGACTCATCGCACTTGACGTTGAAGCCCTCGACGAGAACGCCATCGACCGGAATCAGATCGCCGGGTTCCAGGTGCAAAATATCGCCGACCAAGACATCGAAGACGGATATCTCAACCGTCTTTCCGGACCGGACAGCTCGGACTAGACGATCTTGCTTCTTCTCGTTCAGCTTGGCGAACTGGCGTTCCTTTTGGTAATCATTCAGGGAGCCGACAATGACGACGATGAAAATGGCAGCGATAATGGCGACGCCCTCGATCCAGTCCACAGGGGTCTCGCCGGGTGGGTGGGGCCGCCCGAAGGTCTGGTAGAGGCCGACTGCCAACGAGACAACGGCGGCGATAGAAAGTAGGATGAGCACCTTATCGTTGTAGGTGATCCACATGAGCTGTAAAAGGCTCTTGCCTTTCTTGGTGGGAAGCCGGTTGTCGCTGAAAACGCGTTTTCTCGATGAGAAAGAGCCGGTGTCTTTCCCCCCAGAATGCCCTTGCGCAACGTGTGTCTCTTTTGGCAGGGAACCTTCCGTGAGACCTTTTTCGTGTACGCGAGCCGCAGCCACGGCACCCTCGTAAGTGACATGGCCATCAAGGGAGGTCTCTTCAACACTCAGACCCGCTTTCCGGTCCGTTCGCAATCCCTTTTCCAGTCCGGCAAGACCGCCGAGCTTATAAAAAGCCGACAGACTCTTGGGGTCGAACATCTTGTTCAACATGCCGGGGCTGAAGGCGAACGGGTTGTTCTCGACCTGGAAATCACTCTCCTTGCCGACGTCGGGTTTCAGCGCATCGGGGTCGTTCTTGATTTTGTCAGCTTCCGAGCTGCCCACTCGTGTTTGGCTATCTTTCTCGCCATAACTTGACAAGCCTGCGATGGTCTCGGAGGAAACGGAATCTGTCGAGTTGATCGAGTTTTGCCTCGATATCTGAGAGTTAGGAACCGCCAAAAACGCGCCCCCTCGGTCGTTGCCTCGAAGCGCGACAGGGCTGGAGACATTGTGTGGACTTGTCGGTCGGCTGTCTCTGTCGAAAGATCTGGACTGGCCGTCGGTTCGCGGCCCGGAATTGCTCCGCTGGTGCGTCCAACTGCTCGCCATGGGTTCGGTGGTAGATGGGCTATTCCTGCCGTCGCCGATAGAAATCGGTGAGCTGGTGATGACCCGGTGGGCGGCGTCAGAGTCAAGAACGGGTTCGGTGCCCGTATTGACGGCTGTGGTATCTATTGTGATGGTAGGACTGTTTACACTCGTGGTCAGCTACATATATCGGCGCCAAGGCGGACTCCCACGTACGCTCTCTGCCTTCGCACAGTTGAGGGTTCCCCATCGCGGCCGTCTTGGCCGGGGCTGGCCATGGTAGCTGAGGAGTGGGTTTATGCTGGACGCGGCGAGGGGCTGAGCGCCGCGGAATCGAGGCGATCGAGCTCGTTGGGGGAAGGTGAGAGGCCAATTGTGGCACCCTTTGGCGTGGCGAGAAGAAGGCTGTACGGTCTTGGGTCCGTACACGGCTGACTCCGAACGCAAGGTGTTGTGCGGGAGCCTATTGTCCAGCCACACACGGGATGGCAAACTGAACTTGGTCAGCTGCAACGGCGCATAGAGGTCGCCAATGTCGAAGTTAAAAAGGTAGAAAATGAGATCGAGGGAGCGTCGGTGGTGGAGGGAGACAAGTCGATGTCCGCAATGCCAGGCGGACTGTGTCAATCGCGCTCAAAGTCGGTCGGGGAACATGGGCTCAATTGAGACAGACAGCACACGTCGAGTCGCGGGGAGCGATGATGATATGTGCGATGGCGATGCCCCAGAGAGGGTGGAGTTGAGCACGCTATGACATGCAACGAGACCCAGGACCATCATCGGGGGTTCCCAGCGCAACTCTGAAATGGAAGAAACAGAAACAAATCGTCGAGGCGAATGAGGCCGTGAGCAGAGAAAGGCAGGAGGAATCGACTGTCCATCCCAATTCTGCCAAGGGCCTCCGCCAAGCGTAGTTGAACGAGGCAGTGCAAGTCGCCAAGCGAATCACGGAGCATGGATCTTGCAACCGCCAGCAAGTACCAACAGGGCAGGGATGCTCGTGCCCTGGCCCGGTTTTGTTTCAACTGGCAGTTGGTTTGTTTGGGCGCATTTCAACCGCTTTCAATAATAACCCGTTGGGGGCGGATGTGCAATACTCGCCGGTAGTTAGTTGTTCTCGATGTTGACCTTGGCGAGGAATGTCGACCCGATTGCCTGGCGAACACTCCCGCAGCGTCTGCGTCTGCGTTGCCCCAGGAAAGAAAGCCTTAGGAATGCATGCATTGCTGCCCAGCTGGCCTAGCCAGATGGAGATCATTGACAGTGCTGTTTTTGGCTTAGCTTGCATGAATTACCTTGGCTCGATTTTCCAGAACAGCTGTGCCACCAGCTTGCGTCACGGTTAGCTTCCCCACAAAGGAGAGATCACCACTGAGCAGATGGACTGTTGCTACTTGCACATATATTACTTTCCATGTCGCGGGATTTGCAGCCATGACATATTGATAGCGTCCACGTCGATGTAAAGTCCCAATTGTGCAATTATCCCGCGTTATCGTCTCACTACAGAGTTGGGCGTTCTGCCAATGCCGGTTTGGATAAGATTGCCCGGTGGACACGCCCGAAATTCGACCAGGATGTTGTGGGGCGCAAGGGGTTTGCCATCAGATAAACGACTCCAAAAGTCGGGGTTTGTAACAACGACAACCTTTTTTCTTGTCATGGCCATGATGGCTGGCGATCTGCATCCGACACCGTAGTGCACTTCTGGCGATCGCGGTCGACGCCGAGCTCTGCATGGCCAAGTCCCGAGACCACCTCGAGGCTTGGTATGCCGCCAAAATCGACGAAAATGCCCCTTGAACTTCTCCCTGCATGCCACGTTCGCCCTGTACCGTAGTTGACTGCCACCTCACAGACGTCGAGTGCTGTTTCCTAGCACATGCGCCGAGCAGAATGGCCCGTCACAGCGGCAGTGAGCGCACCTCAAGCGCGGTTCCGGTCCTAGCGCAGGGTCAGTCTGCTGTATCACGATTGAGTGGCCAAGATATTCCGGCTCTTCCTGCCACGGAACCGTCGACATTCTCGCGTCCAGTCGCCCGCCAACCCCGAGGAGGCTAGGTTCCTCACGTCAACTAAACATCATCATCGGTCTCGCGGACGCCAAGGTGAGCCCAGGCCGCTGACCGTGTCAGAGGGGAGAGGCGGACCGGCTTCGTGGCCCGAGGCGCAGCATGTCCAGATTTCTGGGCCTTTTGCCGCCTGGAGTCTCGAATACACATCGAGGAGACGGATGGTGATGCGATCCGCCCATCGACGACGACAGCCCGAGAGCCAGCAATGCCGCGCGGTCTCCTTCCCGTCCCCGAACCCGTCTCCGTTCGAGTCTGGCGTTCAGGAGGTACTTCGTCCGAACACATGTCTTGCGCCGCGGTGGAGCTCTGGTCGGACGACATAGAGTGCTACTCGCTCGATGTTTCTCGTTTCACAAAACGCTGTGCGGAGCAAGGTACTACCAACTTTGTGGCCAGTTTCGAGACGCTCTCGGTCAAAGCCTGCCGATTGGCTTGGAGATACCCACCCGGGCGGTATAACGGTCTCCGCCTCATTCATGTGCTTGGAGAATGGCTAGTCATGTCGACGGCCATCCAATCTACCGGAACATGTGGATTACATGTGCAGTCTTGACGTCTCGATATCAAATTGGAAGCACGCGATCTCGACATGCACGCTGGCACAGCCGTGGTGGTGACGGCCGACATGCTGTCCACCTTCTCATGCATGATGATGCGAGTGGGCTTCCCGACAATTTGTTACACACACACACACACACACCTTTTGGCATGGCCCTTGCCACCCTCCACGTGGGACATGACCTACCGAACCTTGAAAGATATAATAGCTCTTTACTTCTTAAGCCCGCGGCTTCGGAAGCAGGAGCCAAGAAGTCCAATGGGCGGCGCATCACCTGGAAGATCTGCCCACTTGGCATTTGAAGCATTCGACTCTTGCACCTCCCCAATCAATCCAACACAAGAAAGTGGCTTTTGTCGCCGTATCAGTCTCACCATGACGTGTGTATGCCTCGGAAGGCACATGTCGGCTCGCCTCTCGCAACCAAGTCGTCACAAATTCGCAACAGACAGTTGCTAGTTGTTGACTCTGCCTCTCTCTGTCTTGGCACAACCACCCACCACGAGAGAGAGCACTGCATCCTGCGACGAAGGTCCAAACCGCAAGGCACTCTCTCAGGCTTTTTGTCGCTGCCCTCTTTGCGCGCGCCCAAAAGTCTCAGACACTTCTAGAGCCCACCGCTAAACCGTGAGTTATAATGTTTCGATCGTTGTGGCTGATAAGTATCAGATGCACGATCAGAAATGCTAGTGGAATTGGCAAGTGCGCTTGATTTTGCGGCCAAGAAGACGCTGATGCACCGGTTGAAGCCGATCCGGTGTACCGAAACGTTCTAGCAGCCCGCATTCTGGAGAAAGGCGGACTGCGGCTTGGCGAATCAGACAAAGACAAGATCGCAAGTCTGGCGTGGCGATCTGGAAGACGTCTGGAATTACCACGGCAATGGATTTTGCTCTCCTTTGCAGCCTCATACCACACCATTACACCATTACACTTCTGCTAAGCCAAGGCATGGAAATTAGCTCCCGAAAGGGAAGGTATCCAGACTTCACCTCCCACCTTCTTGGACTTCTCTCTCCCAGTGGATGATTCCAGACCTGTGGCGATGCGATTTGGCCTTGTCTTGGGGATTTTTCTGGGTTTCCCGATCTGGCATCTGGCCCTTACCGACCGATTTCGATGGAGTGAGCCCGAAATGGATTTTTCAAGGCGAGGTAGTATTTCCCAGCGGTAAAAGTGACGGACCACGCCTTCCCGAATAAGCCGTCAGATCACGTTTCTCGGAGAATCAATATTCTGCCTCTGATTTGATGTCGAAAAGCCAGTCAGGCTGCTCGGGTAGTATACAAAGAAATACGGTTATCGACGGGTGATACGGTCTACAGCGTGCGTATTTTCGTCCGTGTCACCATCCCGGACGAGACGGAAGTATTGTTTATCGGTATGCAGGTTGGCCGGCAGAGAGGTCTTGTGGTACTCGGCTCGGTAGGCTCGGTTCGTTCTTCCGAGTCGGGAGGCCTCTGGAGGATTAGTATCGTCTATTGCGGTATTTACGGATAGGTAGGATTTATTCACCAACTGGGACGACATACGGCATCTTCCAGCAATCTTTGATGCTTGATGACTCCTAACCCCCAACTAGCGTGGACTACCAAAAGTCTAGATCTTGACTGCCAATACCCGGGAACCATTCACAAGAAAGCTACAGACAAATTTGAAGCGGCAAAAGAGCCCCGTCACCAGAGGCAAAAAACGGGGCAAGAGGGACAGTGTGGCTGTGCAAAGATATCCAAGACCCGACATTTCCAGATTCCGGAACGGGAAGATTGGAAGAGAAAGAATTGGCCCGTCCGGACAGGAGACTTGGCTTGCATTTGCATCTCTCGGCGGCCCTTCGTCCATTTCATTGTCGTTATCGTCACGTTGTTGGCTTTTCCCGAGTGGCGGCATTGGCGGTATAAACTTTTGATGGTTGGACCACATCAACTTTACACAGAAGACACGTGCAGAGAGGAAGAATGAAGGAGGTGGTAGCTGTTGCTTTCTTGGGTCGTCTTGTACTTTTGTTGAACAGCTCCTGGTCGAAACGGCTACCATCTTGGCTTTTTTCTCACTGTCCGTCTTGTCTTGCAGATGGGATGTTTCATCCCCCTCCCCCTCTTGTAATTGACAAGCCGAGAAAAAGAAAGGGAAACTCGATCCGAGAACGACAACGGAAGCTCTAATCTAGACCGCTCAACAAGGGGGAACAGGACATATCCTTGGTTGCAAGCTTGGCTTAGGTAAAGAACCTCCATCACCCCGGTGCCGGTGCCGTTGCCGGTGCCGATACCAACGACCACCGGCCAACCGGAGGAGCTCCATACCTTCCAGCGCATCTCAGGGGAATATCCAGGCGCCTACCTATCTACCTACCCACGAAGGAAGCCAGTAAAAATGTCGTTCGCGCTGGGGAATCGAGACGGTGACCCGGACTGCATCATGCCTGCTTGGTGATTGCTTGCTGCGTTTGCACTGCCTCGCTCGGCGGGAGGGGTTGCGGATTCCCTTCCTCCTCCTCCTTACCGGCTGGATCCAGACGGAATAAAGGAAAGTTTTGCGCGCGCGCGGGAGTTTTGAGTTGTCGGGTTGATATCATGCCGAGAGACCAAGTAAATCTACGAACAAGTTGTGTGGACAGCCACCTACCTAGGTAGGTTCCCTTGCCATCTCGAGAGAAGAAACTTGAGATATTGTTATTCGTTGGCCGGGATACACGTATCCATGGAGGCTTTTTCACACATACGTAATGTCCTGGGCAGACATCTCGTTACTTTGCGGAGCGGTTGGGTATCTTGGCGATACTGGGCTGAGCTTGTGAAGTGCGCAGACTTTTTGCCTCACTGATTACGTACCAGATCAACCCCCCCAACAGACGATACCAATATTGGGCATCTTTTGTGGAGAGAGAGAGAGAGAGAGCCTGGCGTCAAGGGAGACATGGCGGAGCGGAAAGGGGGGGCTTGGTGTTGACGACATCCATCCACTAACACCCACCCCTTTCCAAAACAATAAGCACGGAAAAGGCAAACCAAACAAAACCATCAGCCACCCTCTCTCACTTGCACGGAATGCCCTCGAACAGAACCGAAAGACGAAAAAGTCTGCAGGTGTAATCAACGACACTGCACCTCCTCGCTAGGGATCACAGAGGAGAGCAGAGCAGAGCAGAGCAAGAGAGTCGAGAATAGGTACTGTGTAAGCCGATACGGTGACCGGCTTACGGTCTGATTTCCGATTGGGACTTTTTCCCGCCCCCGCAACCCCCCTTTTACATCGTGGCGGAGTAAACACGGCACGACGGACGAGCTATTGCTTGCTTGATAGGATATTCTAGGTGGGAGATATGTTTGCTACCGGCAACATGTGCGCATGTGTATGAGTGAGCCAACCTCCTCTCCCCCCACCGAACACATCGCCAACGAGAATGTGTTGATCCCAGCCCCAAAGAGTCGGGTCTCATCTATCAAGATTGCACTTTTCAAAGTCTGCCCCATATATGCAAACGGTAACGGTAAAAGTGAAGAAATGTATGTGTGGAAAAGTTCAAAAACGAAGCGCGCAAATCAACATCAATACAAAGATGCTGATCCCAGCCCAAACAGTCGGGACAACCTCAAAAATGCACTTTTTGTGTCTATCCATGTGAGAGAGAGATAAATGCAAGAAGTTCGAACAGCACTTTGTCCCACCTACCTAGGAAAATGTAAATATTCACAATGAAAAAAGGAAAGCAAAAAAAAAAACACTATGACCCCCATCTCCGTCCGAGATCGATATCCCTCACCAACACCAACCGTCCCACTCCCTTCTCATCATCACCATCACACGCCTTCTGACTTTCCTCCTCCCCGCCATCACCACCTTTATCGTCATCCCCACGCACAAAAGGCAGAACAGCAACGCGGAGCACGCCCTCCCAGAACCCCCCCACAACCCCCTTCAACGCCCCAGTCTGCCTGAAATCAGGAAACGCATTAACCTCCAACAGCCACGCGACACCCTGATCATCCACCAGAAAGTCCAACCCATACACCTCGAACGCATTCCCCAAAGGCTGGAAGTGCACCATCATCCCGCGCGCCGCCGCCTCGAACAGATCCCCAGTGACCGCGCAGATCTGCTTGAACACATCCTCCGCCAGCCCCTCCGCCAACGGCAGATCCCAGAACCGATGGACGACCTCTCCTTTCGTTTCACCACCATCCTGCTGCTGCTGCTGTTGTAAACAAGTATTCGTCAAATGCGCGCCCAGATCTTCCGTCTCAAAACTCGGCGCCCGATACTCCGTCCCGGCAAACAGAGCCAGCATGTCCCGGTAGACGTAGATCCGCATCCCGCCGACCGCGAGCACATAGACGCGTAGATGGAACTTGCGGTTGCCTAACGCCTCAAGCAGAAGCGGCGGGTGGATATACGGCTGCGCGACGAAATGGCGAAGGTGCGAGGTCATGATCCCATCCCCGTTTTCGTCATCCCCATCCTCATCCCCCTCTTCCTCCCCTTCTTCCCCATCCCCATCCTCACCATCTCCCTCTCCCTGCCCCTCTTCCCACCCATCAAAAATCCCCTGCAACTCCCCCATAGAACAAAACAACCGTATCCCCTGTCCGCGATCACTCATACCCGGCTTGAGAATCCACCACTCCTTCTCTCCCTCCTCTCCCTTCCCCTCATTCCTCTCCAAACTAGCCCTCAAATCAAACGCATCCCCATCGACCAGCGCATCCTCCAAAAATTCAGCAAAGTCGACCTCGAACGCCTCGGCGCGCTTGACATGACTTGCGAGAATCGAATCGGGATGTTTGGAAACCCAACTATCCACTGTTGCAGTCAGAAAATGCTTGCGGATCAGCGCCTTGCGGATCATGTAGCTGTTTATGAGACAAGTACGCTCGTGCGCGGCGGCGAATTCGAAGTCTATTGATTCGTAGGGCGAGATTTGTAGCACCAGGTTAGCGGAAGGGTTGGGGAGGAAGCTGGCGAGGGAGATTTCTTTTTCTTTTTCTTGGGTCGTTTGGCCGGGTTGGTGAGGATGAGGTTGAAGGAGCGTGTAGCTGCCCGCTGGAAGAAGATTCTCGAGAGCAGAGAGGATCAGGGGCTGGACGTAGTCGTCTTCGTAGTTGATGAGTGCGTAGAGGTGCTTTCTTGGTTGCGGGTCTGCTTGCTGCTTTGGTCTAGTGACCGGAGAAGAGTCCGGGCCTGTAGATGCTTCCTCTGCCGCCGGCGGCACAGCGCTACCGCACGTTCTGCCCCTGAATGTAAACATTGGTAAGAACTTGGACTGCCACCCAAAGAAACAGCACCTGAGACAAATGACAGCGGAGAGGCAAGGGTCAGAGCGGATGTCTCGTCTATTTCTAGATGGCTTCTATGCTCTATCTGACGACCGAGATACTGTCCGCCTGATCCCTCGCCTGCCTACCCGTCCTTGCCCACTGTTTCAGTCCATCCAGGGTGACTTACAACTGCAGTTTCCCGCCATGAAGGTGCGTAGCCGTCTGGAAGAAATTGGCCTTGAGCGGCGTGACACTATGAATGACCAAAAATTAGCTCGACACACCAAAGTTCCTCCACAAGAAAAAACAAACCTGGTAAACCCCTCCTTAACCGCCCACCCATCATTCCCCGGCGGCGCCTCCTCCACGCTTCGATACACATCCGTAAACCGCGGCGACCACTTAAAGTGCTTATGCGTATGCGGCTTCAACCCCTTTCCCCCATTCTCCTCACCACCACTTGGGTCTCCCTCGCCCTCACGAATCCTCTCCTCGTCCTCAACCTCGCCATCCACGCTCCCATCCACCTCGGTAAAACAGCTCCCCTCGCCCCAGTAATTCTGCAGCATGCCCGTAAACAGCACATCCTTGTCCTCCACATCCTCCACAAGCGGCACATTAACACTGTACAAATCCACGCTCCCATCCGCCGGCCAGTCCCTCCAGAGCGCCTCAATAACCCTGACGCCCCTCCGACTCGCGGCCGCAATAATTTCAGGGTCATGATTCCGCGAGAAAAAAGCATAGCTCAGCGCGACCGCCCGCTTCCGACAGACCGCCGCCTCGAGCGCCCCGCCCAGCGTCCCGCTGCTGAGCGCAAACACGGCCGTCGTGTTCCTCCCATAATTCGGCCCGCTGACCACGAGATCCACCGGCCCCCGGTCCCGGAAGAAGTGATATAAGCCAATCTGCACGCACGAGGCCGGCGTGCCATCTACTAAAATCCACTCCTCCACGCCGGGCCGCGTGCTCGGCCGCGCGTGCGTCGTGCCGTGCCCCCCCTGCTCTTCGTCGTTCTCGTCAGAAGGAGGCAGCGTCAGACCCGCCGCCGGTCTGGAGGCCGGAGGAGGCCGGTAGTACACCGGCTTGACCGTCTGGCCGATCATGTGCGCCTTTCCGATCCACGACCGCTGCGTGTGCGGCAGGCAGACCGAGACGGTATGTCCGGCCGCCTGCAGCTCGCGCACGAGCGTGTGCACGTACGGCGACGAGTGCGGCGACGGCGGGCCGTCGTCGTTGACGATTAGGATGTGCATTTTTTTTTTTGGGGGGGGGGGGGGGCGAGAGAAGGTAAGTAAACCTTAACCTGAATTCCGAGAAAAATAGGGCAAAAAAAAAGACTTGGATGTTTAGTTGTTGGGCTTCGTTCTAGGTCTAGGGAGTGAGAGAGAGAAAAGCTGCCTTATGTGCCCCTCCTCCGTCGTTGCTGGCTGTCAGTCAAGTGGGGGTGGGGCAGGAGAGGGCAGAAAAAAAAGCATGTGCTTGATTTAAACTGCTGCGGGACCGGGCACCGGGCGCTGGGCACCGGGCAACAAAGAGGAGAAGGGGGGGCATGAAAATATTGAGTGGCATGACGCAGATTGTCCCTGAAAGAACGCCATCCAGAAAAGACACTAGTCATCTCGACGTAGCACGTCTTCCAAATTGAGGCTACCTAGTTGTTGTCCTAGTGACAGACTACCTAAGCTGCAAAGGGGCCCAAACCAAGTCCACACTCCAGAGAAGAGGCCAAAACCAAAGCCAAACCCAAAGGGCCAAAACTCGGGGTCCAACACCGCGACACTCCAAACCAGGGCACACACAATACCTGCTCTGCTGATCTAACCCGACATCAAGACGTTCCAGAGTAAAAACAGCCAGCCAGCCCCACGATGTGCTAGCTATGCTGGGCGCAAATAACCCTGATGGTATCCATGACCATTATAAGAATACACAGCACAAGTACTGTTCGTGACCCGAGAACACAAAACAGAAAGAGACAAACGCCTCCCTCCCCCAAAACATGCCCGCCACTGCCCTGATATTTTCTTTTGGAAGAAATCCCAAACGAGCAACCAGCTCGAACCGCTCTGCCAGAACTCCGAGTCCGAAAAAAAATCATCCCAGTCTTTCAATGCCGTTAAATGCTTTGGTGCCGTTATCGCCGTATACAATAGGAGAGAAAGTCCAAATTTTCACGATCAAGCCCGGGTCCGCTTAGCGGTACCTCCGGCAAGCGCATCGCCGGATCGTTTTTGACCCAGCGTGTCTGAGCTACCGGAGCCTCCCTTAACCCGGCGCCAGCCATCAAAAGGACTTCGCTTGCCTTTGCCAGGCTTAGGCTTGTCGGGGACCTTTAGCTCCTTACTGTTCGGCTTCATCGGGCTCGCCTCGGCCGCCTTCTTGCCGCCAAACCTCGTAGTTCGCGCCGTTGTCGGCGGCGATGCTGGCGCAAACTTGGGTGCATCGGGCGTGCCGGGGATGTCGTCGATCAATTCCGTAGGCGTAACAGGCTTGTTCTCGACCTCGGCCGTCTGGGTGTTGTCCTCGATATCTGTCGCTGCTTCCTCCTCGTCGGTGTCGATCTTGGGCGCTTCAGTCTTCGGCGGCGCCTCGGTCTTGGGCGGGAATAGAAGACGAGGCGTTACATTCATCCGGCCCTCGGAGCCCTGTGCATCCGACGCCTTGCTAAACGTGCGGAATTGTGCCTTGCCACGACTAGTAGATGCGTTAGCTTTGCTTAAGGCCGGATTGGGCGCAAACTTACAATACCGTGACCATGCCATCTTTGCGACGGACAGCCTCCTCAACTGGCACTCTGCCCTCGCCCGGGACCGTGACGGTCAAACGCTTGCTGCGACGCGGCGCCACAGCAGGCTGGCGGGCCTGTTCGCCGAAGAAAGGGTTCTCGGTGCTTCGGTCAACCTCGGGTACACGCTCGTGGGAGTCGGTAAAGATCTCAATCGGATCCTCTGCGTTATCGGCCGAGAAGCTGTCGAGGACACTGGTCTGCGGGCGCATTCTCTTGGGACCCGGCATGATGTCATTCTCGTTGAAAAGGCTGCGCGCGACTTCCTGAATCTTAGTCTTGGAGACCGACGGCGACTTCTTGGGCGTCTTCATCGGCGTGATCAACATGCCTCCGATTGCCGACATGCTCGCGCGTCCACCAGGGTGAAATTCCTGGTTCGATATCCCGAGCGCGGCCGCGGCCGAAGCAGTCGACTCGCTAGTAAGAACTCCAGAGGCGCTCGCCGTCGGCTTCATCGCGCGCTTCTTTTGCGGGGAGGCGGCCGGAGACGCCATTGACGTTGATGCGCGCTGCGACTTGGATGACTCAACTTTCGACTTGGCCTCGGAATGATCTTCGGTGACGCGGAGAGTCGCCATGTTGGGAGGCGGGGTGTTGTGTGTAGTACGTTGCGCAATGCGAGCGGATTTGCGCGGCGTGTAAGGCTCATACGAGTCCAGGTAGGAGCCGTGCAACGGGGCCGGCGGGGTGCGAGCCCGAAGGGAAGGGCCGGGGGAGGGAGTAGATACCTCCATCATGTTGCCTGTTGACTTGTCGCGATCAATTCGAGCCTTGTTTCCTTGGTTGCGCCGGGACGGTAAGGCTCAGCGGTTGACGAGAAATTGGCGCGCTGTTGTTGGTGGGACTTGGGTCGTCGCTCTTCGCTCGAGAAACGAAGCCTCAACACTCAAGGCTCCGCTGTGGCAGCCGAGCAGCCGGGTGACCAGGAGACCGGTGGATCGCAGAACGAGTTTGCGGTGTGCAATTGGCAATTAAGCACACAAGATTCGAGTATTGTAGGAGAAAAAACACACAAAATCGCGCAACAGGCCCAGACGTGATCGCAAGTGACGGCAATCGGAATTGGTCGTCGGGTTTGAGCGCAACGGGATGCGAAGGAGGGAGGTGGAAAGTGGATTCCAGAAATTGATGTTCCAAACCTGGGGATTGTGGTGGAAGTTGGCGGAGGGAACGCGAGCGAGAGGCTGGGGCGGTCAACAGCTGCTTCGCTTCGACACAAGAGCCAGCCTCCCTGGCCGCCTGATTGGCCCGTGCGCTGCGGTAAATTAACAACGTGACGCCAAAACGCGACAAACAGACAGGGGTACGCGTCAACGCCCGCCGTACCCCGCCAATCCGGCAGGAACAAATCAACTGCAGTGTTGGCAGAACGTCATTCAGCTGCGGGCCGTGAAACGCACAACAACAGTCCCTAAAAAACGGACTGACACCCGACCGACACGAGACAAGACGTCACCGCCAGAGCCAGCTGTCCGAGACAAAACCCTCCACCATGGCCGATAATCTCGACAGCTCCGACCACGAGGACGTCTTTGCATCGCCGTCGGAGCGCACAGCCGGCCGCACCTCACAACAAAAGCCCGACAGGACAAAAACACCCACCCAGCCGTCGCGGTACGATGCGGAGGAGGCTCAGGAGGCCCGCGAGGCAGCCCTACGGCGGGAGCTAGAGGGTGTCCGGAATATCAACCAAGTGATTGAGGGCGTCATCGGGACACTGGAGCGAGCGAGGGGCAACATGGGGGTATGTAAATCCAAATCCTTGATAAGCTCCTCCGGGCGGGGACTATGATTGACAATGTTTCTCTTAGACTGTATCCAAGACGGTGGAAAATGCCTCAACTCTGCTTAACACGTGGACGCGGATACTATCGCAGACGGAACACAACCAGCGCCTGATACTGAACCCGAACTGGAAAGGCGCAACACAGGACCTGGCCGATGCCGAGAGCGAGGTGCTGGAGAAGCAGCGCGAGGCTGAGAGGCGGGCTGCCGAGATGGAGCGCCGACGGGAAGAGGCTAGGAGGAAGGCTGAGGAGGAGGAGCGACAGAAGCTGGTGGCACCGACGACGAGGGGCACTTCCACCCGCGGGACGAGAGCCGGACGGGGCCGAGGGATTGTCAGGGGCGCTTCATCTGGTTACGGGCTGGATTCGTCTTCGAGCAGCAGCAGCACACGAGGAACATCTGGGATAGGACGAGGATTCGGGAGTGTAAGAGGTCGGGCGCGAGGATCAAAACCTTGATTAACTTTTCGTCATTTATGAAGACCATATGCCCAAAACCTATGATACCATGTATACTCCAAACTCCGGGTTCCAATCCCATGTACAAGCCCCCTGACCGAGTGATTCCAGTATATTCGTACATTTGTGATATTCTCATTTCTTCTTGAAAAAATCACTCATTTTCCGCATCCCGGCGGTGTTCACCTTGGCCAAGTTCTTGACTCCACGACTCTGGTTAGCCTTCTTCACTTTCTCCTCCTCGTCCTTCTTCCGTTTCTTTTCCGCCCGCTCGTCTGCCTCCTCGTCGCGCGCCCGTTTCCGCGAATAGTCCGTCGACCTTGCCGCGGCAGCCTCTTGCCGCAATTTCGTAAGCTGCGTGTGATACTCGTCCAGGGGCTTGAAGTCCACTGTGGATGATGATGATGAGGCCAGTAAATCCTTGAGTGTTGCGGCAAGAGGTGGCGCGATGTAACTCGAGCAGATGAAGTTGAAGGCGACGCGGAGTCTTTGCAGTCTCGTGACCGGTTCGGAGGCTGTGATGGCGCTGGCGACTATTTCGGCAGCTGGGGCGGCATCCCCAGACACCGAGGTCGCAGCGGTAGAAGCTTCCGACACAGCACTTGCTGACGTTTCTACCGATGAGATGGTGGACTGCGAGTCGGCCGCGTCAGGTTGGGGGCTGTTGCTCTCCTCGGTCCCGCTCGGTGTTGATGTCTCCCGAGGTGATTTCCCTCCCGTGCTAGGGGCAGAGCTGCTCTTGACTCCCAGGATTGGCGCCTCCAGCGCCTTGATCACAAACTTCTCTTCCATGCTCTTCGGGAGGCCCTGGTCAGCCATACGTTTGGCCTTGGAAAGGATCTCCCCGACGAGTTTAGATTCGTTCAGCCGGAACATGGGTTCGTCTCCCGCCTCGACTGTGTCGCAAGCGGCGCCCATTCTTGCGACTAGGAGTTCTCTAGCTTTTGGCCAGGTGAGTACATCGGCCAGGTGACTCCCCGCCCCACAGAGGGCGTCGAAATGGTCATCGCTCGAGAGGAACATCCGTTTCTTGGGGCCCTTGGCGTCGTCTCCAGCTTTGCATCCCTCGGTGGATGTGAGTGCGGGCAGGAGGAGAAACAGAGGGTCGATCGGGGTCGCAACGTAAAGTTCTGGGCTACTGGTGATTTGCATCTCTAGCTTTCCTGGGGCCGTGCCGTCCTCTAGCCTGGCATTTTCGAGCAGCCAACTCCTTGGCGCCGACTTTGGTGGGGTGATTTTGGTGAACTCGAAGAAGCCGGCGTCGGGGTCAACCAGATATCTCGTGGGTTTTCCATAGCGAGGGTTTTGTAGCGTGACTATTTGCGCCGCGGCGGTTGCTCTCTTGGGGAGGATGAAGAATCTCGAGGGCACATCGGCTTCTGGGGGGAGGCTGTAGACGGAAGAGGTGGAAGTGGTCTTTGCTGTGTCCGCTTTTGCCGCTGCTGCGGTTCCTTTCGTCGATCTCGTCCTCGCCATTGTGGATTCTACACAGATACTGAGCTCTTGGAGGCAATCGTGTGTTAGTTGGGCATTGGGTGGTGTGTTGATGTCAAAAGGGGTCCATGGCAGGTAAATGGGTAAATGTGTGACCCCTGCCAGTTTGACGCGACTTTGACGCGTCCCGTCTCGCGGTTTGCGTCTTGGGGTCCCTGCACTTTTCGCACGCGTGTTCCCAACCCTGCAAGCCTCATTCCTTGCCCACCAACGTCCATGCCTTATCGCGCCTTCTGGGGCTTATCGCACTTCTTCCTCAACTTGATTCCTTTTTGGGTGAAACAGCTAGTTACTCCCTTGGTCGGATTGCTCTCCTGCTCCCAACGCTGAGCAAGACCGCATCGCCAGATCCACGCCCAATCCCACGAGAATACGCAATCCATGTGCTGCAGTCTGCCGTTGGCCATGTCGCCCTGGTGTCACCTTAATTGGCTATTATTGTAGGAGGGTTCCCGGCAACACCCTCGCCTGGCTTCCGCTTTGCATGCAATCCGTAAACAAAGCTGTTCCGTTTGTTCGCGCAAGTGTGTTGCGCATTCGGCCATAATTAGGTACGATTTTAAGCTTCTTTTCCTAGCTAAGCTGACACTAAATAGCCATGGCCTCGAATTGGCCCCCCCGATCTCCACATGAGGCGCTGCTAGGCACTCCCTCCGGCCGGGAACGACTGCGACGTCTCGCCGAGCGCGGGTCACCAACTCCGTCCCCTTCAAGACTCAGAACATCGCGATCCGTCTCAGCGTTCCGTACGAAGAATGGATTGGCCGAGGCTGAGGACGACGAGGACGAAGATGAGGAAATGTTGCAGCTGAAGCTCCAGGCGATCGAGGCGAAGCTGAAACTAAAGAAGCTAGCTGTGGCCAAAGCGAAGAACAAGGCGGCATCAGGCTCGGAAGAGGGCGGTACACTACGACCAGACTCGGCTCCGCCAGAAAGAGGGTTACGAGAGCTCCCAATACAGTCCAAGATCGCCGCCGCCCGTGACAGGATGGAAAGGATAGAGAGAAGTGCGCCACCGACGGCGGTTGAAGTACCGGCTTCTCCCGTCAGAAAGGCACAGAACAGGCCCGATGTACAAACATCCCCGCAACGAGTTATCCTAGGCATCGACAAAGGATTACGAGCCGCCGATGTTTCTCTCAAGAGGGCACCAAGCCTACGGAAGGTCCAGGAGGAGCGGTCGGCTCAGCAAGGAGGGTACCTACGGCGGAGCAAGACACCGCTTCCAGGCCAAGCGCAACAAGCTGAGGCGCGCCCCATGACCTTCAATGAGCGACTTGCTTCGGCGAGGTCGGAAGAGGCGAGCCGCCAGGAAAGGCAAGCAAGGATACAAAAAGCGCGGAGTACTGCCTTTAGCGTTGGGAAACAGGAAATGGAGGAATACAAGACCAAGGCCGTGGACATCCCCGAACAGCCATACAAACCGCGCGAGTATACGAGGACCGATATCCTGTCGTCGACAGGAGGGGCATCCGGAGGCCAATTACCACGGAGCGCCACGGCGACTGGTGTACGGACGGCGGCAGCGGTCCAGGATGAATCTAGGAACGATGAGTCTGTTGATTCCAGTGGAGGAAACTCAGAAGCATCCTTTGAATCGTATTCTGGGCTACATCTTTCGAAGCGGATTCTCCCTCACGGGGTCTTGACCCGCGCTATCACCGGAAAGAAAACATATCTCATCAAGGACCTCCTCCGACACGTAAAGGCTCCTGATTGGTCACTCCCAGATGTTGAGTCGGATATCGTTGTCTTTGCCATCATCGCGAGTAAGTCGGATCCGCGGAGCCACCGGCCCGGACCTGGCAACGAGGGAAAGGCCCAGAAGGACCGCGGCAAGTACATGGTGGTCACGCTGGTGGATCTCCAGTATGAAGTCGAGCTCTTCCTCTTCAACACGGGATTCGACCGGTTCTGGAAACTTACTCCCGGTACCGTCCTGGCGATTCTGAACCCGACCATCATGCCGCCGCCTCCAGGGCGCGAGGCTACCGGCCGCTTCGGGCTCGTCATCAACAGCGACGCCGACACGATCCTAGAAGTCGGCAGCGCCCGCGACCTCGGCTATTGCAAGAGCGTCAAGAAGGACGGCCAGCTCTGCAGCAGCTGGATCAACATGCGGCGGACCGAGTACTGCGAGTTCCACACCAACGAGGCGATCCGCAAGTCGCGCGAGAACCGCATCGAGCTCAACACGACCAGCGCTTTTGGGTCCGGCGGCGGCGGCAAGGGGCCGCGCAGCAAAAAGTACGTACGCCACGGCGGCGGCGGCGCCGAGGCGGACCAGGCCGAGGCGGCGGACGGGAGGAGAGGAGGCAACAACTACGACCGCGGCGCGCACAGCCACTTTTTCGTGAGCGGCGCGCACCGCGAGCTGATGGACGACGAGCGCGAGGGCGGGCTCGCCGACCGGGCCGAGCGCGAGGAGGCGCTCAAGCGCAAGCTGCAGCGCCAGGAGCGCGAGCGGGACATCGCCAAGCGGCTGGCCGAGATGGGCGGCGGCGCGGGAAAGGAGTACATGGGGCAGCGCGCCGCCGCCGTGCGGGCTAGTTCGTCGGTGGGCGCTCTGCGGTCTAGCGTGTCTTCCTCGTCGACGACGACGTCGGCGGCCGTGTCGGGGTCTCTGTCGTCGAGGGTCACGAATACGAGTCTCTCCTCGACTGCGGCTAGTACTGCCGGAGGAGGAGGTGGAGGAACAGGGGTAGGGGATATGCACCACCCGCACAGGTGGGACGCGCGCGCGCTGGGTCTGGTCGGGAGGCGAGGCGACGATGGGCCCAAGGTCAGTCTGGGGCCGGTCAAGCGGAAGAGGCCTGAATCTTCGGCGTCGAGTTCGACCGTCGGCGGGAGCCAGAGTAAAGCTACCGCTTTTGGATGGGGAAGCTCGCTGAAGGATAAACTTGCGAGGATGAAGGAGGGGGAGAGGTTGGATGGGGTTTCTTCGAAGGAGTTTGAATCTTCTCGGAAGGCGGAAATCCTTCCTCCTCCTCCTGCTGCTGCTATCAGTGGAGGAGGAGGGGGAGGGGGAACTGGGGGGAAAGGGGGAGAAAAAGGGGGAAGTGGAAGTGGGAGAAGTGAGAGGTCGCCGGTTAGGAAGAAGACGCGCTTCGTCACGGACAAGGGGATCCGCGAGGCCGGGAGGGAGAGTCTGGGCGAGCCTTTGTCTGCTGCCGCCAAGAGTCGACGGCAGGTTGTTTTGGATGATGACGATGATGATGACTTGATTATTGTGAAGTGATTATACACATTAAAAAATAGAAGAGGGAAGAAAAGGGGGAGCGTGGTTAGGTGGTTTGGTATGGTACGGTACGGTATGGTTGCATTCTGGGTGTTTCTTTTGTTGGAATGGGTTGGCTGGGTGGGACGGAAAGGTGGGTTGGGTTTTGGCAGGAGTTCCTAGGGCTGGATAGGATATGCTGATATGCTGGCTGGTTCTCTTGTTTATTCAGAACTAGAACTAGTCATAGTCTTGACACTCGGGATGTGTGAGGGGTGTGTGAGAGGTGTGAATGGACTTTTGCATTAAGATGTATGTTGTCAGTTCGTGTTTTAGTATATATTTGCTTCTCCGGTGTTTGTGTGTCTATGATTGCGGATTAGATGATTTTTATTCTGTGCTGGCGGCGAGGATAGAGGATAGAGGACGGAAGACACAAGACACAGGAGAGGCAGAGGCAGGGGACAGAGAAGTCAGACCGTGAGGGCTTTGGTGCTTATTACCTCACTACCTAGGTAGGTAGGTAGTTTCCTCTCTGGCTAGACTCTATTAGCTTATTAGCTTGTTGGCTTCCGGTTCATCTAAGTGTAGGTTTGGGTTTAAGTCTGGTGTAGATTATGAGTTGACCGCTCCGGCTTGTATACACACACGCACACACACACACGATCTTCCCCTTCTATGATATGGATGAGAACGACGACTTAGTGTACAACACAGTTCCCCTCACCTGTAAGGAGCAAGTATTGTCTCTGGTATTGTCCGGCTCTGCGCGACTAGGTAAGTGGGTACGTACGTATTTACGTAGGGGTGCTGGACGGGTTATCTATCGAAGGTCAAAGTCATGAATTCCTGTCAATCACAATAACCCCCGCTTCTCGGGGGGCAGGGCAGAGGAAGTCAACGACGGATCGAGTGTGATTATTTTGGCTGGAAAAACGAGTTCTAGATCTGCTTACCCATCTTCAGGTCACGTCTGAATCTCATCTCGATGCGTCTCGAAACTCTTTCTGAGGAAGCCTCTCTGTGAGCAGCACACTCTGTTTTCTTTCGATACTGTGTCACTTTCGTCTTGGGTGCTAAAAGAGGTTTTTGATTGCAATACTAGGTACGAATCGAATACCCCTACATACCTCCCTCACCAGACCCCATCTTATATTGTCTGAGCTCTCCTAATCCAACGAGATCCTCCCACCAAGACCAGAGCCCGGTATTCTTCATCCACACTGGAATCGACTGACAGCTCTCTCAACTGTTTTAGGGCTTCTTCGAGATCAAACTCACCAGCCTCCTCGCCATCATTGAATACACTCGCTGATATCGAATCCATACCGCCCTCTGTCTCGCCATAGAACGACCGGCCACCAGAGATTTTGGGTAAAGCCGGCATGTATTCGAGACCGCCTTTCTCATAGGCGTACGGGGGTACGGTTTCGTCGTAGCTCCAAATGGGCAGGAATCCAGTTCGATGGGGATCAGAGAGAGTAATGCCCATGTAAGGAATGTGTTCTGTTCGAGTCTCGACCCCGGAGTCCACGGCTTTATCAGACCCACGCTGGAGAGCTTCGACACCGTTGTAGGCACGCTTGAAAGCCCGACGAGCACGGTCGAAGGCCTGACGAGCTTCAACACCGTCGGAGGTACGGTTGAAGACTAAATGAGCTTCACCACGTTCCAGGTCCGCAAAGTCTGATTCCACTTCCATGGAGGAGCTTGAAAAGACACCATGATAAATATTCATGACGGACTGGGTCTTTGGTTGAGTTGTAGTGAAAATCGGCTCTGTTGACGGCTCTTGCTCCTCGTCCGCAAAAACCAAATCCTTCGGCGCATTCCTGTCGAGAGCATACCGCGTAGTATACAGCCGCGCCGCTTGAACATAGCTGCTGTAGTCCGTGATATACGTCGCGGCAATCTCGGGCACTAGCGGATCGTCCACGTTGGGATGGGCAAGTAGCCCGCATATAGCCACCAAGACGGCCCCGAGAGAATAGCTGTTGTTCCTGTTCTCGGAAAACCATGGCCGGCCTGGGACGGGGATTGTGCCCATATAAGCCCGCAGGTTTTCGTCATTCCACCAATCCTGGTAGTTGGCGCACAGCTTTCCATTGCAGTCGACGTTGGGATGGTAAATCCTAGTCTGGAACCGGAGCATCGGTGGTTTATCGACTGTGAGCTTGACAGTAAGCCAGAAGATACCGCCTTCATAGGGAGTGTCGGGAGGCCCCTCGATGCTAGCGACCAAGCAGTCGAGGCGATCTTCGGCCAGCGCGGCGCTGATGAATGGAACGTTGGCTCTTCGTATGGCTCTCAGCTCCACGAATGCCCGTTGCGCAAGTGAACTCCCTTTGTCTGCGTGATAGAGGAGCGTGGCCGACCCCGAGGTCCATGCTTCTTCGTCCGCCTCTTTTATGGGCTTCAATTTCAGCCCATATGATACATCACCCGAAGTGAACCGCGGCTCTCTCGGTTGCGAGTCTCGTTGGCTCGCCAGAGAAGCCATCCACCTCTGATGCTGAGGCACTTGGGTTCCGGGATCCTGCGGGAATGATGGTTCCTGCTGTGTGCTTGATGAAGGGACACCAGTCTCAAGCGTAGGTTGTGCTTCAGCACCTGAATGGGCGGTTGATCTGTGTGAAATTGACATCGCGACTCGTGGATGAGTTGGTGCGGTACAAAAGGACTGGCTCGGCGCAGACGAAATGGTCCTGGTTCCCGAGTGCTCGATTATCAACATTCTTAGGCTTGCTGAGTCGGATATTGCCTTGAGCATCGAAGACGTATTGTCCTTGGACGAAGAGGCATTGTCGTTGGACGACACGACCTGCAGAAGTCGGAGGCTTTCCGTGTCCGACAAAGACTGAATCTCCTCGATGAGAACAGCCTGTTGTCGCTCAAGAAGACCATTTTTCAGAGCCGACGTGACCCTTTCGAGACCGTCGAGGATCTCGGTAATGTCGGTGATGAGTTTTCTGAATTGGTCGTAGTCATGTACTGACCAGCGAGTAACTTTCCAGGTGGATGTCTGCTTCTGGTTTTGCCTCAACCGGGCCTTGAACTTGTCGAACTGGGACCGGAAGATAACCATCCCCTTCGAGGAGCTCTCTAAAGCGTCACCTGCGGGCGTTTTATCGTTTGCCTCATATCGTCCCGTGATGACGTCCGCCTTGGACAAGAGATTCCGAAGATGATACAAGTTGGCTTCAATCGCTGGTCGAATATCTGGGCGCTCGAGTGCCGGATGCGTCCCGACGCCCGTTCCATTGTTGGACACGAGACCTAGGGTTTCTCCCCAGATCACCAGACGGATTTGCTGGAGAGAGAGCTAGTACTGTGAGAACAGGAGCTGGATCAAGAAAGAAAGCGCATTGTACCTTGGCGCAGAGGAGATCAAACTCCTCGCTGAAATCTTTCGCCCGCACGACAATATCGAAGTTTTCGATACACGATTTGAATAGTCCGGCAATTCCCAGTGTCCCCAGAACCAAACCGGCAACCTCCATGTCTGCAAGGCTGTCGTCGTTAGCTGCTCCGGCGGACCATAGAATATAACAGAGGCGACGCTATCGAACGAATAGTCCAAGGACACCGCTGACTTGTCTGGACGATGAAAATTGGCGACGGAATTGATAACGAGGATCGATGGTGACAGCCTCGCAAGGCGGTCACAGGTTATCACGTGTGTGCCGGATCAGCCCAACAGGGCTGTGCATACGCAGCCAATCGGAACAATTATTGGCAGCGTTGAAGCCTAAGGGCAAGGCCATTCTTTCTGGGCCGAGTGAGTGCGCGGAGAACAGGTCGTGGTGGCCGCTTTCGAACCTCCTATTTCCATCTCGACTCTGCTCTATCGGCCGGCCCCTGTCCCCGAGTTCGAGGTCCTCCACTGGCCGGTTATTACATTGAACTGGTCATCTAGCCGTTGATGAGGATCTTGCTGATAGTTCCTGCCCTCGGACCCAAATTCCGTTTTCACAGCCCACAGGGGAGGCAGTGTGTACGAACGATCCTCCCGCCCCCCGAGCCGTCCATCTCCCGTCTCCATAAACCTCGGATCCAATGCCTTGGAGCTATACCCTACTCCGACTGCCGTGCTGTCCCTCCAACCGTCAAACCCAAAATTGGGGTCGCCAACACGCTCGTTGCCAAAGGGTTCTAAGTTCGCCTCAACGATTCCGCCAGAAGTTCCGATGTAGAAATTCGGCGAGACATCGGAGGCTCGGGATAGCGACCAAATGGCGATCTCGTCGCTGACATGGCGACCCCTAGCGTGCAGATTTCGAGCTACGTTGCGTCCGAAATTCTCGTAGAACTGAAGAATTTGAGTCTTCTGAATCGCGCGAGCCAGGAGAAAGCGCGCGTTAGGCCTGTTGTAGGCGTGTCTAGACAGACCGTGCCACCGGCAAGCCTTCCCAAGTACGTGGTCGCATCGCGACCCTGTGAACGCCCTGTCCGAGGAAAAGTTGGCCGGGTCCTTGAGCAATGGCTGCCCAGGAGTCGGATGCGGAACCTTGTCGGCGCAGGGAAGCCCTAGAGTATGATAATACCCCTTATTCCAACGAAAGTCGAATATCCTGATGGACCCGCCATCCATGCCACCTCCAACAAATCTCTCGGTCCCGTAGGTCATCAGAACTTCCATCATCGCTGTTGGGTCCACATCATCTTGGTAGACCATGTCGAAGGCGGAAGGCGTCCGCAGATCTTGCAGTCTGCAGGTGCCATCACGCCAGGCGCTGAGAAGCAGCGACGTTCCTCCTTTGCTGGAAGACTCCGGTTTGACCGGCTGTAGTGAATGCGGACAGATGTTTCCGTATTCGATGCCGTACGAACTTTCAAGCCTCGCGTTCTTGGACGCGGCATGGAGGGACCAGCCGGACGGCGTGATTGATATGTACTGAAGGGGCTGGCTAGACCCCTTCAGAGCCAAAGCCAGGGTATCGCCTTGCCCCATCCAAGTTGCATGGCATAGTGTTGCTTGATCGAAGTTGATGTCGCGAGCTGCGGGCAGATCTGTGAGGCCATACCGTGCCAAAGGCGAAACATCAGTCGCGTCGTCTGACGGGACTTTGTACACTAGGACAGCAGATTTGGTGGCTGCCGCGATGAGGCTCTCGGAGTTCACCGGTACAATGTCGACAGAGCCGATGCCGTTGCGTTCAGGCCATGGGTTGAGTGCGGTGCCCAGCTCGGGGTCCCCAGAAGATCCGGTATCGAAGCGAACCAGCGTTTGCCCGAACCGATCCAGCTCTGCGGATAGCAGCGTCAGCTCTCCGTTGTCCCGGCCGGTCAGGAAAGCACGGTCGCCATTGTAGGCGGTGCCGTCTTTCAGTATCGACATCGCAGTCACGTCGTCGCGACCTGCCACATAGCCCATTTCCGCCCCTCCTGACCGAGCCCACTTCACCCAGCCCGGGTCGTCCGGCCTTGCTCTCTGGCGGTACCTTGCAACGATTTCCTCCCCCGCACCCCATAGAACCATCTCTTCCTGGGTGTCCAGGTCGAAATGAGCCTGGACGATGGGCTGGAACGAACCAGACCGCCTTGAATTCGATCTTTGGCTTGGTGCGTCTGGGCGGAGACTCTGAAACTGGAGGGCTCGCCGGTCCCAACAGCGACTCTGCCACGTCAGAGAGTCGGCCAGCTGTCGCCATGATAGACCACCGGAGGTGGACGGGACCGGTATGGAGAGTGAATTGAACCGGTTCCTGACGAAAATGCGCCATCCCTCGTTCGAGATAAGACGGCTGAGTCTGCGGTTCATCAAGGCGAGAGCCCGGAGATCGCGGGCGGCATCGAGATGTTTGATTACGATGACCAAGACATCGCCGGGCAGATCTGAGAGTGTTGGTTTCATTTTGGGCAATGCAGGTTGTAAAATGAGTTTTGACTGAATTTTCTGGGAGAACAGGCAGTCTGAGGTAGAAATCGTAGAAATCGAGGAAGGAGCGAGGTGCTGTTTTTATTCATGACATAATAAGCCAGCCGTCCGCTGGATTGCCAAGCCAATGACCAATGAGCCTGGAAGACTCTGTTTGTATGAGTCGATTAGGCACACTCTAAACATGTTACTCAGTCGCAGCTTTGTTTGCCAATTCTGAGTCAAAGACGGGCGGTGTGTAACCGCACCGACCATTCAGGGCTCTCGACCAGATTCCATCCACTATGCAGTCACTGCGGCTCCATTCATCAACTGCGCATTCGACTCGGAACAGAGCATGCTAATTGCAATCCAAGCCACTTGCCGTTATGCTACCCTAGATAGTTCTAATCCTTTGCGCCAATCCGATTCTGCATGTATATCCTTCCTGCTGCGAGACCCGCAGCATCACACCTCCACCCGAACTCCGCCGGCTACTGCAAGAAAAGACGAGCCCGAGCATGCTCCAGCAAAGCTGACGCTGGAATGGTATCCATGATCCGACCAAACTCCCCCCGATGCCCAATCAAATCACTTATGCGCCTATCCTGTCCGCTGCCCCGATGGATTTCCTCTCTCTTGCACTTCCACTCCCGTATAGAACCTCCATCAACTTTCCCTTTTGTCTCGATCTGACGCCCTCCAGATATACCCCGACGTCCTCGAGTCCTCGGATTTGTTCCTCCAAAGTCAAGGTACTTCCATTCGTCGACCTTACGAGCGGCGACACTAGCTTTTGCCTCAGGTTCTCGAGGTTGGCCTTGAGAGCCAGGAGCTTGTGGTTATGTTCGACCAGAATCCCTTTGTTTCTGACGGTCTTTTCTCTGACGTTTTGCAACAACAGACGGTTCTTCTCGTATTTCCTGACATCACTCGCCTTCGCACCTAGAATTCGCGTCCACAACGAAGACAACAGGTCCGAATGCTGCTCATCTTCGAGCGACGCTTCCCGTATTACGGTGCGGGCCAGGTTGAGGAACTGCTGGTCGATGGCTTCGAAGAGAGCAAACAACGCAAGGCTATGCTGCAGCTCGTTGCTGATGGCCTCCTCCAATATGGCCACAAATTCGTGGAATGTGCGCTGCAAAGTTTGCTTCGTTCGCTGGGGAGTTGACGGTCCAAAAACAGACATGGCCACCAGCCCAAGACGAGTGGGTTCGCCCGTCGATGAGTCCTCGAGAACACCGGCATTGCAGAGCATGTTGTGGACATTGTCGAAAACGGTGGCAAACGGAGGCAAAGGCATCTGCTGAAGCCGTGAGAGCTCGCGTCGCGCCCAGTCCATGACGATAAGAATACCGTCGATGTCGCCGTCGACATTGGCGAAGAACTTGGTCAGCTCAATGGCGAGCGTTTTCAAACTGTCGCTCAGATCGTCAAGCTCCTGAACAATGATGGGCGCCGACGTCAAATTGCTACCGCGCACGCTTTCGCCCAAGTCCCAGACCGCGACGCTCGTTGCCTGCAGGTCACCAACTTGTTGGACGCCGTTCTCCGAATAGTATATCAGCGGCTCGAAGGAACGTGCGACTCCCGCGACCTTTACGAGGTCGGGGACGGGTCGCATTGACGCCGGTTCCCAGAGGGACCGCAACGCAGCCCACGCCAGAATCGCAACCACGGACGACACGGCCACCGACACCCAAGAGCCGGTCGTCGTCCGCACGGCCCGACGTATAAAGTTGATCGCCAGGTCAATCGGCTCGGTCCTTTGTTGGACCTCTGCTCGAACAGCAAATCGGATATCTGTCTAGGTGAGCGATGGGTCGCGCGCATATCGGAACAACTTACAGTTTTGATTTGCGGCCGGGATTTCGAGGCCGGCATCGGGCTTCTCCTTCTTGATCTTTGCGACCTCATCGATGAATTGCCGGGCTATATAGAACTCGGGCTCCGGACTCCTCTCTTTCTCTGGCGACACACTCCCCGGTAACCTCGTCCTTGCCGCCTTTGCGAGAATTTTGTCCCCTTCGTCGGCGCTCTCGTAGCATTCCGGGCTTGACTCCCTGGACGATAGCATCTCCTCGAAGTCGTAACCGCCGCCGCCGAGACCTCCAGATAACCCATCACTCTTGCGCCAGAAGCCGCTGCTGCGGTCGCCGTTTCCGAGGCGCCTCCATGCCGGAGGGCTGTAGCCACCCGAGGACTCTCCTTCCGAATCCCCGTCCAGTATCTCGCTCACCGTGTCGTCGCTCCGAAACCCCGAGTGCGCCGATGGGTAGCCGAACGCTTGACGGGGCTGGTGATACAGGTGGGGACTGCCCGGCATCGACGGCTCGAAGTCCTCCAGTGATGCGTCGAGCTGGTCGAGCGGGTTGTGGATCGCTGTTGCCGCCATGGCGGGAGCTGCTCCGGCTTCTGCTGCCGCCGCTGCTGAACAGGCTGGGTCGTTGCGGCAGCTGTTTCTTCTGGACCACTTTCTCCTTTTCCCTTTCCTTTTCCTTGACCTTTTCCTTCTTGATCACGTCGTAGTGCGCGTAGTTGGTGATCAGCGGCGGTAGTGGACTCGTCTCGATGGTGCGCCGTCGGACGGGTTGGTCGAAGTCCTCCTCGTCCTCCTCCTCGTAGATTGGCGTGATGCGCGATGCGCGCTGCGGTCTTGCGACGCTCTTGCTGCTGAAGTCGAAGGTGAAGAACCAGGACCGGATCGCGCTGAGCGGCGGTAGGTAGATGTAGACGAAGACGAGCAGCAGAGTCAGGGATGCGATCCAGGCGCTCGGCGCAACGTTTATGCTCAGCAGCGACACATGTAGCTCGTTGTGGACGGTGAAGAAGGACTGCATCGGCATCGGAGCTGGGGTCCGCTGCGTTTCGCGGTCGGTGCGGTTCACGCAAGGCCGGAGGTAAGGGGGAAGGGGGGTAGGGAGGGGTAGGGGGGGAGGAAAACAGCTGGGGCTGGGGCTGGTGGTGGTTGTGGTGGTGGGAGAGATAGGGGAGATGGGACGAGTGGGGGGGGAACCAGTTCTCTCTGTTTTTGTTGGAATGAGATCCAATCAATTCGGCCGAGGGGGGCGTGATGCGATGATGATGAAAAAGAGGCGGGGATATCGCGTCGCGATTCCGTAAAGGTACTCTGGAAGAAAGCAATTTGTAGTTCCGTTATATGAAAAGAAGATGAAGAGAAGAGGAAGAAAAAAAAGAGTCACACAATTATTGGGTTCTGGTTATTCCAATCCATCCATTCATCGAGAACTGGCCTGGCCTGTTGAGTCGACGAGCCACGAGGGTGAGGGAGAGAGAGGTGTGTGTGAAAGACGCCCCAAAAATGAGAGGCTGGGAGTTGACGGGAGTTGACGGGAAGTTGTCCACTCGAGTCTGCCACGCATGAGAGGGGAGAGAGGGCGACGCGGAGCCAACCAACCAAACAACCCCTCGCTCACACTCACCACTCTGCCCCGCGTGGTACCTAGACTAACTGCGGCCGCGTTTTGCGCGACCACTCACCACGACTTGGGTTTGTTTGGTGTCCAATCAATTTTTGGGGGCCTGGGGCGTTTTTGATTCGTTGGCTTGGTGACTTAGTGAGCACTGGAGTCTGGAGGTCGTGTTTCACTAGGTAGGTAGCGTGCTCTGTTACTGGGGGATGTTTTGGTGGTGGAGAGGTTGGGACCTGCTTGGGAGGTGGGGTTCGGAGATAATTCCTGAGTTGAGTGGTTCCCAACAGCTTCCCAGCCTACCTAGCAATTGCCGTTTACGGGGTTTACAGAGTATGGGGATTTTGATGTATTGCACGGGTGTTTATTCCTATGGGCACCAACGGGTCATCTTCTCGGTCGTTGGGTTATCTTTTCGATGTAAAGAAAGAGAGTCAGAGAGAGGCAGGGGGTCACGGGGGTGTAAGTGGTGACTCCTCAGGCCAAGACTTGATGGACTGGGGCTGCATGGTGGAACTTGCGGTGGTTTCACCGTCCCGATGTCGAGTACACACCGGACACCATATACCTTAGATTTGTCTAGTTAAGAAGGAATAACTACATACAAACCACCTCGTTAACACGCGCTGTAGAGATGAGTGCTCCGCCTTCTGGCGATGTTTCCACAGCACTCTACCCGAACTACCCTAGCTGTCCGAGAGCTTATCGTTATCTCACCTAGACTACACCCTTACCAGAGGTTGGGCCAAGCTCACAGTTACTTGAAGATCCCAAGCCGAGTCTAAGGAAGTACTCGTGGACTTCAACCCTACGAGTCTACGGAATAGTTACAGATACTTCCCTAGAATACACTTTGATGCATAGCCGTTAGCAACCCGTCCTCTCAGCATGGCCGATACCCGGACACACACAGTCTGAGAACCCCCAAACCACTCACATTCAGCCGGTCAACGTATTCATAAACATTCACACACCACACAAGACACAACTCACCAAGCATTTACACCGGAACATCGAAGCGGTTGAAGCCATCAAAATTCATAACGCTCATAATATTTTCTCAGGCGCCCAATCAAACCATGACTTCCAGTATCCCGCTATTGTGTAAATACTACAATTCCAGACCAAAACCTCGCAAAAAACACAAAGAGCCGCCAGGATAAAATTCAAGCGCTCAAGTCCATGCGTTGCTGGTATTCCCCGGCCGACCACATAAAAATATCAGGAGTCTAGTCAATCTTGGCACTAGCTAGACTCCTCGCCGTCGGGTTGTTGATATTGTTGATTTGATGCGTCGCCGGAAGCCTCTTATACTTCTTGCCCAGCTTCCGCAGGCGTTTCCTAGCCACCATGACCGGGACCGAGCTCTTGGTTACCAGATAGTTTGAAAAGGATCCCAATATGACTCTGCAGGAAACAAAAAAGTCAGTTGGGCAGGACACAAATCGAGCAGGACAGAAACCATACCCCTTCAAGGCGCTTCGGCCTCGACTCCCCAGAATCACCAGCGTCGGGCTTACGAGATCAATGACCTCGGTAATCAAATGCTTCGGGTTCTTGCAGTGCAGAACCTCGACAATCACCCGCACCTGTAATCGCGTCTTGCGTAGCAGCTTCGTGACTCGATCGCTAATCTCCTGGACCGCCCGATGTCGCTCCTCCTCGGCCTTGCTCCGCTCCCGGCTCGACGGCGCGGGCGACACACTAACCGTACCCGAGGCGGCATCTGACACCTGAATCAACGGCGAGGGCCGCGGATGCAGCGGCAGCACCGATCCGCCCGGCGTGATGGGCGTCTTGCTGGTGGCGACAAGGTTAATAGCAGCGGCTTGCTCCTTCATGGCCTTGGGCTCGTCGGGCACCGACGCGCCCTCTGCCGGCGCGATGCCCGTCTCCTCGTCTACGCAGTAAATTGCGAGCAGCGTGTCGCCGTCGCGGAGAACAGTGCCGATAGCCCACTCAAGTGCGTGTGTCGACTCGTCGCTCAGGTCGGTAGCTACCAAGTATCTCCGTGGGCGGCGGTGCTCCTCCTCGGCCTCCTGAACCAGCTTCGCGTACTCGCCACGGGTAATGATCTGGATGGTACGGTGGGACTCGGGGTTGTCGATAATCTGGGACATAGCCAGATGCAGCTTCTGTGCCCGGCGGATATCTGTAAGATCCGCCTCGGTATCCGAATCCATTGGCGTGTGTGTACCTGAATGAGGCGGAAGGTCAAAGCTCGTCGCCGGATGGATTCCCGACTTGCTCTGCTTGATACGCTCTCCGGACGGGTCCGTTACCCGGATCTCAGGCTCATCGAGCAGAGACCGGTACTTGTACTTTGGTTGTTTAGAAGCCACCTCGAGGCCTGCCGAGACTGTTAGACATAAAAATCCTAAGGCGGAGGGGTATGGGGCTACCTACGCTCCTCCTCGGCAGCTGCCAACAAGCTACGAGGAGTCCTCGTGGTCTCGGGTGAGCCCGAGCCGGTCTCCTTCTGAGTGGCACTGCCGAAACTGCGAGCCGCTTTCCTACCGCGTTCTCCCTCGTCCTCGGATGAGCTGGCGTTGTCTTCACTACTGTCCTCCGCAAGCAGCTCCCCATCTGGGCCCAGATAATCCTTAGTTAGCCTGCCCGTCCCGGCTACATCGTCTGATTTCTTGCGGCGTCCGAGCTCCGAGAGACTACCCCCGGAGCGGGCCAGGGCGGCATCCGACAAACGTCGGTAGGCATTGTTGTAGTCGATATCAAGTGCGTCGCCTAGCATGGCGCGCCCGGCCGGACTCATCTGGCGACCTTGTTGCAGTAGATTCGCGGGCGAGCTAGACCGTAAACTCCGGCTATTAGGCGACTTGGACTTGTCTTTGAGGCGGAGAGAGGTTCCCCCGACGGAGTAGTGGCGTCCCCTGTCTCCAGGCAGAACCAGGCCAGAGGGGTCGTTTCCTCTCATCACCTCCGCCATCGAAGTGGCGGTACGTTTTCCTCCCTGTGTGACGCGCTTGGGTAGAATCTGGCCGCTGTTTTTGGTTAGTATATCAGAGAACTGATACCGAGAAGTCGGGTCGAGTCGCGAGGCCGACGATCTGGGGCCAAACTCGACGGGCCTCGATGCGGCATCCGACATGCTACGCGGATGGGGGCCGCTTCCGCCGCGAGAGGTCGATTCGATCGGCGACGAGGGACTGCTGAAGACCTTCTTGGCTCCGGGCGGGCTGTCGCCAACATCTAACATGCTTCGAACGGGGGGCGGCGTCGGGGGGCCGCCCACGTCTAACATACTTCGTACCGGGGCTAATCGAGGGGTAGACTTCTTAGTACTAGGGCACGTAGGGGAAGCAGGACTAGCCACTGGGGATTGGAGGTCGTCACCAATATCGAGCATGCTGCGCACCGGCGAGCGCGGGGTTGTGAAGGGGGACGACGACCGCCCCACGCCTGGATCCTTAGGTCGCGGCTGAGAGTTCTCGAGGAGGGCGAGCACCTCCCGCCGCTCCTCGTCGAGCATCGCCTCCATCGACATCGGTTGTTTCGCCATATTGGGCAGAGCTCAGCAGCTCGCGGCGGCTGCTGGTGCGTTCGAGAGTTGTCAGGATGAGGAGAAATGGTTTCTGGGTGTGTAACGGGCGACAAAAAGTTGGCTATCGATGCGAATGGTCGGTCGGGAGCGTTGGGTTGCGTGGTGCTCTGGCCGCGGGGCAACTTGGGCGTCGAGACCTCAACAGGTAAAAGTGTGAGGTCGGTAGGTCGTCGAAGCTGTTTTTCGACACAGCATCGTGATGTAGCAGGTGCGAGGCACTTTGGTCGGCCTCAGGAAAGCACGGCGGGGCGCACAGCCCCGGACGGATTCGCACAGCGGACGAGGTGCCAAGACGGCCGAGCCTGGAAGGCGCTGGGAAGACACGCCTCGGCGCCGCCTGCCAAGCCTCCAACCAGACTTTGTGTTCCCTCGCACTGTCAATCGCCCTTCTGCGGGCACGTTTGCTTTCGGAAGGCGTGTTGGAGTCTGTGTCGCCGAAATCCGCGGCGTAATTGCTATCTTTCAATGTTGGCGATCAGGTAGCGTTGGGTGATGAAGAGTGGATTTCTGCAACCCGAGCAGAATGACGTGCGGGGGATGGATCTATGGAGTTCTAGTGCAGTCAGGCCGCCGCTTTGGGCGCTCCAGCAAAGTCCAGACTGGCCCCACCCCGTCCCGGCATCATCTTGCCGCGCCGCGCCGCTCGGGCCCGCCCCGAGGCATTTCTTCCGTCACAAGACCGGCGCTGCGTTAGCCAAGTCCGGCGACGCTCTAGAGAAGGCCATTGATAGATGGTCTCGACGAGCGGTTTTGCTCAGCGACCAAGACAGGGCCGTAAAAAGGTTTGAACCGAAAATATTAGCTGTTGATAAGCAGACACCGAAGTCTCCCGTAAAGAAGCTGGCTTTTGCTTTTAACGAATGGGCCTTCGGAGAAATCTAACCCATGTGGATGTGTAGCTAGACTTGAGGTTGAATCTCTTACCACTCGGATAAGACTGTACTTTTTTTATCATGACAACAGGGCATGACGTCCGGGCTAGTTATGGAGCACACGGGGTGGTTTGGATGCCGTAATACCATGGATAGTGTGTAAGAAACAACAAGCGTCCTGAATTGGCTCCAGTCCCCAACACTATATTCTAGTTAGTCCGTTGCACGCGTTCGACATTTTGAATTCCTCTTGAATGCAAATTTACATCTAATTCCTGATAAACACCTGCCCATGACATGCCGCAGCTGATTATACAGACAAATATAATACAACACATCCACTTCCTCAAGCGCCCCCCTTACATGACCTTGAACCGCTGCACAGCACTATGCCCCAGATTCGCTCTGTTGACAGTACCCTGCTTGTGCACCTGCTGCCGCTTATCCCACACGCTCGACCGCCCCTCAATGACGGCCACAATCTCCTCGGCCACCCGGTGCGGGAACATGGTCCGCCCGCTCCCCTTGGACGGCTTCTTGTTGACCACATCCAGAATCCACCCAAACGCCACCCGCCTGCGTTGTCTCGCCATCAGCGGGATCGGGAGATCAAGCGACTTGCCGCCACCAGCCAGACCTTTGTATCCTCGTATCCGGATCAGGGGCGCGACCGAGTCGATGGCGAGCGTGAGATACAGCACTGGGTCGAGGGGGAGCTGGTACGCCGGCGGCGCGCCGGGGAGCAACGGCCGCGCAGGATTGACCTTTGGCGGCGGGGAGGAGCGGAGATAGTTTAGTATCATGGCCATATCCTGTATACCCAGCCCCAAAATTAGCAAATATGTCCTCCCCCAACCGTATCAGTCGGTAGAAACCTACCCTCTGAGCCTTGGCCAACTTCCCGTCCCGCATCAGCAGCTTGGTCATCTGCTCAACAACCGGGTCATATCGCTTCTTGTGGCTGACACCCGGCGTCGCCGCCGCCGCCCGCTGCGGGATCCCAAACTTGACGCCCTCCGTCTCGACGTCCCACGGCTGCACGCCGTACGCCGCCAGCTCCAATTGCTTCAGCGCCAGCTCGTTCTCAGACGGCCCATCCAACGATGGTTTCCCGGACGGGTCGTCAGACATGTAGGCGTTCATCTTGGCGCGCAGCGTCTCGCTGATTTCCTTCGTGTCGTCCATCTCGGTCGCGAATCCACGTCGGGCACCGCCTTGCGCGGCGGCGGCGATGCATGCTGTTGCTGCTGGTGGTCGTCGTGCGGCCAATGACCCGGGGCGTATTGACAGCGCCCGGAAGACCGACACGAGATTCGGTCGTGGAGGCATCGTTTCGGGGGTGTGTCTGGTGATGCCCTCGTGGTCCAACTGTCGCGCTGCGCAGCGCTGCACCTGAATTGGACGTTCTCAAAAAAATGCAAGCAGGGGGGTGTGTGGAAAGCCCCGACGTTTTGCCGACTAGAGGAGCAAGTTGGGTCTGCTGTGCACGTGCCATTTTTACTGACCTCCAGGCACTGGGGTCCCGCTCGGCAGCACGGCGGCACAGCGGAGCCAACAAATCCCAGGCGGGCCCCCGAAGCCGGGCCAGTGCCAGGGCCGCCCCCACCATCAGCTCCCGCACCCGCGCCTTCAGCATCCGCAGCGTTGACGAGCCAGTCCGCCCGTCTGTCCGTCCGTCCATCCACTCACCCACCCGTCCCAGCTCCTCGGCTACCTCCACTGCACATTGCAGCAGCTCCGGGAGCGTCAGCTGCGCCGACAGATGTACAGCTGTATGTATGTACTCTGTACACTCGACATGCGTGATTTCTTTTTCTTTGTGTCATGCTCTATTTTCTGGATCCCTGGGAGACGTCAACCAACCCCCGCGCGCACAATTGTAGAGCCACATGGGAGTCCCGACGACCTCCTCATGGGATCCAATCCCCGACGGAATCAGCCGAAGAAGATGCGAGACGAGGCCCGTCACCGCCAGTCTCTGTTCCTTTTGTGGAGAGATATCCCTGGTCGACACGGCGGACAACTCACTCAACAGCAATGCAAAGCTATGAATATGCCCCATCCACGACTTGCCGAGCAGCAACGCTCACCCCGTTGTCGAATGCACGCTCGCGCCCGGTCAGCAAGCATCTGTCCCAGACCTGCTCATCAGCTGCCCATAATATCCCTCTCCTCGTAGGAAGACACAGAGGGCTCCCTGACCGCTTCTTCAAGTTCCCATCAAATCCTCCGTGTCTGTCTGGTTGCTTGCCCTCGTCGGCCGTCCAGCAGGACGACGTGTATAGTGTAGACCCAGAGACCTCGTGCCAGCCTGCAGGACAAGGAGTCACTGTCCCTTCACCAATCCCCTTCGAGGCCGACCAGCTTGCCATATGCTCATTCGTCCATGGACAAACCCCACAAACAATGCCCATTAAATCTTCTCCAGTCAAATACAACCTTTTGTTCATGCAAGAGCCGACGCTGTGTTGCCAAAACTGGGAACGACAATGGCAAGGGCAACGAGGCCCTGCGCTCTCACCAGCCCTTGACGATATCCGACACCGCGGCGTGGTCACGGGGACGAGGACGGCTGTTGTTCAACCACCCCGACCCTCAACCTCATGCCTCACCCATTGACGCCCCGTGGTTCCATGGTGGGGGAACAACGAGAGAGAACGTAGCTGCCAGTCGGCGCTGGACAACGCATACTCATCCCCCGTCCCCATTTCCAACTCAGATGACCGATGTCCTTGTTGTCCAAGTCGTGAGTCCTGATGGGTGGTATCCTTCTTCATGCTCGCTGCGCTGGTTCGAGGTCGAACCCGGACAGGCATCACGGGTTGGTCCGCCAAAGGCTTCGGCCTGCATTCCGAGTCCCCTACGGCCGACGCCGCGGGGCTGCAGTGATCGACAGGACCACACCCGCACTTGGTTAGGTCTTTTCCCCCGGGTAGGTAAGCGGTGACCCGTTTCCAGCTTCCCTCCCCATTGGACATGTTCCATTCCACTGTTGAATCGCATCGTGGTTTCCCGGCGCAACTGTCGCTCGACTTTATCTGCGGGTCTGCCTGTGCGTATGGCTGTCTCGGACGGACGAGGCCGGGTGATGAGCCTGCTCCTCTTGTCTCGGCTCGTGATGATCACCAGTGGTTAATAAGAAACGTTTGTCTCGACGGTTGGTTGTGCCTCGCTGTCGTTATCTTGGCATCTCTGTGTATAGATTCAAGTCAGAGAGGACGAAAAGAATGCAAAAAAGAAAGGATTTCGGGAGAATGCAATGTGTGATGTTAATTTCCTCTTTTAAGAATACCGCGACCCTAGCTCCAAAGCAGACGAGGAGGAAGAAAAAAAAGAAGTAAAAAAACAAACATGTGAGGTGACGCCCGCAATGATTCCAATGCAAGAAACAACCAAACCAAAATGACTAAAAAAAACAAGAGCTCCCTGCTTTTCCTGCAATTTCGCCGCGCTCAATAAAACTGAATAATTCCTCCGAAAAACGATGGGTCTTTGCCCCAGTCCCAGAACGAAGTTTCCCTGCCCATAAAATAACAACAGTAATCTCCCCAGATCCGTCCACCACCAACCAGCCGTCATAAAAGTAAGAGAAAGAAGAAAAAAGAAGAAGAAGAAAACCCCACGCTTTGTCTCTCTTTGCGCCGTATGAGATATCCCATGGTTCTTGTTGCAATGCCGATGATGCTCGTTGATTCCCCATTTGCCGTGTGGCTATGACCGATTTCCACGCCGAAAAATAGTAAAAAAATAGAAATAAAAAAGGCAAGAAAAGGAATAAAAAAAAACTCCAGACAAAGAAAAGGTATCGTTAAAATGAAGACGTTGTGAGGGTGTGTCGCATCGAGAATGGTACAATGGGTAACAACGCCTCGTTGGAGAAAAAAAAAAAAAAAAAGGAAACCGTGTGGCAGAAGGTAGCCTAAACCGGGGATATGGAGAAACCGGGCGAGAGTCCGAGGACGATTCGAGATTCGGGTGCCGTTCGAGGTATCAAGGGTGGTCGTCGTCGGTGTCGGGTCGGGATCGTGTTCGGGGTCCAGAAGCCGACAAGTCGAGAGAATAGGGTGGTTCGAGTGTTGGCCAGAGGGGCCCTCTACCATCCCCTGCGACTGGTCGACGGGGATGTCGGGCTATGAGTTTGGACGAGCCATGTCAAGGCCACCTCGGCTGCATCCTCCCTGGCGTTGTTGGTGTTCTTGCCATCGTACCAAAATCGGGCAGAGAATTCCTGGCCCCAGACCTTGACAGTACTAGACCATGCTGTTCTACCGCCTGAGATTAAGCAGACAATCACGCTGGTCAGCTTCCGGTTCTCCTTGGCACTGGAATGGGGAGGTGAAGCGGATGAGGAAGGCGATAAGGCAGGCGAGCTGATGATTGGAAAAGGTGATGGGGAAGGGCCAGCTGGACTCACCTCGTCTATCCGACGCGAGCTGGAAAACAGGTTCGCCGATTTGATACTCCACGCAGGCATCTGTGGCCAGGTGGCAAATATTGTGTTAGCCATACTCCGTACCGGCTCCCAGATGGGGTGGTGAGGCTAAGGTGCAGGGAGATATCCCGGCTTGTTTGTGTAACTTACCTCGGAGCTTGTCCTGCCAGCTCTTGGAGGAAGAAGTCTTATACGCCATTGCTCGATCGGAACGTTTTGCCACAATGTAACTTTGGCGGGATGAGGCTCAGCTTGGAGCAGCACAACAATTGTGACAGTTGGGATGTGGTAGTAGTCAAAAGTGGGCCGAGGAACGTCACAGCAGGTTGACAAGTTTTGGGAACGTGGAAGCCAGTGCGGGATCTGAATCTTGGGAGTGCTGAGCTGCGATGTGAGGATGTGGGAAGGAACGTGGGAGATGTGCCGAGCTCCTTGACTTTATAGTGTCGATCAAAGGGCAATATCGGTAGCCTGAGGTGAAGCAGAGCAAAACATCATCTGAGCCGGAGGACAGAGGCAAGAGACTGGGTGATGTGGCCAGAGAGGATTCGAAGACGATGATGTAGGATGATGCTTGTTCTTCGTCTCGTTACTTTCGTTAATATCTTGGGCCGCGGTTGTAACTACGAAACGGTTGTTTGTTCGCGCAGTTGCAGGTCCACGGCTACGCGGGATGAGATTTATTGGCAGCAGGCGGGATGGTGCATGGTGGTGAGGCAAGGACGGCGAGAACGGTGTGGGATATGGCTGGTCAGACGTATGAATTCCCGCCTTAGTTGAGAAGGGGCAAGGTTGATTGTGTGATGAGTGTCCTCTAAGAGGAGAGAATGGGATGAAGAGAACAGCTCTGGTGGGAGACCAGCTATTTCAGATGAACCGGATGTAAATTCGTTTTTCGACCATGACTGGCTGCCGGAGAGGAACAGACGTTGCCGGCACGCGTTGCTTGGGTCCCGCTCCGAGAACATGTCCTGTCTTTGCTTTTTCTTCTGGCCTTTCTTTTTTAGCTCCATGCCGGAGCTTTTTTCGTTCGTCTCCCGGTCGCCAAGTCACGACCGAACATGGACGAAGAGGCGGCGGTGGCACCGAGAGCGAATCCATTGGGGATCAAGGGAGCCATGGAGGTGTCAGGAACACAGGTTCCTGCCGTCGTGACCGGGAACGCAAGAACAGCCTCTGTATGGTGAACGCACCCTGGAAGCATACATAAAAAAAAGCAGACGTGGCGTGGATACAAAAGTTTAGTTTGAGCCCATGCTTTGAGACCGTGGGTCCCGGCAAGGGAATGGAAAAAAAGTGCAGGGTCTCGAGCAAAAAGAAACGTGCCAAACCCCTGCCTTACAGTGGCGGGAACGCACCGGAGTGGCTGTTGAAGGTCAGGAACACCCAAGTAATACCCAAACCATCCTAATGGCTGTCGACTTTTACAAATGGCATGTCGACCTTGTATGAATTGGGCAGTTGTGTTTTGCAGGTACCTTGGCGATACACGAGAGTGGTTGCTCAACGGAGAATCGCTGTCCTGGCTATGGCTCTCGTCATCGCCGAGTTACCACTTCCTCTCATTGAATCCAACGAGCTGGGCAGAAATGAACCGGGTCTTGGGTGCCGACCCCTGAATCAGGTCGATGAGTTGTCACCGTAATTGAGGTTGAACTCGAGTCAAAAATAGGCCCCAATCTGCAGCCCCTCATGGTGGGGGTATCTCATCTCGAGGCGGACGATGTTGATGAACCACGCCGTGGCTCAGAGAAGCGTGGGCCAGTCCGGTATTAGTCACGGCCAAATACCAATAGTTGACCATTGGGTCGACACAACTCAGTTATCTTTCGAAACATGTCGTCAGTTCTCAACTTCTCCCGAGTGTGCCTTGGTGGCGGTTCTCGAAATCGGCTTGCCATGCTCAATCGCACGATCGGTTCCGATAACATTGCCGGCAGATCGGTCCACGATGAACGCAGATTCGTGCGTAAGGGGCCGGGCATGCTTGCTTATTCTCACCACTTAGTTTCGTATCCTACGATTGCCGAGCCGGAAAGTCGGGCGAAGGAAACGGGGCGAAGAAGAACGTCATGGACGCCATCGGCCCATCGTGGGACGAGATGCCGTCGTTTGCTCTACCATTAGCGAACACCTGTCCTATCGGGCCTGTCCGATTTGTTTCTAGGTACAGCAGATTCAACTTCGCTGTTGGTGCCACTCGAACGGGAACCCTGATGGGAGCCATGCTGCGGATATAGAAGCCCGCTGAGAGAAGATGCATCCAATTCTTCCGGCTCTGGACCCTCGATAGAATCTTGCAGATGCTGTCCTGTGCGATGAGACGTTGAATAACCATTGGGTGGACAAGCGAAGCACATCGATATCCCACTTTGCGTTGGAGTCGTCTCTAGAGGCGGGGTATTAGATCTCGAAGAGGGGGTTTCGCGATGGTACCCCGGTTGTACCCTCTCACATCTGTCAGGCACAGAAAAGGCTAGATGCGTGGTGAAGCATGCGAGCAGAACCACAATAGGTTGAATATTCTCAGCCAATGACGTCGGGTATTGTATTCGCTCGGTTCTCTTATTCTCCTTATGTGCTCGTCCCGCCGTGACGAGGTTCTGGGTTGTTGCTGTCGTGTCTGAAAGTGCGGATTGGGCGACCGAAGTCGATCGGGCATCGCAAGAACGTTCGGGAAGAGGTATTGAGGTCCTCTAGATTGAAGATGATGTTTCCATCAAGCTTTCAGCCCTGTGCCGACCCTCTTCCGTGACCGTGTGGCGTTGTCTTGCACAACGAGAAGTGGTGGCTTGAGGAGGAGTTCGGCCTGGGCTGTGATCCACGATAGGGTCCGGACAGCAGATCGACATGCAGGCCGGGTCGGCTGACACGCGGCTGGCTCACACCCGTCCGCGTTTCATAGGCTACAGGGCCCGGACGATGGGGACGGTGAGGCATCTGGGTGCTGAGAGAGAATCCTTGGCCAGGGAAGATGACAGCAGATAGGTGTGCAGCGCCGAACGACAGCGGGTCGTGTGCCCAAGGCGACGTTCTCGACTTGGTCAATGGACCAATCTCCGTTTGTATTTCTGGGCCAGACCTTGAAGGAGTGCTCGTCACGATTCGGAGTGTGTCCAACGCTGACTGGATGCAAGAAATCCGCAAAATACGAGGCCCGGACACTGATGTCTGCAAGCGATGAAGAGAGGTGTTGAGGAGCAAGCACACAGTACCACGTTAACGTTTCAGAGCGGCCGTGACAGCTGCGGTGGCCCGCCCAACTTTGATCGAGAACGACGTCGTCGATTACTCCGGATTGCGGCAGAACAATCCAGAAAAGAACACCGGCGCAAACCGATTAGCTGCCGCGCTTCTGGAACATGGCATATGTCGAGCAGCAACCATCAAGGTGCGGCGTGGCAGGCCGACGGAAAACCACAACCGGCGTCGTTCGATGGTGGGAAGCCATGTTGGGCGCCCATGCGTCGGCGGAATGCGGCGCTTTTTTCCCTTCCCGTGATGGCTTGATCGGATACGGACCTCGAAAGAATTGTTCTCCCGTCAAATATGCGACAATCCGTTGAACCCGAGGTTGACACGGAAGAGGAATTAACATGACGGCCGCCTCCCGCACTTGTGATGCCCGAAAATACATATGGAAACTGAAAACCGGGGTCGGTGGTCGGTGAGAACGGCCGGGAGATCGACGGCCGGCGGGGCTTCATCGTGGGGTCGGAGTGGGGGTTCTCGCTCCGGCTCGTCCGACATGCAAAGCGGTGTACGTATAACCATCGACCGGTGTAGGTACACTGTGAAGACAGGACACACCGCGTGTCCAGGCCAGTACTCTTATTGAAGCGACACCTGCCGGGGGCGAAACTGTACCCACTGGTATGCAGTGCTCTGTGCCTGACTGCAGAGCGTGTCGAGGGTAAAATCTGCCTGGGCTCAAATCGTCCTGACACAACATGAACGGACTGAATCCAGTCGGGGAATTGATCGGTACTATTGGATCTGCTTTGGCCGATGCAGCGACAGCAGAGCCTCAAGATCTCATCTGAGGAGCGAGGGACACAGCTTTGTTTGGTGTCGAGAGGTGATTGACTCGGCTTGAGAGCGAATGGCTTTCCGTACCTCAGCTGCTCTTGCCTCCGCCGGGACGCGTCGGGGGCCGACCAAGCATCCGCAGAAAGTCAGCTGACACCGTACGTCATTTGGTGAGTTATTTGCCCGAACCAGCAGGCACGTGAAAACGGGGCAGACCAGGAACTGCAGTCGCGAACAACGCGAAATTTTGAAGAACCATCACGGCAATTTTAAAAGATGCTTGGGGATAATTGGAAGATCTGACGTTGTATCCCGAAAAGTTCGGCAAGCCAGCGTCTGCTCCAAAGCCACTGGCCGATGGAGTCAGTGGCTTGTTCACTAGCGTGGCGCCGGATTAGGTCAGTTTTGGGGCATTTGTCACATTCTCTCCATGCCTCGGCTCGCAACGCGGGCGATGTCAGGGCCGTCCTGGTCGCCGCTCACCTGACGAAACCGCCTTGTTAGCCGACTTGGCCGTCTCCCAGGACCCATATGAGAGCCGCATCTCGAGACTGTTGTTTCCTTTGTCAACAAACCACATTGCTCGGTCGATATCAAGATCAGGGTCCGACATCTGTGTTGCGTGCGCCGTCGGTTCTGTTTTTAGCCTCGAGGTTGCCGTGCCGCTGCCAACTCATTCCCGCCTCCCGCCCAGCCATCCCGTCACTATCGCTGTAGCGGCTCCTTTCGCGGCGACCACCGGCAACATGCCCTTCAACACGGAGCTGACTCGCCGGCTCGGCATAACAGGTACGTTGGCCTCGCTCGTCCGCAAATCAGTGGCGGCAGAAATCAGAGACATATCGGGCTGACACGCCGTTCGTCTTGCGACCCAAAGTGCCCGTCGTGCAGGGTGGTATGCAAGTAAGTTTGGGCTCGCAGAAGGAAGCATGCCGTTTCGGTGGCGGGCCGGGGCTAACGTGGCGGCTCCTCGACAGCATGTGGGATATGCCGAGCTGGCGAGCGCCGTGTCCAATGCGGGCGGCTTGGGCATCATCACCGCTCTCATCTGGCCCGAGCCGGAGGGACTCCGCCAGGAGATCCGGAAATGCAGGAAGCTAACGTCGCGGCCCTTTGCCGTGAACATTACCCTCCTGCCGGCCCTTGTGCCTCCCGACTACGATGCCTACGCCCAGGTCGTCATCGACGAGGGTGTGAAGATTGTCGAGACAGCTGGCAACTCGCCAGGGCCTGTCATTGCCAAGCTCAAGAAGGCTGGCGTCATCGTCCTCCACAAGTGTACCACCATCAGACACGCACAGTCGGCCGTCAAGCTCGGCGTTGATTTCCTCAGCATCGATGGGTTCGAGTGTGCCGGGTAGGTTCCTCTCCATATCATTCTTGTCCGCCCTGCTATTTCCCCAACTTTGTCTCGATGCCCAGGCTTTTCACCTTCATCCGGCATCGACAGACGCTGACATATTGCCACGCTTGGGAACAGCCACGTTGGTGAATCTGATATCACCAATTTCATCTTGCTCAGCAAAGCACGGCAGACGCTCAAGGTGCCGTTCATTGCGTCCGGTGGGTTTGCCGATGGGCAGGGTCTCGCTGCCGCACTCGCCCTGGGAGCCTGCGGCATCAACATGGGAACTCGGTTCCTTTGCACCGTCGAGAGTCCCATCCACCACAAGATCAAAGAGCAGATCGTGAAGGCCGACGAGACCGACACAGCTCTTGTTCTGCGGCGCTGGCGCAACACAACGCGTCTTTACAAGAACAAGGTCACGGAGCAAGCCCTCAAAGTTGAGCAGGAGAGCAAGACCGGCGAGTTTTCGGAGATTGCGCCCTTCGTCAGCGGGAAGCGTGGCCGCGAAGTCTTCTTGAACGGCGATCCGGAGTACGGAGTCTGGACGGCCGGCCAGGTCATGGGATTGATTCATGACATCCCGACCTGCAAGGTTCTCATTGAGAGAATCGAGAAGGAGGCAGAGCAGACGCTCAGGGAGAAGTTGGCGCTGTTTACCCCGTCATCCAAGCTGTAGAGTAGAAGGGATCTGTCACTATACATGGTGTAGAATAGCATTGAAATGATAGCCCAATTGGTCTACATGGACTTTTGGTGAGCTGGAGTGCCCGAGATGCCTCACAGTGTGCAATTTGGCCCCTGAGGAGTGTCACATGCAAGACGATTCCTCCTTGTGGCAACGAGCCACTCCACGCTCAAGGTCTACAAAACCAAACTCGGGTGGTTTTTATTTAACTCTGCTCAGACAGAGAGAAGTTCAAGAGATACTTGTTAGTTATACGTCCTTCACTTGAAGTGAAACCCGAAACAGGATGATGGTGACTTATCCCAAGGACTGGTTTAACCCTAACCCTGGCTCTACGGCGACCGGGATGACCCCTCCCGACCCCAGACGCGGCGGCGCTTTGCACCTCACAAAAGACCTCGGCATGTGCATCTGAAGCCGAGCGGAGCGACGTCGGCAAGTCGGGTGGCCAAGCCAACCCGCCGGCTTAAGTCCCCCTTTCTTTGATTCTACCGTCTCGAGACCAATCCAACATACATTCCTTTACACGCGTCGTGTTATTCCCTTCTGTTGGTCAGCCTTCAAACCTTTCGTCATCAACCCGGGACGACGGCGCATAATTCAAAAACCGATTGACTGAAGCGAAACGAACGAACCCTCTGCGGCCAACATCCGCCTTCGCCCGCGCGAATTCGATTGCGAGCCGTAGAACGGTCGTCGCACCTGATATACACACTCAAACACATACAAAAAGGAGCAAAGAACCGGGATAGCAAACATGGTCGCCGACACGCTCGTCTACCACCCGGCCGTGTCGCACTACCTCAAGTTCGTAGCGACGACGGTCGGGCGCGACAAGCTGCTGCGCACGGTGCAGTACTTTGCGCGCTTCTACGCCTGGTACCTGCTGCGGACGAACCGGCCGCAGGCGGCGATCCAGCCGTGGGAGGCGGCCAAGAAGCAGTTCGGCCTGGTGCGCAAGGTGCTGCGGGCCGGCAAGAACGTCGAGCACCTGCGCGCGGCCGCCCAGGCCGCCGACAACAAGACGCTCGACCCGGTCCTGCGGTACGCCGCCGTCGGCCGCCAGCTCGGCTACGCCGGCTACCTGACGCTCGACCTGGCCACGCTGCTGGACGCCACGGGGATCCGCAAGAGCGCGAGCGCGAAAAAGTTCCAGCAGGAGGCGTACCGCTTCTGGGCTATGGGGATTGCCTGTAGTATCGTCGCGCAGACGTACACGCTCTACCAGCTGCGGCAGCGGGAGGCCAAGGTGGACCGTAAGGAGGGCGAGGGCGTCGTGGAGAGCAAGCGGATTGCCATGTGAGTGTTTGCCACTCTGCCCTGTTGACTACCAAGGTATCTTTTGTCTGGTGTGTGTGTGTGCTGATGATGAGTTTGAAAATAGTGAGCGTGCTGCGAGCCGGTTGCAGCTGACTTCAGATCTGTGCGATATCACGGTCCCGGTATCCGCTCTGGCCTGGCTGTCTCTAGACGATGGAATTGTCGGTCTTGCCGGTACCGTGAGCAGTTTGATTGGTGTCTACCTGCAGTGGAAGAAGACTGCTTGAGGTTGAAAGTACAATTTCATAGGGTACTGGAGTGTGAGGCGGTTATCTGCTGTTTTGATACCTTTTTCCTGTTTTGCGACTGCACAAGGCTACTGCTTTGCTAGATACAGTTCGGTTATTCTTGCATCTGGTGTGTAAATTGAGCAAAGTTCCTGAAGTGTAGTTTTCGTATATCGTAGTTGGTCTAGATCTGCGGCTTGGTATTCCGTAGGCTTAGGAACTTTTACTCCCCCACGTCGACACACGTTGTATTAGAGTTCGGCCCCGGATCAACCACTTGGATCTCCTGGGAGCAGTCGATCGTCTTGATTCGCTGGACGGCAGGGAATCTCGCCTTTTGTTTGTATCATCGATTACGTGTAAACCTTGTGGCTTTGCTCCGGATCAGAATCGTTCCGCTCGAGTTCTGCATATTTCTCCTCGGGATCGACACAGCTCAGCTTGTCAATGTATTACCCAATTATTGGTATCGAGAAGTTGCATCGCCACACCATCGTTCACCAATAACTATACCACGATTTCTATCGGGCTTTTGGAGTATCTGGGGCGAATTCGGTAAGGAAACACGTATTACTCCGTCCACGCTCGGTAGTCGAGTCGGCTTATGAGCAGAACGCAGCCATTGGTGCGAAAGAGATGTGAGCGAGCACGTGTTGAGCTACTTCTGACAGGGAGAGTACCGCAGGTACTCGTGAATAAGGGATTACTTCACTTTGTCTGTAAAGGAGCTAATCCGACCAATAGGTCGAGGAAGATCAGGCCGCTGAAGCTATCACCAACGCATTTTTGGTCAACTGTAACGTTTTATACGTCACTCTTGCATGCCTTCCAGCCCAGGTGAATTGCTGTTTCAAACATCAGATACGCCCCTCGATAGTTTAAACCGGTAATTGCTTTGGGTTGTGCGTGTTTATCGTGGAGTGGATAGCACTCTTCCTGCTGCTGTCGAGAAGAGTCCCTTTACAGACAGCACTCATAGTCCTTTAGTGGGCTCGCCTGTGAAGGCCAGGTTGTAATATTTTATTCGCGAGTACATGATGGGCCCGAGGGTTGATGATTCATGACCAGTACATAAAGCGAAAGTCCACTTACAATTGGCGCGATGTCGCTCCGGCTGAAGTACAAATTTTCAGCTTCCAGATCGTAGAGCAAAAGCTGGCGGTAGGGCGGGGCGGGGGAACAAGAAGATGATGTCAGTCCAGCCCGTCTAATCCCTTCCAGGCACAACCATGCCCCAAACAGGAACATGCGGGGCTTGATTTGCCAGCACGACCCCTCTGTACCTGGCCTGTCGCGTGCGATCCATGACGGTTTCACCGCCAAATTGGGAGCTTCGTCAACGACGTAGGGGCTTGGCATGGCAGATTGTCCAACTCGATAGGCCCCAGCTCAGGACAGCTGCTTGATGCTAAGTAATCAACATGGAAGATATCTAGGAACTTTGGATGTGGCAGTGCAATCGGTTCCTGAACCCGGAGGGGACTTTTGTGCTGACGAGTCGAGGCAAACGCCACCAGAGCTGGACTGGAATGCGTTGCACCGAGGCCGAATGATGATATGCCGAAGAGTGAAGGAGCCCAATGGGCGATACAAAAGCTCAATGGCTCGGCAGTGGGCAGTCTTTCCTGGCCCAGTCTCGCCAGCCACTTTCTGAAACGTCGCCGAGCTGTTACCTGTTTGTTTCTTGACTGGTCGCCCCGCTATCTAAGCGCATCCCAGAGAAGACAGCCACAAAACCCCCCCTCTTCTTCCTCTAACCTCAGTCTGCTCCGCGACAGACCACAACTGTAACTGCCCGTGATCGCAATCGGGACGCCTCTCGCTCGCAACCGCCACTCGCTCTTCCCCTGACAGCTGCAGGACCAGCAGGATCTATAGATACCCGGGCTTCCTGTTCCTCGCACGCAGCGCAAAGAGGGGTGTCCAACCGAAGCAGCAGACCCAGCTGATCGCGAAGCCCCAGAGCTCCAATCCATGATCCAAGCTTCCGAGCGCATACCGCAATAACGTTGAATGAGGTCTAGGACGCCTCTCCTAATCAATTGGCCCATTCCGACATAGCATCTGTCTGTTCTTGACGGCTGACGACATGGCTGGACCCCGCGCTCAAGGAGAGCTGGGCCTCTCCATCACAGGGCTCGGGTCGCAATACCCTCCCTATTCACTCCCTCCCTCGGCGGTCGAGACGCTTGCGAAGCGATTCTACCCGGATTCGCCAGCGTATGCCTACCGGAACCCCCCTGAATATCCCATGTTGACCAAAACGTAGCATGCAAAAGGTGCTCTCAATCAACCGATTCACCGGCATTGACCAGCGCTCGTCGATCGGAGAACCCGACCATCCAATCGTCAATGGCCCAACGGCACCGAGCATCGCCGAGCTTAACAAGGTCTTCATGGACGACGGTGTCCCGTTAGCTGTGAGCGCATCCCGCCAGGCCCTCACCGAGGCTCGAATCTCGGCCGAGCAGGTCACCCACATGGTGTCGACAACATGCACGAACTCGGCCAACCCAGGCTATGACCACTTCGTTGCGCGGCAACTTGGGCTGCGCCCAACGACTGAGAAGGTGTTGCTGCACGGCGTTGGTTGTAGCGGAGGGCTGGCGGCGCTCCGTACCGCCGCCAACCTCTGCCTCGGCCACGCCATGCGCGGGCTGCCGGCGCGCATTCTTGTGGTAGCTCTTGAGGTCAGCACGACGCTGGTGCGCAGCGAGCTGGATAGCATCAACGAACTGCAGGAGACGCGCATTGGTGTGGCTCTGTTCAGCGACTGCGCCGGCGCCATGATTCTGAGCAATGGCATCCCCTTCAGCCCGGCCGAGCCAGAAACGGAAGCCATATACGACTTGCTCGGGTGGGAACACCAGGTCATACCGGAAACGGAGGGGGATCTCGGCTTCGACGTCGATCCGGCCGGCTGGAAAGTCGTCCTAACGCCACGCGTGCCAAACCTCACACAATCGGTCCTCGAGCCAAGCTATAACAGCCTTTTTTCGAACCTCTCGCGCCTGTTGCCTTCACAGTATCGGACCGCTGCCGACTTCGACTGGGCGATGCACCCCGGCGGTGCGACGATCTTGACGGGCGCCGAAAAGGCCCTAGGCCTGAAGCCTGAGCACATGCGCGCCAGCTATGACACGTACATCAACCATGGCAACAGCAGTTCGGCCACCATCATCAGCGTGCTCAACCGGCTACGCGCCAAGGACATGGACGAGATGACGCCCGATGGACGGGGGCCGCGGGATCATATAGTAGGGTGCGCCTTTGGACCGGGCATCACGGTCGAGATGTGTATGCTGCGGAGGAACCTCGCGCCGGGCCGGAGGAACAACATGACGGGGTTGCAGACGCCACCGGAGACGGAAAGCGAGTCGAGCGAGGCTGGGGGGCCGAGTAGCGAGAACGGGGACGACCGGACAAGTGAGGTCGGGGAAGAGGGTGAGCCATTAGCGGGGAACCACGGTGCAACGGCGGGGCGGCTGGAACCGGCAAAAGGGGAAGAGGCCGAGGCGGCGTTTATTAGCGAGGCGTTGGACAGCGTCGAGCTGGATTAGAATTCGGTTTGTCGGGAGATATGGGGGTTTGCGTATATGGATACTATGTTACGTGGGCATGCGTTAGGACAGTTGAGCGTTATTTATGGATGATACCAGGGCTCGCATGCGAGCCAGCATTCGAGAGCAGCATCACCATCTACATATTCAGACGTAGCTAAATCACCCAGAGGGATGGATAGTACCGGTTATACCTTGATAACTCGCTGGATACATTCTACTCGTATGTAATGAGCTACGAATAGACACCCACGCCATTTCCGGGTATAGAACTAATACGAAATCCGACCCTAGACACCATCATTATAGACTCCCATACAGTATATATCAACTCCCTCAGAAAACAGCCATTAATCAAGCCTTGAGCTCCTTCTCCCCAACACCCGACTCCACGCTCTCCCCCTTCCGCAGCCCCAGCTGGCGGGTATCATACCCATGCTCCTCCAGGAAAGCGCGGAACCTCACATCCTCATGGGTGATGGTATCCTGGCCGATATGCGGCAGGAAAGCCAAGACCAAAACCGCGCTGAGGATGCACAGACTGCTCGACACCCAGAAGGGGTACTGCGCCGACAACGTCTCCGAGTCGCCTCCGGCGGCAATAATATAAGGAAACACGTACGTGCCGACGAAGGCGCCGATCTTGCCTATCGCCGCCGCGATGCCGTAGTACTGTCCGCGCACGCCGGTGGCGCTCGTTTTTGCGGCCAGCAGGCCGATGTTGTTGCCCGGGCCGAGTTCGCCCAGGGACTGAAAGATGCCGTAGACGACGGCGAAGGCGCCGACCATGCTCGGCTGCGCGAGGCGCGTGTAGCAGCCCGCCATTATGAAGCCTACTATCCCTTGGAGAGAAACGCCGAGGGCGAGGGCGTAGCGCGGGCCGATCCAGTCGGAGACTGGCGCGCCGAGCATGGTGCCGGGGATGTAGAACAGGTTGATGACCGTGTTCCAGCCGAAGACGGTGGTCAGGGCGGCCGTGGAGGTGTCGAATATGTTGGCTAGGATTGTGGGGGAGTAGATTGAGAAGGAGTAGGCTGAGAACTTTTTTTTTGCAACTTTTGTTAATATAGGTGAAGCAAGGAAGGGGGACGGTGGGGAAACGGGGGTGGTGTTGGTGGTGGTGGTGGTGGTATGAGAATAAAATAGGATGGGTAAAAAACATACGTCGTAGATGAACCAGACTAGGCTGACGATAAACAGACGGAAGCCGTAGAAGCGGAGAACGAGCAGATACGGGGTCTTGGCGTATTTCATGCTGTTGCGCTGAAACTCCTCGGGCTCCTTGATGAAGAGCCGGATGACGAAGAGCACGAGCGGGAAAACGACGCCAATCCCTAAACTGGTCCGCCAGATGGTGCTGAGGTGGTCGTTATGGCAGGCTGCAGCGACGACGTAGGGGACGAAGGCGCCAATGACAAAACCCTGTGTGATTCTGTTAGATTTTCTGGAAGAACAAGAGAGATACTAAGAATATACATACCCAGTCGATCATGGTGTTGGTGAAGAGGATGAACCACGTGTTGCGCGTGCCCGACTTGAGCTCGCCCGTCGACTCGGCACAGCCCACGCTGCCGGCAGGATACTCGCCGCCGATGCCGATTCCGACCTGTTATTTATGTGTTAGTAACGGACCCAAAGGGGTCGGTCCATGGGAGGGAGAAATTACAAAGAACCGCCACGCCGTCAGGATGTTGAACATGCCGATCGTGTCGCCGTGGTAGTACGACCCGGCCGTGAGCGCGGTAAAGATGATCAGGATGCCCGTTGAGAGGACGAGCGAGTTCGTTCTCGACCAGTTATCCGACAGATATCCAAAGGCGAGCTGGCCGACGACGGTACCAGCGAAAGCGATGTCGCCGAGGTAGTGCTTGGCGTTTGAGGTCTTCCACACGTCGCCATACTGGATGGCTAGGATGGTGACGACGGAGCCGATGACCTTTTACATAGAACATACATACTCCGTCAGTCTCATAGCACACACTCCAATTGGTCCCAGTTTTATTTTATTTTCATCTTTCTCTTACATTGTTGATGTAGCCATCCGAGAATAAACCGGCACCGCAGGCAATCACGGGCAGGATGGCTTTCCTGAACGGCTGCTGGGCCACGATCGACTCCTCGTTGTTGTCGACCACCTCTGGGGGGTCGTCCTTCTTTTTGCGACCAAACATGTTGCGGAAGCTGCGCGGGGTCTAACAGGAAGGATGGAAGATGCAGGAACAGAGCTTGAGATGCCCGTCCACAGCTTTGATCGGCGGGAGGGTAATTCTAGGTATAAGAGAGGTGGCGGGGTAGGAAGAGCTCGAGAGAGTTGGCCGAGTGTGACGGTAGCAGACGGGGGGTAGCTCTCCTCAAATGTAACTGGGGAAGAGGGGATGCAGGTAGGAAGCTCGGGCGATCCCTGTGCTTTCCTCGATCCAGCTCGGGGACCTTTGGGTCTAGTAGTAGAAGTCATTGCTGCATGTGCAATGTAACCCTTCCGACGAACCTGCCTCCCGTATTTTTTTATCTACACTAGAGCATGATCTGGCGCAGGGTTGCATGAGAGCCGAGGCGTCGGTCCACGCCGAAAAGATATGAGATGGCTGCCATGGATAAGCTTATTGTCGCCATGCTGTCAGTCCACACCATGTGGCTCTTGATCAGACTGTACCTAATCACCCTGCTGAGACAACTACCCAGACTTCCCTTTTGCGAGAATCATGGTGGACGGCAAACCGCAAAAACTGGCCGCCGAAAAGGCTAACCAAGGCAGTTAGTGGAAAGGCCCGAGGAATGAGCAGGTGACGTCGAGGCGCACGGGACAAGAAACGCCTCGCGAAGCTTGGACAGTTGAACAAGCTTCGGGCGTTTCCTACTTGGTCTTGGCGCGACGCCCCCAAGCCACCCCGCCAACTGCCCCGCTCTTTTGTTCTCTTTCCCCAGCTTCCTTCGCTCTGCAACAAGAGGTCATTCTCCAACACAAACTGCGCTAGCATTGGTGGTTCTAAGCTACTATCACCATTGTAGCAGATGGAGTAGCATCACTGCATGCAGTGGGCCGCATCCAAGCTGCACGGAATTGTCCCGAGGCAACAGCGGTGGTCGGCAGCAGGTCCCCAGAAGGGTGACCGACAGCTTTCTCGGACATGTCCGAGCTGTGTGCGGAACCACCAACAGCTGGGAAGGGTAACTTTCAAGACAGTTTATCAGGTGCCGCCGAAGCAATGCCGCTGCCGCCCACACACCTCCTTCCCGAACCAGTCTTGTTAACCCCGTCAGCCAAGCCGAGCCGGTCGCCAATGGCCGGGAAAGCAAACCCCCACGTGTTGCGGCTCTTGGCCGACGACGTCTCTCGCAAGTTTTGTTCGCTTTTTCCCATTCGCGGTGATGTCTGAGAAGGGACTGTGAGAGATCCAGACAGTTCTGTCAAATATGCATTGTACTCGTAACGCACAGAAAAGGGCCATCCCGGTGGCACGGATAATGGATGGGACCGCATGAGTTTGTGGTGCACCAGCGGATCCCATCACGTTGGGATCATAGCTACACCACCTCGAAGCGCAGATACAATCTCTCCTTTTCTGGCCTGCCCGTGTATCCGTCCGACTGCCGCGCAACCCCTTCGTCGTCCACAATGTAGCTCCTGAAATTCGAGTATAACGCGGCGATAATCAGCTTCATTTCTACCGTCATGTTAGCACCACAAAAACCACAATCCGGATCATCTTACCGTGCATGGCAAAGTTGGAACCAACACACATCCGACCGCCCGAACTAAACGCCCAGAACTGTCTATTCCGCGTCTTGATCTCCTCCTCAGTCGCATACTCAGCAAGCCAGCGAGTATAATCCCACCGTTCCGGGTCCGGAAACACGGTCTCGTCGCGATGCAGAGTATACGCCATAGCGGCCACCCTCACGCCACCCGGGATTTCATAGGGTCCAATCCTCGATCCCGCCTCGGGCGACTGTCTAGGCTGCGCCCCGGGGATCGGCGCGTGCAGCCGCAGCGTCTCCATGAGCACCGCGTGGAGCAGCGGTAGGCCGTCGAGCTGTTTCGGGTCCGGCATTCCTGTCTCCGAAAGACGCATACCCGGCCGTAGACCCAGCAGCTCTGTCCTCAGCTTGCCCTGAAGTTCCAACGACAGCGATAATCGCCAGCTGAGATACGTGAGGACTAGACCCGCCGTCTCCTGGCCCGCCAGGACGTGGTCAAACAGCTCAGAAGCAACCGAGAGTTCTTTGTTAGCGAGCGCCGTGGGGTATAGCACCGAGTTGCGTCCATTCACAGTCTCCTCCTTTTCGAGGCCGTTGACCACAGCATCCCAGACGACCGACTCGTCTCCCGGTTTTCGACCTGCTTTCTCAGAACCAGAATCCCGGTCCCTCTTCGCCCTACACAGACGCAGACACCACTCGCCCAACTCCTTATTCGCATCATCCACCCAGGCAGGACACAGGGGAACCCCAATCCTCCTACAAAACGCCGTCAACCAGGGCAACTCCTGATCGTAAATCCCGTAGTCGTTCCGCGCCTTGTACAGCTCGAAAAAGTGATTCCGGTACGCCTTGTCCCTCAAAAATTCCGTCCCGCCGTCAAGCCCAAAGATGTAAGCCGCGATAAAGTCCATGGTCGCCGCCATGAAGACAGAATAAATATCGACACCTACTCCTTCCGTCGGCTCACCATCCCGTGAGATCCCACCCTCGGCTTCAAGCGCCGGCAGGAGTCTCTTGTAGATAATCTCGGCCGCCTGGGCTCTGGCTGCGCTGCTGGATTGGATATACGACTTGGAGTAGACATGCGAGAGCAGCCGTTTGCGGGCCGAGTGGTCTGCTGAACTTCTAGAAGAGAACATGCACGGGACTCTGTTGGGAGGTTATTAGTCTCGGCCATGTATCCATAACCAGTCCACAAAAAATGGAGAAGAGAGAGAGAGAAGAAGAAAAAAAAAGGAAGAAAAGCAAATGTCCACCAAAGTCGTTTTTGATCGAACCCGGGCTCGATCCGGGGACCTTCAGTGATTCACTAACTAGAATCTTTTTCGAGACCAGAAATGTGAGACTGACGTGATAACCAACTACACCATCCGACCTGGAACTTTGTAGCCGGACACATTGCCCGTGTTGGATGGTGGTGGTGATGAGGGTTATTATCATCCCCATTCCCGTCCCCATGTCGTCCTACCAGCAAAAAAAGCCAAGACCATGACAATGAATGGTATTCTTCAAATCCCGCAAATATCCATGGCATTTGCAAGTAGTTGCGCCCGTGAATATGTGTATGCCCAGGGTCGTGCATCCATCCAAAATAACCTTGCCGTACCCAAAGGATGTTTATGCGTATCATCGTTCGAAACAAAAACGACAAACGACATCTTTCTCCTTTCCTCACCATCACCACCAACCATACACACAAAATACAAAACACAACAACAACGAAATAAGAGAGACCAAAAGAAGAATAAAAACAAAAACTCACCCAAAATTATCAAAAACCCCATACCAACCCCCCTTCCCCCACCCGCCGTCCCTCGAACTATAAACCCCCCTAACCCCCTCCAACCCACAGACACTAACCTCCCAAGGCGCAACTCTTATTACACTACTCCTAAGCCGCCCATGCACCTCTTTTAATATCTCATTCTCCCGCCTCGAGAAACGCACCCATAATATCCAGGCGCGCGAGTACGGCGCCGACCAGTGCGCTGGTGGGATTGATGACAGTGGATTGTGGTAGAGGGTCTTGTACAGGTATATTAATAGTAGTAGTAGTAGTAGTAGTAGTATGGCCAGTGAGAGGAGGAGGAAAGGGGGGATGGGGATGGATGCGAATGGACTGGTGGGTGGTGTTTGTTGTGTCATTTTTGTTGTTGTTGTTTGCTTGCCAAAAAAGAATGATGGGGATGGTCAATGTTGGAGGGGTGTTCGGGAGGAACAGTAGATGATGGTTCGCGGGGAGGAGTTCGGCAGAGGACCAATTGGCGGTGAGATCATCGTCGTCATTCATCCAACGCCATACATTTCACATTGCCTCAACACTCACAACAACAAAATTAATCAACTTTTAGGTCTATTAGCTAGAGCTCCTATTCGCGGATGACGTCTGGGTCATAGACCATCTGCCACGGCGACCCTCGCTGAGAATGACCGGGTATTGTGTCAGGGGCGCCACCCCTAAAAACTCCCAAGCTGGTTCGCCGGGATCCGACTGCCCACCGCCCAAACGCCGAGTCGAGTGAAACCACCTTGTCCGCAGATGACCACCTGGGGACCAGATACCTCTCAAACCAAAGGAAAAAAAGAAAAAATCTATCATACATGAAGGATGTCATAGCAACATGCTCGAAAAAGCCGTCAAAGGTCACCGACCCCGTAGAAATGTTGCCAGATCCATCCCAGGCCGACTTCCCGCGGGCGGATCAGATAAAAAAGAATCATGTCCCGCCAAATCAAAGCTGGTATCAAAACTTTTCCCGTCCCCGTTCCTGTTGCGAGATTGACCCCAGAACTGAAAACCGTCGTGTTTCTGCGAGGCTGCCGGGCCCGTTTAGGCCTTCTCCTCGCCCTTCTCCTCTGCCTTCTCGCCCGTCTCGGCCTTTTGCTTGTTGAGGTAGTCCTCATACACAAGTACAGCCTCGTTGACCTTGACACGCAGGGCCTCGTCATCCTCAACCCTAGACATCTATCAGTACAAGAACGATCAGAGACATAATAATGACTTACAGGTTGACGAGCTCCGAATTCTCCATCTCGAGCAACATTCCGGTAATCTTTCCGGCGAGCTCGGGCTGCAGAGCCTGAATCTTGGGGAACAGATTCTCGCCGAGAATCTGCTTCCGCTGGCCCGGGTCGCTAATAGCAGCAAGCTGAGACTGGAGCAGACTTCCAGCGCTCAGATCGCTCATGCCCGGAGCGGCACCACGGCCGCCACCCATGAAAGGACCTCCGCGGCCAGGGGCGGCGCCACCACGACCGAGGTTGCCGTTCTGGGGTCTAGCATTAGGCGGATATCCAGGAACGGGGCCAGCCATTCCCTGAGGCATGCCAGCAGGAATGTTCTGGATACCACCGCGGCCACCTGGACCGCCACGACCACCGAGTGAAGCAGCCTGCTGCACCTGCTGGATAGCAGCCATGTAATTCGGGTTCTGGGGGAAAGCACCGGGAGGGTACTGTCCGAGCGGGTACATGGGAGGGACTGGCTGAGGAGGCATGCCACCACGGCCGCCTTGCTGGCCAGGGTAGACAGGGAACTGGCCAGGACGTCCTCCCTGGACGGGGGGCATAGCGGGCTGGGGGAAAGCCATGCCACGGCCACCTCCGGGAGGCATGAACCCAGGTTGCTGGGGAGCGTAGAAGACCGGCTGTTGCATGAACTGCTGGGGAAGGCCGGCCTGGGCGGCAGCCTGCTGCATGCGAAGCTGGTTGCGAGCCTGGATGCTCGCCTCCAGCTGGCTCTTGCGAACATCCTTGCGCTGGGCAAGCGCAACGTAGAGGGGCTTGCCGTGGATCATGCGCTGGTTCATATCGGCGACCGCCTTGGTAGCATCCTCGGGGTTGCTGAAGCAAACGAAGCCGAAGCCCTTGCTCTTACCCAGCTTCTTGTCACCCTTCTTCTCCGGCTTCTTTTCGCCGTCCGACTCACTGTCCTTCTCGCCCTCCTTCTTGTTCTCCTTGTCCTTGGACTCCTTGGCATCCTCATCGCCACCCTCGTAGCTATCCCGCATGACCTTGGCGGAGGTGATAGGACCATACTCGGAGAACAGCCGACGGAGCTCCTCGTCGTCAATTTCATCGTCCAGGTTCTTGATGTAGAGGTTGACGCCCTGGTATTTGCTGGCTTTCTCGAGACGCGCGGCTTCGTAAGACTTGCGGAGCTCTTCTTCACGCTCATGCTTTTTCTGGGCGCGCCCGACGTACAGGTCCTGACCATGAAATTCCTTGTTGTTGAGGTCGTCAACAGCCTTCGCAGCAGCCTCGTGGGTAGTGAAATTGACGAAACCAAAGCCGCGGCTCTTGCCGGACTCATCACGAGCCAGGGATGAGGATGTGACATCACCGAACTTCTCGAACAGCTCGCGGAACTCGTCATCCGTGACCTCCGAGGCGATGTTCTTGACGTAGACGTTGGTGAAGTTGGCCTTCATCTCCTCGAACTTGCTCTGCCGGTCCTTCTTGGGGATGTGGTGTCCGACGTAAACCTTCTTCTCGTTCAGAAGCATACCGTTGACGTGCTTGATGGCCTGCGCAGCAGCCTCATCCGTCTCGTAGTGGACGAATCCGTAGCCCTTGGAGTTGCCGTGCTCATCCTGAGCAACCTTGCAGCTCAGGATATTGCCGAAAGCGGCAAAGGTATCGTGCAACGCCTTGTTGTCGATGGCCACGTCCAGATTCTTGATGAAGACATTGCCCTGGCCCGTCTTTCGGAGGGCGGGGTCACGCTGGGACCACATGATGCGGCAGGCGCGGCCCTTGATGAGCGTGTAGTTCAGCTCGTCCAGAGCCTTCTCGCCGTCGGCAGTGCTGTTGTAGTTGACGTAGGCGTAGCCGAGCGAGCGACGAGTCACAGCGTCGCGGCACACGCGGATCGAAGCGACCGGGCCGATCTGGGAAAACAGCTCGAAAAGCATGGCCTCGGTGACGGAGGGGTCCAGTTCGCCGACATAAAGCGAGGCCGAGGCCTGAGGATGGGGGAACGCCGAGTTGGGCGTGGGACCAGCGGTGTCGGGCTCGTCACCCTGGTACTCACCACCCACATTAGTGTTGAGTGCCGGAGCATTCTTGTCGCCGTTGAGGCTCGTGTTGCTGAGTTCAGCGGCAAGCTGGTCGACAGCGCCGGGGCCAACGGGAGCAGCCATTTTTGCTAGATTAGACCTGGCAGAAATATCTGGTTAGATGAGATTCGATTGCGGGGTCCACGCAACGGGCTGATGCTGAACGTTGCGAAGAACGACGTGTCCGGGAGCGTCTCACCTGAATCCAAGCTCAAGTTGAGGAAATGTAGAGGACAGCGAGACCGCGCGCGAAGAAAGAGCGGCGGTGAACAAACGAGCTCTGAGAACGTCTCAAAGCCAAGTGCGAGAATTGCCTTGGGTCGATTGCTGACGACGACAAAGGCTCGGTTTCGCGATCGGGGGATCTGGTCAGAAACGGGGGGCGGAGGGTTTGTCGAGAGGGGAAATTTGTGGTTTTCGGGTGGTTTTTTTGGTTGGGTGGGAGGGAGGTAGAATGTGGTTTTTTTCAGGATTTTCAATTTTTTTTGGGGTGATTTAGAAATCAGAAAAGAAGTAGACGGAACAGAAACCTCGATGGCACCGCACTTATCTGACTCCTTTCTGGGTCTTTGGGGGGAGGTTTGGGATAAAGAGTTTTCGACGTTTGGCTTTATAAAGAAGAGGGAAGAGGCAAGCCACCGCGGCGACTTGGAGGGTCAGATTTTTTTCGTGCCTAGCGCCTTCTTGCATGAGACGTGGAGTTATGCAATTAGCGGGTCCACCAGCCATTTGAACTGGGTCCGCCAAAAATCGATGCAGCACCAACCGCCAACTACTATTGCACTTATCTTCTACACTTTATATTCCTCCGGCATCTGATATTTATAGTTGGCTTGACTTTATGGGGAGCTGGGAATCTTTTGGCGGATCAGAGCGTCAAGACCTTACATGTCGTGCCATGCATTTTACATGCATACTCGTGAGATGGACGAAGCGTGGTTCTTGCTCGATAAGCCGACGAATTTCACCACAACACCTTTTTCTCATTGACTAACCCGGCTGAGAATCTTGTAGATATATAGTATGGTCTCTGAGACGGCGGATGCTTCGACGTGTAGCCATATGAGTCGCGCCCTAGTTCCAAGAGTACGGAATGTCCTTTCCGTGCATGTGCGAGTATCGAGGTTGGAGCCCAAGACAAGGGTTTGGCGGCTTATCGTTATCTGTGGAGGGGAGCTGACGGCATGCGTGGAGACCCCTCAACTTGAGCTCTCTTCGTCTCGCATTGTTGGGACGGCCTGGGCAACTTGGGAAGCAGGCTGCCAGTGTTACTAAGATGGCTTGTGCTGCTTGCCCCCTTTCTTAAATCTTGCCTCTTGTTTCTTGCCCAAGCAGGCGCAGGCCGAAGTCCACGTGCTATTTGTCATTCGCTCCTGCCGTTGCCGATAGGACGGACTGAACTTTCTGGAAGGCGTTTTCGGGCCCCCGGGAAGATGCGGCCGAGCCTGTTGCCAGACATCAACACTAAGCCCGACGCAGGATTCCCGATGTCGTGACCAGTGCGAATAAAACATCTTGTGCTACTCCCAGCCCAGCCGCTGCTCCTCCCGTGGCGCTGTGTTGGAACGACGATTATCTGCCACATCCCGCAGTGGTGTGTTCTCTTTTGTTGAATTGCTTTGGCAGCTTGAACATCGCGGCGCGCTCGGCCATCTGCAACCCCGCCACCCCGCGTCCCCGAAACCATCGCACGACAAAGCTTCCACACCAGCACCATGTTCCCAAGCTTCACCGGAAGCTCGCGCAAAACGCGAAACGTGAACCTGAGCGGTCACAGGGCCATCAACCCGTTCACCAGTACATCTTGGTCGCCAGGCAATCCGGTCGGAGCTTCTAAGACTGTCGCTAATGCCCAGGCCGAGAGACAGCAGCGTCAGCGCGAACGAGACCGGCTGAAGGCGGCGCTTCTCTTCCAGAGAATATGGAGGGCCAAACGAGTGCGGCGGGATCTGCGGAACTCTCGCCGACAGCTCCTCGATGAGCTCTACGGCGGCGGGCATACCCTAGATGCAGCCCAAAGATCAGCCCGCGCGCTACCTCTGCTCCTGGCCGCCTACCAAGCCTCAACACCTGGAGATGGAGAGAGGACACGCCGGGTGGTACAGGATCTGGTTGACACAGGCTTCAGTGCATTTACCTCGGGTGCCATAGCTCCCGCGCGCACGAGCAAGCTAGCCAAGATTATCACAGACGCACTGGAGAAGTACGTCGTACCACGCCCCAGTCCCCATTTATGAGCTAACATGTGTTTCTCAGGATAGATCCATCGAGAATGCCCTCGGAATCGCAACTCTTCTTCGGAGCTATTGTGTTGATGATGGAAATCAGGCCAACGCTACTCCGAGATATACTTCCACGGTATTACGAAGTCATGGGAACATGTTGCCAGAACATCGGACCCGATTGGGGACCATCGCCCCTCGCAGTACAAGTAGTGGTTGCACCGCTCGATGCAGCTACCGCAGACCGTATGTCAACACCTCGCGGCCGCTATGCCGGATGCATGGGGACTACAGTGGCTAACAACGGTATAGGGGTGTACACACGGGCTGCATACCAGGCGTTTGCATCTCGTTTTCTCACCAAGCCAGATCTGCTTTTATTCGAGGGAAATGTTTTCTCTTTCGCCTCGAAAATCGACCTGGAGCAGTTGTCCGAGTTCACATATGCCGCGGCAAGCGAGGGGCTAGCAAGCTCCGGCATCTCCCAGTCTGCGTCCTTGTGGCTTCTTGCCCATCTCATTGCGCTTCACAAAGCCAATGCTTTGCAGACATTACCGGCCCGGTACCTCAAAGCGCTAAATTCGCTGCTGATTAAGTCGTCCAACACGATCCGAGAGGCCTTCAGTTTTTCGAATTCCCGAGGATCCCAGGACGAGGAAGAGCGAGGTGACCAAGAAATATTGCCCAGCTACGTCTTCAAAGCCGTGGCCTCTCTCACCGACAAGAATGAAATAACGGGGTTCTTGGACAAGTTCACAGTGTAAGTCGATCGCTTGATGTGACTGGCCGTAACTGAGCATGTGTAGTTCGCACGGAAATCTGCCGCAAGACGATTCAGAGGTAGAGGATGCAAGCTTTCTTGCTGGTTTCATCCTCACACTCATATACTGTTTTCCTTCTCTCGGTGACGAAATCAGACTGCGGCTCTATTTGGCAGACGTATCTACCCACAGCGGACAGCTTCCTTCGGTCAAGTTCTTCTGGAATGCAGTGTCCAAGACATCGATATTTACAAAAATCAGTACTGATGAGGATGCTGCCTTGCTGGTCCTGCAAGATCAGCATCGGTCAACAGGCGGCCCAGACTCAAGATGGCATGGTGAATGGCGGACCATTCTCCTTTTCCTCGAACTCTATGTCTTTGTTCTTCGGTTGACCGACGACGATGATTTCTTCAGCGGCTTAGACCCGACAATCAGCCTCGAGAACTCCGGCTCGCGGTTGCGTTCTTCCAGTCTCGCAAAGAGGGATTTGGCGGCTCTCACCCGATTTCTCAAGCACCTCGGATTCACCCTTTACTACCATCCGCCGAGCACGCTTTTAGCTCCGCCAGAGGCCAGCGGGATGGAGTCTCTCCATAGCACCCTCTCTGGCGTCTCTCCATCGCCCCGGGACTCTGTCAACGCTGGCAAGACACAGACCGAGTCGTTTGTCATCACGTCGGGGATAACGCTCACAGCATTTCGGAGTCTCGTAACCACGGCCGTGACTATGCTGTATGAGCGGGACTCGAGGCGTCCATTCTTTGCGCCAGGACACTGGCTCATGACGTCCAAATTTGACATGAACAGCTTCCTGTCGGCAGTGGTACTAGAAGAGCAGCGGAGACAAGAACTCCGACTCTCCGGGGACGACGAGGAAGAAGAGGGTGACGCGGATGAAATGGACATGGATGAATACTCAGATTTCTCGTTCATCTCGAATCGGCGAGGGCGATCCCGGCTCGCCCAGGTGGAGAGGATGAGAGCTCGGCAGAAGCAAATTGCACGGGAAAGTTTGCGGGCGGCCAACGAGCCGAAGCTGGAGATCTTGCGAAACCTGCCCTTTATGGTCCCGTTTGAGATCCGCGTACAAATATTCCGTCAGTTCGTCCGTCTCGACATGGAACGGAGAAGGGGTGGCAGCATCGATCCCGATAGGTGGAGGTTTTGGGTGCTGGGCCAGCATGGCGGCGTCGACATCGATTCTCCCGGCCATTCCATCCTGAGCAAGCACAGAGCACTGATCAGGCGGGATCACTGCTTCATAAACGCCATGGATGCCTTCTGGGAGCTTGGGGATGGCCTCAAGGAGCCAATCCAGATCACGTTTGTCGACGAATGGGGGATGCAGGAAGCGGGTATAGATGGCGGCGGAGTGACCAAGGAGTTTCTCACCAGCGTCACGCAGCAGGCTTTTACAGCGACCGACAGGCTGTTCGTCACCAACAGCAAGAACTCGTACTACCCGAACCCCTGCACGGTGGACCAACGAAAGGAGGCGTTGCGCTTGGCCGGCGACGCAGAGGATTCGGAAGAGTGGCGGGAAAGCCTCACGGACCTCTTCCGACAGTTTGAGTTTCTTGGCCGCATCATCGGCAAGTGCATGTACGAGGGCATCCTTATCGATATTGTATTTGCCGGTTTTTTCCTTTTGAAATGGGCATCGACGACGTCGGAAACATATCGAGCCAACATCAACGACCTGCGGGAGATGGACGAGGAGCTGTACCAAGGCATGATGACGCTCAAGACCTACCCGGGGGACGTCAGCGAACTCGACCTGGATTTTACCATTGAGGATCAGGTCTCGCTCCCCGGCGAGCCGTTACGCACAGTGACGCGGAAACTGATGCCCAACGGCGACAAGGTCCGTGTTACCAATGAAAACCGCCCTCTCTACATAAGCTACGTCGCTCGCCATCGTCTGGCGATTCAACCGTATGCCCAGACGCAGGCGTTCCTACGCGGGCTGGGCATGATTATCGAGCCGGGATGGCTGAGAATGTTTAACCAGAATGAGCTGCAGCGGCTAGTGGGCGGCGACAGCTCCAAGATTGACGTCGAGGACCTGCGGCGCCACACGTCTTACTCGGGCTTGTACGTCATTGGCGATGACGGCGAGGAGCACCCGACCATCAAGATGTTCTGGGAGGTTATGCACGGGCTGGACGACGGGGAGCTGCGCGAGGTGCTCAAGTTTGTGACGAGCACGCCGCGGGCTCCTCTGCTGGGGTTTAGCCAGTTGAGGCCGGCGTTCAGCATTAGGGATGGCGGGCGGGATGAGACGCGGCTGCCGAGTTCTAGCACCTGTCTCAACCTGCTGAAGCTGCCGCAGTATTCCAGCGCGGCCGTGCTGAAGACGAAGCTGTTGTATGCGGTGAAGAGCGGCGCTGGGTTTGATCTTAGCTAGTTGAGCGGAGCGAAACATGATAGCTGTCTTGTACTCCGTGGTCTGGTTGACTTGGAGCAGCATAGATAGAAGATGTAGCATAATGGAATTCTACGAGTAGTGATTAGATGATGTGATTATCTTGAGAGTTTATATTCTAAACGATCACCTGGGTAACAATAACTGCTAACCCCCTTTTCTAGACCGGCAGGGTTATTGGTAACTCCGTCTTAGCAAGTGCGGTTTCCTTTCCCTCAGATCGAGCATCATCTGGCCAAACAGCCCGTTGGCCCAGGAGAACCACTGCCTCGTCCAGATGGCGGCGTCGTGCGTGCTGACCGACTCGTGTATGAGTCCGAGCCCGTTGGTGGACGCGAGGATTTGTTTTAGCGAGGCATAAATCTCGTCGTCGTCGTCGCTCGTCATGATGCGCACGATCAGGCTCATGGGCCATGCCATGCCTGGGCCTACGTGTGGGCCTCCTGTTCTATTTTTTTTGTTAATATCTTTCATCAGTTTTCCAGTTTATAAAAGGGGGGGAGGGGTGGGAATAAATAAATACCTACCCGTTGATGACCGGCCCAAACATGTAATACGGATTATCCCTGCTCAAGACGAAGCGTCTCGTGTTCTGGTAGATCGGATCGTCTCTCTCTACAAAACCGGATCCGGATAATAAAGGGGCCGAGAGGAGCGAGGGGATGTTGGCGTCGTCCATCACGTTGGCGCTGCCGAAGCCGTCGACCTCGTAGGCGTAGATGCGGCCGTACTTGCGGTGGTGCGTGCGGCCATACTTCTCAATTCCTTGTTGGATTGAGGTAGAGAGGGAGCGCATGCGCGCCGCGAGGTCCGGGAGGGCGAGGGACGAGGCGATGGATGCGGAATTAAGGAGGGCGTGCGCGAGCATCATGTTTGCTGGGATTAGGAGCTGGTAGGTGCATGCGTCGTCGGAAGGGCGGAAGGCCGACCGGACGAGGCCGGTCTGCGGTGCCACGGGGCTGCCGGCGCCGCTGTTGGGGAGGGTTTCGGAGGCGGAGGAGGTCGAGCGTTGGAAGAGGTAGGGACTGGGGAGGACGGTGCCGTCGGGGCTGTAGGTGCCTTGTTGCATTGTCGTGGTTAGGTTGAGGATCGCGTGTACCGCGCGAACCCAGGTGCTACTGCTGCGATGGGTGGCGGCGCTGCCGCGGGCGAAGAAGGCGGCGTCGGAGGTGGCGGAGAAGTAGTCGTGCGAGAGCTGGAGGAAGGCCGCGAGGGAGTCGAGCTCGTATTTACACTCGAACACGACGGATGGGTCGGGCGGCGGGGTGACGTAGTCGGCTTGGCCTGAGGAGAAGGAGAAGGAGGAGGCAGAAAGGTTGGCGGCGGCTTCCGGAGGCGCGTGGAAGGCGTTGCAGAAGGGCGCCGCGAGGATGTAGCGCGCTTGGAGGTTGATGGCGCCGCGGAAGAGGGAAGCTAGAGAAGAGGAGGACGTGTTGGGCCGCAGGAGGGAGCGGTAGGATTGGAGCTGGTTCGCGCTGTCGCGGAGCCACATGGCGTTGATGTCGCCTGTTGTGATAAAGGTGAGCTGTTGGTCGGAGGTTAGCAAGCGGTTCGGGATTTAAGGGGGGGGGATACAGACTTCTTCATCGGGATGGTCCGCTGCTACGCCCTTCCAGGTGATGGCCGTATCCAGCGTGTTGGGGAAGCAGTTCTCGAACAGCCGGAAGAGATCAGGGTCCCGGATGGCCCGCGCCATGGCGTGGATGGTCTCCTCGACTTCGGGGAGGATAAACTTGCGACATGCTGGCTCCGGACGCTGGTACGAGAGCTGGTATCGGCCCGGCGACGGCGGCGTGTGGTTCATGTAGGCGTGCGACGAGTAGTCCGGACACGATGGGAGTTCATCCTCAGCCACGACCACCATTTGTGATCCGTCATCGTTGTATCTGTCGACTACTGCTGGATGTGGTGATCGCGCCCATGTTGTCGTCGTGATGACCAGGAGGACAGCAGCCAGCCAGGCTGTCCCGATGGCTTTCATCTTGCTATCCCGTTGGATATATCATTTCTGTCTGCCGACGAGTCGACGTCCAAACAAGGTGGACGACAGACATATGCCAGTCAAGATGCATCTAGGTAATGCGCAGCGCAGCGCGGGGCATGAACCGCGTTTTAATTTAGGGACGCGGTCCCAAGCCGGATGTCGGCCCAGGAAAGGGTCTCCTCCTGCTGCACTCCATGTTTCCCCAGACAAAAAGGGGACGGCACGCAAGCCACGCGCTGGATCCGGTAGTTGGCGGTTGCCATACGGGTAAATTGGAGGGGTACCGCAATCATCGCCGTCACCGTGGTTGGCGGGGTTTTTGGAGTAGTTATTGCGCTGCGACGCTGAAATTCCCGGTACCACATACATACTAGCTAGGTATTGTATAGTCTATCCACCACAGTAATGTATTGTTCCGAGCATTGTATTTTGTGCAACAACTTGGGCATTTTAGTCGATCGGATTAGACCTACAAGATGGATGACTGGAGGACTCTGTTCACCAGGGAATTCTTTGATACACAGATACACAAAAGTCGTCCTTATCACTAGCTGACAGCCTCATTTTAAATCGCCGGTCCAGACTCATTTTATCGATCAGTCAGCGGGCGAGATGCAGCCCGTCGGGGGCGGCTCATTCAGCCGACAGTCAATAGTTTGATCGGAGCATTCTGCAATCCCCCCCGGCCGGCCCTGTCGAGACCCAAAGGGCTGATCCCCCGCAGTGGGAATACCCACGAACGGCCTAGCGTCTCTGCTTTCCCCTGATCGCGAAAAATCGCTTTCTCGCGCTTCGACTTGCCCCTGGAGTCTTGGCATGCTACCCTCCGTCCATGTCGTCGTCGCTTCGTCCCACGCTGGCCTTTCAGAGCCCCCGAACCCACCACCCACCCGCTGTCTCGAGGAATTCCCGTCGACAATGCGATATCATGAAAATGGGCGATTGCAGGTGACACCGACCCGAGACCCCCATCATCCAACTACTCGCCGAGAGAAGAGCATGCGCGCCTGGTCGCCGTGAAAGCCAGCCCATCCTGCTGCCCTGCTCCACGCCGCCCGGGAGAGCTTGAGCCTCAACTCAGATCCTCCTCGGAGCGTGCCGACCCGTCGCCCAGAAATGCAGTCCAGGCCATCGAATTCACTTCGAAACATGGTGCCGCTTCACTTTAGAGGCGTCCCGCGGAGGAGCCGCTTGCTGGCTGTCGCCTTCTTCTGCGCCTGTCTCATTTTCTTGCTGCCCAGGACCGACCTGGGCGTCGCGAGCACCCTCGGGTTTTTCTTCTTTGGGCCGGATTTTTCGGGGGGTTATGGTTCCAAGGCGTCCGGAGTCGATATCCTTCAGTTTATCGATCCGTTGATTGGAACGACCAACGGAGGTGAGGCCTTCTGCTTACCTTATGCGGGGAGAATGAGGACTGACAGTGATGGTTAGGTCATGTCTTTCCCGGGGCGACATTGCCATATGGTGAGTATCTCGATCTTTTGTGGAATCAGTCACTTACAAATTCAGGAATGGCCAAAGCCGTGGCCGACACACGAAGTCCCGGTGAGAACGCAGCAGGCTTCGTATCGGATGATGCCCCGATCATTGGCTTCTCTCATCTGCACGATTCCGGCACCGGCGGAGCTGCTTCCCTGGGGAACTTCCCGTTGTTTGTTCATCCCGGATGTCCGGCCGACGACTTTGCCAAGTGTGATTATTCCGTCAACACGAGGGGGACCGACCGGGTCCAAGGATCGGCGTTTGCGTCTCCAGGCTATTTCAGCGTCAACATGACCAACTCGGTCCGTGCCGAGATGACGACTACCGAACATACGGCTCTTTATCGATTCACCTTTCCGGGCACCGAAACCGTCAATGTCACGGTCAGTGAGGATGTCGCAGCTGAGGTTCCGTACAGCCCGTTGTTGTTACTCGATCTGGTGGACCTGTCCAACAGCCGCAGCGCAGGCCGGATCCAGGTATACCCCGAAAGCGGGAGAATTGTTGGCGACGGCGCGTTTGCTCCGTCTTTTGGTCAGGGCCGATATACGGCATATTTCTGCGCCGACTTCAGGGGTGCCGCCATCCGCAACTCGGGAACGTTTTCCACCAATGTGGCAAAAACCGAGCCTAAAGTTCTGGATTCAGCTTCCGGCGTTCCGCTGGGCTATGGATCGACTGGCGCATGGCTGCACTTCGAGAGGCCTGCGAACGATTCGCTCCTTGCCCGGGTCGGGTTGTCGTTCATCTCTTCCGAGCAAGCCTGCCAGAATGCCGAGAGGGAGGTTCCGGATTTCTCGTTCGGTGCCGTGGAGGACAGGGCACGGGACATCTGGAGGGAAAAGCTGTCGGTTATCGAGGTGGATGCCACGGGAGTGAGCGAGGAGCTGCAGACGACATTTTGGTCTGGACTGTACCGGTCGTTGTTGTCACCGCAAAACTATACCGGAGAGAATCAGCTCTGGAACTCGACTGAGCCGTACTTTGACTCGTGAGTACATCCGACATACTCAAACTTGATGCTGACGATATAGGTTTTACTGTATCTGGGACTCGTTCCGAGCGCAACATCCGTTGTTGACGATTATTGATCCCGAAGCCCAAACGCAGATGGTCCGGGCTCTGATCGATATCTATAGACATGAGGGTGCGTACGATGTTTCGAGTCCCCCGGAGACACTAATCATCTGCAGAAAAGCTGCCGGACTGCAGAATGAGCTTCAGCAAGGGATTCACCCAGGGCGGCTCCAACGCCGATATCGTCATCGCCGATGCGTTCGTCAAGAATCTGACGGAAAATATCGACTGGAAGACTGCCTACGAGGCCGTCGTATCCGATGCCGAAGGTGAGTGCCAAATTTGACGATGGAAGTCCACACAAACTCACAGACAGCAGAGGAACCACAGCAATGGGGCATCCACGGCCGCGGCAACCTCGAGAGCTGGCACAAGCTCGGCTGGATCCCGTATGACGACCACGACACCATCGGCTCGGGCCCGATGAGCCGGACCATCAGCCGCGGCGTCGAGTACGCCTACGACGATTTCTGCATCGCCCTGCTCGCCGACGGTTTGGGCCGTCCCGAGGACGCAGCCAAGTACTACCGCCGCGGCGGCAACTGGGTGAACTACTGGAACCCGGACCAGCGCGACGTCTACCGCGACGAAGCCGGCGAGGTCGTGCAGACGTCTTTCGCAGGGTTCATGCAGCCGCGCCTGCTGAACGGTTCCTTCCGGTACCACAACACGCGCACGTGCAGCCCCATCTACAACACGCACGCGTGCTACTTCGACACGGGCTACGACACGTACGAGGGCAGCCCGTGGCTGTACAGCTTCTTCGTCCCGCAAAACATGGCCTCCCTGATAAAACTAATGGGCGGCCCGAAGCGCTTCGTCGAGCGCCTGACCTTCTTTCATACCTCCGGCCTCTCCTACATGGGCAACGAGCAGGGTTTTTTACCGACGTACCAATTCCACCACGCCGGCCGCCCGGGACTGAGCAGCTTCTGGCTGCACAGCTACATCCCCTCCCTCTTCAACGCGACCGTCAACGGCATCCCCGGAAACGACGACTGCGCAATGGGCGCCTTCAGCGCCTTCGCCATGATGGGTTTTTTCCCCGTCGCCGGACAGGACGTATACCTCCTCACCCCGCCGTTCTTCCCCGAGGTGAGGATCCGCGCAAAACAAGAAGGGAAATGGGCCGTGATTCGCATCAAAAACTTTGACCCCGCCGCCAACGCCGCCGGTGGGAGGGCCGGGGCGATATACATCCAGAGCGCAAGGCTCGACGGGAGGCGGTATTCTCGGAATTGGATAAGTCATGATTTTTTTGTCACGGGCGGCGTGCTGGAGTTTGTCGTTGGCGAGAGGGAGAGTAGTTGGGGCACGAGGCCGGATGAGGTGCCGCCTAGCTATCCGACTTGGGAGGATAAAGAAGAAGAGACAAATGGTCGGAAGGAGGCCGAGGATGCGGTGCCGACGCTGGATAGGGATATCTTTGACGGGGGGCGTGGACGGGGAGGTGATGAGGGTGACGATCTGCGGCATTGATTTGGACACGGCTATAAATTTTCTCAGCAGCATAACCCGGCGTTGATGGTTGGTATATATATATCTTGGATAGCGTCACACAATCACACACACAGAACTTGTATCCGTACAAACGCCGTTTTATCAAAAGGGTATCTAACATGCAATCTACAGTCTTGTATTTCCATAACCATCACTTCGCCCACGGCGCCTTGGTTATAGAATGCTGGGCACTCGCCGTCCCCCGCACCCCGGGCGGGAAAGAATCCATCACCGGCAGTGGGCCCGTATCCGGCACCCCACCCCTCGGCATGGGCACCGTACTTCCGGTCCCCGCCCACGGCGCTCTGGAATACGGAATCCCGGGCCCCGGAACCGCTCCCGCCCCAGGCATCCTCGTCGCCTGCGTCCACGGCGACGCCGTCGGTCCGCCCTCCCCCGACGCCACTGAAGACGTCGTCGTCGTCGGCTGACTCGCCAAATGCACCGACGTCCCGACGACCTTTTGCGCATCCGGATCGGCCTCCCACGAGAACAGACTCCCAAACGGGAAATGCTGCACGACGGGATACTTGGCCAGCACCTCGGCGTTGAACATCTTGAGCATGCCCTTGTTGATCTTGCCCCAGCCGTCGCGGATGCCGCTCACATCAAATAAAATCGGGCTGTGCTCCCAGAACGGCCCCTTCTTCACGTCGTTGATGAACGCCACGGCCGAGAAGTACATCCACCTGTCCCGGTGCGCCGTCGCCCTCTCGGGCTTGGCCACGTCCGACGGGCGCGGCGATTGCGGCGCCGAGCCCTCGAGGGGCGTCGGCTCGGACTCGGACCAGATCGGCCGGGCGAGCTGTGCCGAGCCGAGGATGTACGGGACAAAAGAGTGGTCGTCCAGTCCCCAGACGCCGTGGGAGCCGGCCGGCTCGAGGGTGTAGTGCAGGATCAGGCGGCGGATGACCTGCAGGTAAGGCTCGATGGCGCCGAGGACGATGGAGCGTTCCAATTCGCCTGGAATTTTGTCCTCTTTATTTTCTGAATCGGGCGATGGTGGGGAGACGAAGAACCCAAGTTTCCAGAGACACCCCAGGAACGCGAGGAAACTGAGTTCATGCCCCGTCCCGTAGTCCAGACGCTGTGCGCTCCCGAACGAGCCGAGGAAGTACGCCTTTACCTCGTCTAGCGCCCCGACTGCCTCGTTGCTCCCCGATTCCGCGGCCATCCCCGGCAGAAATTCTTTCAGTAAGCTATCTGCCCGCTCTTCTAAGATCTGATGCCACGTCCGGAACCCCACGTTCCCGAACCGTCGCGGTCCGGGGTCGAGCGGCGCCTCGTCGATCAGCGCCTCCACTTTTTTTAGGAGGTCTCGTAAGGCGAGGACAGGCTGGGGGTCGGATCGCGGCGCGTCGAGCGGGAACATTTGGGTTTGAGAGGAAACACGGCGCGGGAGCATAGCGCGGTTGAGCTGTAGCACGAAAATGCCAATGTCGCGGTAGGCTTGGGAGACTAGGAAGCGGGAGACGTCGGGGCCTTCGTGGATGCGTTTTGTTGGGCGGATGAAGGTGTGGTTTTGTCTGGTCGAGGCGCGGAGGATTTCGAGTTTTTGGAAGGAAGGTGTTGCTGAGGAAGATGCGGTCGAAGGGGGGGCTGGGGTTGATAGTGTCGGGCCGAGAACGGGAGGGGGAGCTGGAGGGTCCATTTTGTGTGGTTGAGATGGGTATTTGGAGCTGGTGGTGAGTTGTGTGGATGTGGTTGTTGATCTGGCGGTGTTGAAGGTGGGATGAAGCCGTGTCGAGATGAGACGCGACCCCGCTGTCGTCACTGGTAGTCGTAGCGGGGTAGCTAAATGGATTAAGGGTTAGGGTTAGCTGTAAACTTTCCGCAATTCTTGAGTCCTCGACATCGAGGATGTCGTCTCTGAGTTTTGGAAAACCGTCATGATGTTACAGGTCTACGGCTATTTCTTGAGCATGTGAAAACATGCAGGAGGGAAGTCAAGCTCAGGACCACAACCGCGATAATGCCCGGACATCGCTGTGTGTTCCTTTAGTAATGAGATTCGAAGACTTGACACAATGAGGAGAAAACCGCCGTCTTGTTGGCTAACTCTGGAAAAGAATTCCTTATATACATCTTCCTGACAACCAATGCAAGATCCTTGCTACCGAAGTCGGTACGTAATCGAGGTTGGAAATAGCCGGAACATACGTATCTCGCATTACGGTGACAGTGGCCTGCCTGTCTGCCATCGAACTGGGTGCACGTTTTAACTCTATCTTTTTTTAAAAAATGCAGTTACTGAACGGCGGATGCTCCGGCCCGTGTCATCCTGCACGAATCTTGCATGATTGGGCGCAATCACTGCTTTTTGTACCCGAATGAGGGCTCTCGTCTCTCTCGCCATGGAGGGTTGTATCTTGAGTTCGTGCCCCAGATGGAAACCATGCACTGCAATTTTCATCCTCAAGGAGCACATCATCGGCTGCGGAACCAAACCGTGTGCGTTTTGCTGCCGGACCGCCGAAATAGAACCCACGTTACACTGCAACTTTCAATACGCCGAAACGCTTGTATTCGAGGATGTAGGCGAAAAAAAATCTTCAAGGGAATGCATACGGATCAAAAGGGGGGTGCACCCCTACCAGATGTGTGTTATATCGGAACCCAAATCACCACAAACTATCAAGCCCGCAAGCAGGATTCAGGATGGGAAACAATATGAAATCGGGTGTTGAAACGCGCGAGACCGCTCCGCTGATGAGAGCTCATTACGTTGAGGAGCCCGCAACGGAAACACTACAATTTTCGTCCCCATGAAAGCGCTGCCTGTACTTCCTCACTTTGTGGTTTAAACGTACCGTAATTTACGGTACCTGACATGGAACCCGCGTTATTATAGAGTTTGTGTTCCGATGACAGCCTCGTCCCGCACGACAAATTCCCCATGACCTGTGCCGAGTTCCAGCAAAATAGCTAGTGCTTTATTTTTTCTATTCTAGTATGCTACAGACGATATGTTGTCGAATATAAGAAAGAAATCAGACTGTCAGAATTCTTTAAGCTTCAGGCAGGGTGTAAGGTGGATGTCGAGTCCATGGGTATAAGTATTGTTTGGCAAGCCTTCCCGCTAATCCGGTGGCAAGCGAGGGGAGTGACTCGTTGAGAGTGGGAAAGAGTTTGGCTGGCTGAAGAATTAAATAGATATCTGATTCAGCACTGCAAATTTGACCCTAACGGAGGGCATCATCATCCTCCACAGCCAATAGGTAGTAGCCCAGATATCGTTATGCACCGCAATTTGCACCCCGGTGGATGTTATCGACTCTCACGATAAAGCATACCGAAGATTTGCCATTGGGTCAAGGTATATCGTAAACCTAGGCCTCCTTAAATATGGGTAATCGAAATTTCATTTACCTTGTAAACATGAAGTATACTCGGACATCAATGATACAGGCATCACTTTCGTAGAAGTCTGCGAACCCCGCCAAGCCCCCTAAAGCGATGGGATATCGACTAGCCTAAAACCACTCGTCTAATAACAAACTTGTTTGAGGTGATGCTCGCATTGGGCAACGGCTCCTAGAGTCAGTGTGACGATCGTGGTCACAGGATACCTTGGAGTGGCTGCAAGCGTGGCAAATCGAAGTTAATTGCAAGGTGAGGAAGCAAGAGAGACGCCTGCAGGCCTGACCACGTGAGTTAGTTGCGATGCAAGTGTGTGGCCGTTGGGCAGCAAAGAAAGAGCACAAGAGCACTGCAATTTTGACCCCAATGGAGGTCATCATTATTATCTCATAGAGTCAACAGCCCAAATATCGTTCTGCACTGCAGTTTGCCCCCCAGTGGAGGTAATTGACTCTGACCGTAAAACAAATCGACCGACTAAAGTTCAAGCAGCAATACGGAGAACACCGGATTTACCTTTGGGTCGAGACACATCGTAAACCCAGGCTGCCTCAAATATGGAGATGTAAATTTTATTCATCCTGTGAACATGAATTACATAGTCTGAACGTCATTGATGTAGGCAGCTGTTTCCATGAAGGGGCCGAGACCCCAAAGCGACGGGACCCCCACGAATGACACAGAATTAGGTGTAGTCCCAACACTCTCATGGGGCCGGCCAATCGGTTTGTCTCCCAATCTTTTTTACACTGCAATTTTCACCCTAGAGGAGGCCATCATCCCGCTTCACAAGGCTACACACGCACCGCTCGGAATGCATCAGCATTGCAATCATTACCACAAAAGCAACGTTGCCCAGCTTGACCGATACCAGTCGGATGGTATCTATCCGCGAACTCGAGCACTGGTTTCACTCTCAAAGGGAAGCCATCATCAGGTTACTACCTAGGAAGACTTTTTGTATATAATTACTCTGTAGCACGTCGTCTCGTCACGCCAAGACCTCCCATCACTCATGTCAATTTCCAGCAAAACATGGAGCGCTTTATTCAAGCTTCTTCGAAACGATGTATCGTCGAATAAATATAAGAAGGTGCAGTACACCATCACATATTCTCAGGTAACCATCGACGGGGATAAGCTGGATGTCTAGGATATGAGAGTCTGCTTTGGACAAAATGCGCAGAATTACACGATCCACCCCATCATCGGAAGCGTGATGTTGTGCGGTGGATGCAACGCAGCAGAGCCACTTTCCAAGAGCGTGGCAGATTGCAGATGGGGGTTCACTGCATTTTACACTCTGCTGGAGGCCATAATCAGCCCACACAGGTTGGACCGCATCTTTTCTGCACTGCAATTTCCACCATAACAGAGGGCATCAACCCAGCCAGACTTGACCCCCTCGAGCATGCCCTCTCCGACACCGTGACATGGAAGCCAACCTATAGAGCACTCCGTCAGTCCTAGTAAAAATGGTATTTCCGAGGAAGAAGACAATATCCCCTAGGTAGCTTCAGTGTATAAAAAGTGAAGGAGGCGTTGATTCTCTGTTTTGCCGTTAATACGAGGACTCTGCATCAAAATAGTCCGTATAGCACATAGCTTCCTGTGTTGTAAGAAGAGCACAAAGCCTGTCTAGGGGCAGCGTGGTCAAGCAGCACTGCGAATTTCACCCAGAGGGAAGCCATGTTCATCCTACAGGCCGACCGACTGCCTTTGGACTAGATTTGACCTAAAAGGAAGTCATCCAATCCTACTGGATGTCCGCTCCCAGGCATGCGCAGACCAGTTCGTTGAGATGTCGAGCTCCCCGCGGGGGGGTTTCAGATGGCCCACAACAGCCAGCATCCCACGTTTACACGTGGCACTGCAATTTCTACCTCGGAGGAGGCCATGAAACTGCTTCAAAAACACCGCCAACTGGACATCCAATCATATCTGTTAGTCTCCGCCTCCCTGTTTACTTTAGCACTGCAATTTTCACCCCAGAGGAAGCCATCAACAGCCCCGTCGCCGCCGCCGCCGCCGCCGCCGCCACCATTACTTTAGCACTGCAATTTTCTCCTCGGGGGAGCCATCAACCCACCCCAGAGCGGTCCCGTCACCTCCGCCGCCCGAGTTTGTGTTAGCACTGCAACTTTCTCCTCAGGAGAGGGGGAGCCATCAACCACCTCCTCCTTCTTCCTGTCCACCCTCACCCTCACCTCCCTCCGCATCATCCCCCTTTCTTCTTCCATTCCAAAACCCCCTTCCATAACTAACCAACACCTCCTCCCCCTTGCGAATCCCCACCTCCCTCTCCCTCCTCGTCGCTTTCTTTCCTGCAGGCATCACAAAGATCGCCATCCCCCTCTCCTTGATGCGTGAATCCCAAACCATCTTAAACTCCGCATTTGGCCTTTTCCGTGTTCCTCCTCCCTCTCCCTCTCCCCATTTTCCGTTTCCCCTTCCACCTCCCTTCCTCTTCCCCCGTCCCTTCCTCTCGCCCCTCCCACCCCCTTCATCACCACCATCGCCACCACCCCCCTTACCGCTCCCCACATTCCCATCACCACCTCCACCCCCCTCACCACCTCCACCACCCCCGTCTCCACCCCAATCACCACCACCCCCCTCACAACCACCACCACCATCCCCATCACAGTGCACCGGAACACCCCGATAATCATTACAAAACCGCCCCTCATTCCCCATCCCCCCCGCATCAATCGCAACTCCCCCCATTCCCCTTTCAATCCACAAATCATAATCAGACTCCCCATCCGTTTCTGCCTCTGTATGCACCACCCCAAAGTACGACAGAATATACTCGCCCGGCCTCAGGTCGCGGGTGGCGAAGAGGCCGTGTTGATTATAGGCGGGGTGGGCGGGGGAAGTTATCTTTTTTATTTGTACGGAATTGGATGGGCCCAGGGGGGTTGATTTTGGGATTTTTGGTATTTGTTTTTGAGTGTTGTTATTGTTGTGAGTGTCGTGCGTGTTCTTGTTGTGCGTGTTGTGAGTGTTGTGAGGGTTGTGAGTGTTGTGAGTTTTGTGGGTGTTTGATGTGTTGGATGGGTTTGATTGCTTGTGAGGGTTGTGAGGGTTATGAATGTTGTGAGTGTTAGATGGGGGTTGCCGGAGGAAGAGGAGTTGTGGTGCGGAGGAGGGGAGGGAAGAGAGAATGGGGGAGTAGATTGGTCTGGTTAGGTAGGGGATTTGGGGGGGCCAGTTTTGGGGGAGGAGTTGGTCTTGGGATGGTGGAATTTCTGGAGGTGAGGCTGAGACTGAGGCTAGAGGTGGTGGTGATGAGGGTTTGTTGTTATCCATTTTTTTGTGTGTGGCCGTGAGTTTGTTTTAAATGGTAATGGGATGTTGTGAGGTTGGTTTGGGTCCCTGGGTTGCTGTCTTGGCTTTGATGGTGAGATTATGGTGGTGAGGTTATGGTTGTGGGATTATGGTTGTGAGGTTACGGTGGTGACCTTTGGTGGTGAGGTTATGGGATAGCATCTGGTGATGACCTTTGGTAAGTTTCTGGTGGGGTTGTTTGAACTTTGATGGCCTCCTCCGAGGCAGAAATTGCAGTGATAATCTATGTCGAATGTCGTTGAAATAAAGTTGCCGGACTTGCAGCGGTGGAAACGGCCCAGCCCGGATTCCACTGCGGAGTGCGGGGCACATGCGGGCAGCGGACCCCAAGCGCACTTCAAAGATCAAAACACTCGCCATATATTCATGCTCATCATCATCTGTGGGGCTATTCTAGTCAATAAAAAAACCACCCCCCTCATCATCCCTCATAAACCCCCCAGACACATCACCCGCCCCCATCTCATCATCCTCCGCAACCCCCTTTTCCTTTTCCCTAGCTTCCGCCTCCTCCTCGGCCTCCTCATCCACACCGGCATAAATCCTTTCCCTGATCCTCAACACCTTCATAAACCGGCTCCACATCCTCAACAGACCCCTCCTCTTCCGCTCCTCCTCCATCTCCGCCTCCAAGTCAGACAACCCCTCGATAACCGCCCAAACACCCTCTTCTGCGTCTGTCGGCACAACCACACCACTCAAAACCGCCGTCCCCTTCCTCCCCTTGAACTCAAACCCCGTCAGGGCCGGCGCATAGTCCACCCCGAGAATAAACGCGGCAAAAGCCGCCCGCTCGTGGGCAATGTGCACACCCCCCTCCGGGACCATACTGGGCACGTACACATCGATATTCCCGAACCGGTTCTTCGGCACCTTTCCCCCCACCACCGGCGGTGGTTTGTACACCTCCGTCTGTTCGAGCATGTAGATCGGCGTCCCCGCGGCGTCATCCCCAAACAGCCCCACCCGGTCCGGATCGTCATTTTCTGAGTTGTCGTCGTCTTCCTCCCCGAACCGCGATTTCCTCCTGACCTGCTTGGGGAGTATTTTCACCGCCACCTCGCCATCAAGAACAATCCTGCCTAGCCGGTACCACCTCTCCTTGGACCGTGCGATCCGCACGTCCCGTCTGCGATAAATCTTCTCTAGGGGCCCTTTACTCCCCGCCCCTACGGTTCCCGACGGTTGCGCATCCGGCACCAAGACCTCGTGTCTCCGCAGGTGTCTCTCCAGCGCGTAGACAGGATGATCCTTAAAGTCGGCAACATTGCGGGGCATGGGCTCCTTCGCCTCTTCCGCCGCCAGCTCTCGCTCCTCGATCTGATCCAGATCAGTCGGAAACGGCCGTCGGTAGCGACGCATGGCACGACGCCACCACCGCTCGCCGGCGTTCCACTTGCTCGGGGTCCCATCGCGATTCACGCCCGGACTCCGGTTGGCCGGGATGTTGGGGCCGTCTATCCGCAGACGTTTGGTCTTGGAATTGTACGCCTTTGCATATCTGCGCGTGACGTCGCGCGCACTGCCGTCGGCTTCGAAGGCGATGGCATACGACAGGCAGTTCAACGTGTCGGAGGCGGGCGGTTCCAGAGCGCGCGGACGCCACTGGGTGCCCGTCACGAGCGGGTCGACGGGATGCCATTTCTGTTGGGCGACGTCGAGAACTTCAACCCAGTATACGGGATACGGTGACTCGCCTCGAATAGGCTTGGGGCCTGTCGATGTGGGGCGGGATGGTGGTGGGTCGATGGATGGGACGTTGTACGCCGTGGCCAGGGGATGTCCCAGCCGCCTTCGTGCGGAAAGGGGCGCTGAATCTTCGTATGTTGACTCGTATTTTGCTACTGCGGCGGCGTAGAGTTCACCCTTGGTTGGTTTGGACGAGCTGTCTCCCTTCTGCTTGGGCATGGTAGGTCCTCCTGGGACACAGGATAACGCCTGTAGGGAGCAGACCAGTCGTGCTTCGACGCCTGCAGAGCGGAGCAGAGCACAGAAGAGCTGGGCACCGACGTCGCGTGATCCCTGGAGTGACTTTGCAGCGTCTAGAAAATCACTTTTTTCATGTGTAGTTTCCGAGTCTTCGGGAATTTGGTACTGGGCCGAGTTAGCAAGCAGAACGGCCTGAAAAAAGGGGTATTACATCTTTCAGCTGCTCCTCATTCTCGGGCCACAGCGCCCTTCTGAGACCCCGTTCGGTGATTCTGAATTTGGATTTAAACATAGAACTCGTCTCTTGAAGCCCGGTTTTTAGCGATTCAGTCCGTCCATATTGGATCAATGTCGAGCGCGGATTTAGGAGGCGCATCATCTTGTCGGTGAGGTGAGGACGGAGGGTTTCCTGCACAGCAGCGTCGTTACACCACCTGTTCCGACGCTCCACATGCGACAGCAGACAGAGGAGATGAATCTTGTGCACATGCACCCGCCGCTCCTTCTCGGCCTTGCCAATGGCCTTTCGGCGTTCGACGGCGCGGCTCGAGGTCATGGCGTTTTTTTGTTCAGTCAGATTCAGATTTAGTACTGCGAGTTGCTGTCCTGCCGGGACGGCTGATGAAGAGACGAGGGTGTCGACGTCTTCAAACTGGATGTCGTCCTCGTCCTCCTCGTCGGAATCCTCGCGGAAGACGGTCTGCACAGTGGCGGCGGGAATGACGACATCCTCGAATTCGATGTCGTCCTCATCGTCGTTCCCATCATCTGGATTTTCTTTGAGTGTTGGTTTTCGTGTTCGTTCACCTGGCCGTTTTAATCTCTTGGTGGGCCGTTCAGGGGACTCGACGGGTGCGGCCCTCCTCGCTTCGCGGAGCAGGTCTCTGTAGACAGTGGGAACCGCGGGATTCTGAGCTGTGCCACTCGGCCCCGCCCGTGAGCGCGCAGCTCGTGGACTTTTTGTTGCTGGCGCACTGCGTTTCCGGCCTGCCATGGTGTGCGGGTAGAGATTCGAGAATTTTTAAATTTTCCATCTCATTCTGCCAAAAGGATGCTGCTTGCTTCGCGGGGAAGCGCGGGATCGCCGGTGCCTGTCGCGAAATCACGTGACCAATTTAATCTTAATTCCTCAGGCCTACGTTAGTAATTGACCCACTCTTCCGTCAGTCTGCAACTTTCTTTCTCGAGACTTCAGTGGCTTCTCCAGGAAGTGGCCTGTATCAGCAGATCAGATAGTGAATATCTTCAAGTGGCAGTCATATATCCTCATCCTGAGGCAGGCCACCATGCTGGTCACACGTGATGTGATGGGTCTTGTGCGTCCACAGCGACGAGGGGATTGCCGCTTCGGCAGCGACGAGGCTGAGCTGCAGCTGAACATGAAATCGCCAACCTCTCCATTCTCGACGCCTAATTCCTCACCGTTTTTGTCGCTGTTAATTCCACTCATATTTGCGGACTTTAACGGTTTTCTGAGCAAGTAAAATGGCATCACCACTTCGGGTGGGTATCAAGCGGCCGAGACAAGACGCCGACGACGACGCCTCGTCCTTCACCTCAGCATCGCCGCATTCGCCCGTGCAACGACCAGACTCGGCGATTGAAGGAGATTACGACTACGACGAAAGCGACGGTTATCCGGCAAAGCGACAGCGCTTCGACGAATCGGCCAACCTCATCACGCCCGATGCTGTCGATGGAGATTCAGATGTTGGCTTCCTCCAGATCCACGAGGTTAGCTGTGCCCGCGGCCACCAGTCTCACGCGAACCATCCAAGGGCCGCCTTCTTCTTCGACCACCCCCGCCTCAACATCGGAGACTGCGTCCTCACTCCCCTCCATGGCAAGTTCCCCCTCAAGCAGGACCTCGAGGACTACATCCGCGAGCGCCCCGATATCAGCTTCGTGGTGCTGCGCCGCTATGACTGTGAGCAATATCACAGCCTGATCGAGGATGAGTTCGAGAAGCAGCCACTCCCCTATCTCCCGCGCTCGGAAACCAGCGCTGCTCGTCCCTACTACACCATCCTAAACCAGCCCGGCCCCCTAGCCGACGCAAACCAGGAATTAATCCAGACGCCCTCGCCGAGTTTCGTCCGCGCCATGCGAGACCTGGTAGAGTATGACCACCTCACCTTTGGCGGCTGGGATCTGTCCCAGCACCTCGAGGCCCCCTATGTGCATTTCTACCACACCCGAGAGGCCATGAAAGCGCTTCCCCAGGATGCCGTCAGCAGAGCCGGCCATTCCCACATCCGCGTCCTGCTAAAGTATCTCGACGACTCGTTTGGTCACGAGTACGAGGAAGCCGACGACCTCTTTGCCCGGGGCGTCGTGACCCTAAAACACCTGCCCAAGCTGTTCCGGACCAACGACCTCGTCGTCTGCGTCCAGGAAGGCCAGCCGCGCGCTTTTTCCACTGTGACCTGCACGCCCTCGCCGCATACCGTGCACATCGAGTGTACGACCTGGGACTTTGACGGCGCCTTCTACGAGGCCAAGCAGCAGCTTCGGGTCAGGTGGCAGCACGACGACGACGAGATCCCCATCGTCAAGCTGACTGTCTATCCGTTGAGATACGACACGTCCGGCCTGAAGGAAAAACTTCTGGCGCGCGGCAACACGTTTTGGTCTTGCAGGGGGAGGAGATTTATTAGTTACGCCCCGCCCAGGAGGACATTTGAACTGCGTAATGTATGTCCCGTCCTTTTTTTTTTCTGGCTCTCTTTTGCACCAAACTAATAGTAGACAGACAAACGTCCGCTACATGGTCGACATGGAGACGTACAAGCACATCCACGAGCAAGACGCCGAGCCGCGCACGCACGACGTCGAGCTCGGCCAGACGTCCATGACGTCCGAAGCACCACCCAGCGACGAATTCACGCTGCAGCTGCCCTCGCGCATCCGCGGCTTCGGCCTGCACGACAAGAAGTGGCGGTTTTTGTTAGTTGACTACATCCAGCCCATCAAGTGGAACAAGACGGCCTTCGACAGGCTGGTGCTGGATCCCGACAAGAAGAGCCTCATCACGGCCATGGTGAATGAGCACTTGCTGTCGGACGTGTCGGCCGACGTGATTGAGGGCAAGGGCAACGGGCTGATTATTTTGCTGCATGGCGGGCCGGGCACGGGCAAGACGCTGACGGCCGAGAGCGTGGCTGAGTTGGCTGAGAAGCCACTCTATAGAGTTACGTGTGGCGATATCGGGACGGATGCTGAGACGGTGGAGAAGTATCTCGAGTCTGTGTTGTATATCGGGACGATTTGGAAGGCTGGTATGTGTTCTTGTCCCTCCCCCTGGACTCTGTATGTTTGAGTTGTTGTTGCTATTCTAACTTCCATATTATTAGTCGTCCTCTTCGACGAGAGCGACGTCTTCCTAGAGGAGCGATCGCAAGCCGACCTCCAGCGCAACGCACTGGTATCAGTCTTCCTCCGCGTGCTAGAATACTACGACGGCATTTTGATTCTTACATCCAACCGCGGTTTGTTTTGTCTCTTCCTTTCCTCGTTCCCATCTCACTAACATTTCCCTAAAAACAAGTCGGAACCTTTGACGAAGCATTCAAATCCCGCGTCCAGCTGGCCCTCCACTACCCGGCCATAGACGAGCGCGGCCGCGAGGAGATCTGGCTCGAGTTCATCCAGGACCTCCAGAAGCAGGGCGCCGACGCGAATTATCCGCAGCTGCGCGAGCGCATCCCCGCCTTAGCGAGGAATCCGCTCAACGGCCGCCAGATTCGTAATGCTATTCGCACCGCCCGCCAGCTCGCGTCGCAGGCTAAGCAGCCGCTCTCGTATGATCACCTGCGCAAAGCGATCAAGGTCGCGCACGAGTTTGAGCAGTATGTCGTCGAGACGCATGGCGGGACTACGGATGAGGAGTATGCCAAGTTGCGGAGTACGAGGGTTCGGTAGTGGTCATCAAATGATGTGTGTTGTTGTTATTGTTGTTGTGGTTTAGGTGGTTTGTTTCCAAGTCGGAGGAGGAATGCAGATAGATGTTGGTTGGCCTGCCTGGTATCTAGGTAAGGTAGGTTGGATTAAGGTGTTCATTAACGTGGTTTCATTTCATGTCTGCTTTTGACCTGGACACTTACTCCCCGGGACGGGTGTAAACTCAGCGTGGACAGTCGGGGGTGCACTAGAAATCGTTTATATCTTTACGGAGTTAATCATGTCCTGCTTGGAACCGCTGCGTTTTGTCGTCAGCGTATCGTTGCCATGAACACAACTCTCACGGACCTGCACAGCAAGCAAAGTCTGAATCGTTGGTACGGTAGTCATAGCCATACCCGATAGACTCTTGACGATCCCTGCCAGTCGTTTTACACAAACCAAAGGGCAAGGTCACGAACGGTACAAGTACGTTTACGAGGGTATCATGGTATTACTCGTGCTGATGTGCGATCAGAGTCCGCTCAGAGGAAACGGCTCTGTCAACCTCTTCCATCACCAGGAACGCCTCTCTCGTCGGGAAACTACCACTACGACTCCATCCCCAATACACCTAGGACCCCTCCCGTATCGAATACGGCTGGTCCATGGCCTAGGCCTAGCTTCCCCCTCCCGGGTCTAAATTCCTTCACATCAGCCCTGCGAAGCTCCCGACAAGGAGCTTGTCCCAGCGCTGGCATGAAGCCAATCCGATCCAAGCCTTGGATCATGCTAGCGCTGGCTTGCCTAACTTAGCTCCCCAGTCTGTTAATACTGTGGTAGTCCTGGCTGATGGCGGTGGTGGCCGTGGTGGGTGCCTACGCCACCGGCCGCCCACCCTGTATTTCATTGCGTCAGGATCTTTCGCCACGATTGAAACGTAATCAGTGTGGTGACGGCGGGCCGGTTGAGGCAGTGACTGCGGATGAATTTTAGGGCTCCGAGGGAAGCTCGGGAAAGAGTCAAGACTCGCAAGACCCTTAGGACTCCGTCTCCTCTGCATGTTCGCCGATATCTCACTTTGACTGACATCGAGCGGTGGTCCTGCTCCTCGTGAGTGGGACGACATGACTGACGAACTCCGTGTCTTATGCCTCAAATAAACCTCATGTCGAGCGGCGTACCGACAATATTGGGTTTACCGCCAGGATCCTTAAACTTGTGTATCCGGCCGCCCGGAGGCTCGTCATATTGGTCGCTCACGTAAGTGTCCCTTGACCCATAACCCGCGTCGTTGCCAGAGTCCCTGCCCACCCCATAGTACCTGTTCAGAAGTTGTTGGCGCTGGTAATTACTATCTCCTGGCGTGTGCATGACGTCTGCTGGCGAGGAGTACGTAACGTCTGCTGGCCCATATGATCTCGACTCCGTTACTTTCACGTTGTTATACCTTTGGCGTTTGCTGACAGGGTCTTCATGATGTCTCACGATCCGAGGCACTTGAAGTGGACGCCCAAATCGAGGAGGCACTTGAAGTGGACGCCCAAATTGACGACGATACTTCTCCTCGTCTGAGATGTCATCTACAATGAAATCACTTTCGCTGACTTCATCTTCGATTAAAGGACGGCGTTTATTGGGAGTCACCAATCCATCGTCCGAATCCGATCCCAGCTGGAACTTCTTTGTCTTAGGGCGGGAAGATTTCGGTCTCGGGCGATCTTGGTGGCCAATGTCCGAGGCCACCGACTCATCGTCCGAAATCCGTCCCAGCCGGAAAGCCATTTTCTTAGGGCGGGAAGATTTCAATCCAGGGCGATCTCGGTGGCCAGGTACGTAAGTCGTGACACGGTTAGAAAGTCTTGGGCGACTAGGGTCTTCGATTTCAGATGACACGAATTCAAAGTCAACCCCCGGCATGTCAGACGACGAGGTTGCTTTCACGTCTCCTAATACACGGCCTAGCAATTCGGTGTTGGGTTTCTGGGTTCGATCGCTGCGCTGCGAGATACATATATTAGTGACGGCGGACACGGCTAGCGATTTAGCAACATACCGATTTATTTGCAGCCTTGGATATGCCACCACATAACACCTTGTCCAGGGCCATCAGTTGGCGCTTCCGCACCACCCTGTCGTCGGTAAAGTCCTCCGAGATGGTATGTTGGTTCCGAAGCCGTTTCTCGCGAAGGTTAACGACCGATGCGCTGCTCTGCGAATTCCCGCTCCCAAGGCTTCCTCCATAGCCGCTGTCGCTTGGTTTGATCGAAGACACGAACTTGCTGGGGTGGTAGGTATACCGACGGTCGGTCATCACGAAATGCTCTGCGTTAGTAGGTCAGCAGAGAAGCCATCGCGTACATCGCAAACTTACCCTAAAGGTCGGGTCGCACTCTGATAACAATTCTGGCTTTGGACGACGACGTTACCGATGTGAACTGGTGGAGGAAGGTGATGAGGCAATGGAGATTGCACAGCATGGTGACCCCGCGACTGAGGCTGAGCACAACTTCGTGCTGGCGACCTCCCGTGATTGGACCAGCCTGGCCAGCACACCTGCAGCGCTTCAGCCCCGACTGCGCTTCCCAGACTGCTGGTGGCATAAATGGGCCTGAAGTGATGGATGGCCAAGGCAGACACAGCCGGAAGACTTGCCATACAAATGAGCCGTCAGCTCCCGGGTCCAAAAACCATCACCACGAACCGCACCTTCAGAGACCATGGGTGATTTACTACAGGAAGACGACGATGTGCGGGCGTGGTATCTCGCGGATGCCGGCAAACATGACGTCGCTGAGGAAGCCTACCGCGAGGCTGTCGAATATCTCAAGCGGGAGTTCAAACACAAAACCAAGACAATTGCCTGGATCGAAAACAGACAGTCGCTTGAAGAGATTCGGGACGAGGCGGAACAGGTTGAGGCCAACTATGCTGCTGCCAGCGCACCGAAGAAGACCGTCCTGCACTTCATGCGCAAGATATCAGCATGGATCATGTTGTACGGACAAGTCCTCGACACCTTGGCACAGCATCATCCCGAATATGTCTCGCTGGCGTGGGGAGCTGCCAAGTTCCTCCTCATGGTATGTAATCCGTGAAAAAGAAGCGCGGGTCGGGCTCACCATACCGTAGGGTGTTCTCAACCATGAGAAACTCACGACGGGTATAACCCAGGCGCTTAAAGACGTCGCCAGTGTGCTCCCTCGGATGGAGCTCCACGCGAAGCTGTACCCAACGGAGAGAATGAAGGACAGCATGGCCCGCCTATACGCTCATATTCTCCTTTTCCTCCGACAGGCGGTCAAGTGGTTCTCGCGCAACTCGGCAACCCGCGCCATCTCGGCCATCATCAGCCCCTTTGAGATCAAGTACAAGGGCCTCATCGACGGTATCCGCAACTGCGCAGAGGCCATCAACGGCGAGGCCGACGCAGCGACCAAAGCTGAGATCAGGGGGATCCATGTCGAGGTCCGCCAGAATACCGAGGGCATTATGCGACTGGACGAGGCCATCGCCCGGAATCACGAGGCTCACGAGGTACGACTGAACGAGGTCAACGCGAAACTCGACAGCATCCGCGTCGAGATCAAGGAAATCTGGCAGACGAGTTCAGCCATTCAGGGCACTGTTCAGGACACGCGCAGTCGGGTTATTGATCTCCAGCTGAACGAGGTGCTGAACAACCTGAAGCCAAAGAACGTGCCAGAAGAGGTGCTTCAGAGACAGCAAGCGCTAGTCAGGCGAGCCAGTCCATGGGTCGACGATAACCCTGCAACGGTGGATCTGATTCGGCGTCTGGGGATATGGATATCCAGTCCTGATTCTCCTCTGCTTATCCTGCAAGCCAACGCGAGGGCAAAGTTGCATGCAAAAGAGCTTGCCATCGAGTTGATTAGCGTTATCGAGCCAGCCCGGGTGGCTGTGGCGTGGCACTTGACTGAGGGCAGTGAAGAGGGGGCCGGCGATAGGGTCCTATTGATACGCAGCTTCATCTTTCAGATCATGAGAAACTCGGCGGAACTGATTGGCTCTGAGGGCTTGGACGCTGCCAAGTTCCAGTCGAACCACAGCGACGATGAATGGCTGGAGTTGTTCTGCACGCTGGTGGCTCGGCTACCAAAGTGTTTTCTTCTTGTCGAGATGAGCGAGCAGGGAGCCCCGGACATTTTGGGGATGTTGGAGGCCGTGGCTAGTCGATGTGTTTCCACTGCTAAGATTTTGGTGCTTGGGAATGGGGAGTTGACGGGCTCGCCGGAGAATGGGCATATCACGACGGTGATAACGGTGCAAAAGCCGGCACCTCCTCCAGTACATCTTCGACGACCAAGGACGAGACAGAATCCGCGGGCGCTCGCCTGGGCTGGAGTGAAGAAACAGTTTTGAGAGAGGAGCTTGTAAGGTGATATTCGCGACTTTCTCGACTCCCGCAGGATTCTTTGCGTCAACCGGCCATCAAGCGTTGGTCTAGTCCGGCGTGACCCAGCAAATAAGCTTGAAGACTCTGTTCGGCAGAGGTGGGCGGACAGCCGCTGCCGACCTAGGTGTATCGGTCGACTACGATGTATTAGAACGTTGTTATAGGAGGAACGAGGGGCTATCGAAGCGTAGCGGCGTCGAATGACACATGAGGCCGTAGACTTCTGACTGGTGGCGAGGACGGTGATTGATCCAGGAGCAGGTATCAGTCTGGTGCGAGGACGGCGAGCCGCGACTGGGGGCATAGGGGCAAAGGGTTCCGAAGAGAAGATCACAGAATGATGATGGCGGATCCGTTTAAAAGAAGGAGGCAGACGTGTGAAGCGCCAGATCGAGTGACGCGAAATAGGACGAAGGTTGACCAGTGGAAGAAGAGAGAAGCTGGTAGCGCATCGCACCTTCCCATCAGATCTACCAATGCCGTGTCCTGGCCTGGTGCCTGGCCCGTTTCGCTTCTTACCTGGTACGTTCTCTGCGATAAGGTCCTTTTGTGGCCAAGGACCTCATCGGTCAGAAAAAAATCTGATGACAGCTCGAAGTGAGATTTCAGAGCGAGCGGTAGACGGATCCGTGCAAATATTGCAAATATACCCATTCATTCCCGTTCCACTTCTACCAACAAGAAACCCCCATCAAAACCAAAAGACATTCAAGAACCCACACGCCTTAGAATTCGCTTCCAATCTCTCTCGCCGCCGCCCTGTGGACCCGATCGATGCGCTCCTGGTTCTTCACCCGCGCGTACAAATCATCAAACACATCGCGGAACAGCACCCCGTCGGGCGTGGTCTCAGCCCACACGGTGAACCAGCCCCAGGCCGCGTCCAGCACCTCGCTCGCCAGCACGTCCTCGGTGCGCTTCAGCCTCAGCATCTTGGCCACCAGTTCGCACAGCTTGGGCGAATAGTCGGTCACGCGCCGCAGCGCCTCGTCGATATTGACATCCCTGTAACCGCACTCGGCCGCGCTGTGCGGACAGGGCTGCCACGGCTGTCCCTCGGCCATCATCCTGTCGTCCCACGTCATGTGGTTGCAGCCGCATCGCCTGCATTCCTGGCCCTTGGCGTTGAAGACGGTGCCCGCGACGCCCGGGATCGGGAAGCCCGTCATCATCTCGAAGAGGACGGCGCCGAGGTCGAAGATCTCGGTGCCGCGGGAGAAGGGCCGTTGGTCCTTTTTTGTCTCGTTAGCCACGCACCTCCTTGGGTCTGGGAACGATGATACTAACAAATGAGAGCTCTTCTTGTAACCCTAGCTCTCCTTTGTTCTCATCCTTGATGCCCTTGTCCCATGTGGATTTCCATTCCTTGATCTGGCCCAGCGTCGCCGGGAAGTTCGACTTGACCGTGACCACCGGCGCCTTCACGTCCCCGGAAACATATGGGTACCCGATGACCTGGCAATACTCTAGCGGCGCTAGCTTGACAGTACCATAAGTCTCGATCCCCCTCGGCTTCTGGAACAGGATGGTCTGGCTGCTAATGTGCGTGTGGAACACGGGCGTCCACGGCTCCGTGGGCTTCTGCACACCCCGCACCCGCTTGCACCGGCCGGACCCGTCTTCGCTGTCGAAGGCGGTATACGTGTCCCGGATGCCCTCGTGCAGCCACTGCAGCGCGCGCAGCACGCCGAGCGTGACGTGCCAGATGAGGCTTTCGGGGAGGAAGCCTGTCGTGGTACGCTTGCACGGCGTGGTATCCTTCCGCAGAAGCGACTCGACGTTGCCGGCATCACAGTAGTCGTACAGCAGATAGATATCCGGCTGCTCGGCCTCGAGATCCTGGACGACGAAGTGCGCGCCGTGGAGCGAGACTAGGTTCTCATGGTTGAGGAGGTCAGAGGCCGGTTCGAGGGAGCTCGAGAGAAGCGCGTGCAGGATGGGGTTCTGCTCCTCGGAGGGGAGTAGTTCACCGATGAGAGTTTCGTTGTCGATGTGGCGGCGGACGAGGATGCGCTTCGAGGGCTCGAGGTAGCAAAGCAGGGTCGTCATCTTGGCTGACTTTGGGTGTTGATGGGAAGTCACAATATACCTGACTACCGATTTTTCAGCCAGGAGTAGTCATTTATTTGAAAGGATGCAAATTTATTTCCTTGGGTGGATGAGGAATGCTCGGCCGTGGCACATCCTTTGTTGTGGCCCCTATTCCAGAGCCCCTTTCCGAACCCGGAAGGCGTACACAAAGAATACGGCTCCGCATTAATCGCACCCAACAGGCTCGGCCAATCCAAAAGCGGTCATTCGAAAGTACTGACTGTGTTAGCGGTGCTTGACAATGCTGTGGTATTGTGAGTGCCTTACATCGAAACTCGCCACGAGGGAATGTCCCCCGAACGGACCTGTAATCAGCGTTTCATTCGTTGATCCAGCCGACGCCATATCGCCAGTCCATGGAGAAAGGCGTGATCCGCCATCGGTTTGCAGAATGATCCTAATAGCGCGAACAGCGTCATCGTCGACGTGCACCCAGAAGCCAGAGATACTCTCTCCGGGGAGCAGTTCCACCAGAATTTCCCGGTGATCAGCCACATAACCAATCTTTTTCTTCTCGTCGTGAGAAGTCTCTCGGACGGAGAGCCCGGAGATATACCGCTCCCCGGCCATGTCGACAACCGAGACCCCCACGGCAGCAATATCCCGCCCAAGCGTCAGGGACACAGTCTCGCCAACACGCTCAGCGCCATCGTCGCGCGTCACCAGGGCCGAGACGCAGTTTATCTCGCGCAGCACTTTTCCGGGGTGATCATCCCTTTCTCGGTTCTCAGTCAGCTGGTCAACCCACACGAACCGATCCCCCGCGAGCGGCGTCGGCGCCGCATCTTTCCACCACCGCGCATGTAACTCTGCCACGGGACGCAGCCGCTCCCACCAGTACCGCCGTTTCGCAAGCCATGCGCTCGTCAAGGCCGATGTGGGCATATCATGTGAGAGGTACTTATTTTGGTAGTTCGCAACAGCCGCGCGGATTCGAAAGTACAGCGCGCGCCAGTCCCGGTCCGTGTCCGGAATGGATCCGGATCCGGGCGTAACTCCCGATGGCCCTACTTCCCCGGTGGTGGTCGGCGCCGCAAATGCCATTTCAAAGTCCGGGTCGAATCGGCTTTTCCAGAATCGGTCGGGAAGCAGATGTACCTGCGTAGCGAGCGCCACCGCTCTTGAGGCCAGGCGCAGGTTTACCAGGTCCGATGTGCGCAGGATGCACACGAGACGTCGGGTGAGGATCTCGGTGGGGAGTGCGGCGAAGATGTCTTCCCCAATATCATGCGGTGCACGGATTGGCAAAGAAGGCGTAGGGATTCCGAGATCTTCCAGGGAAGAAGTCGGACCAGTGTGGTAGCTGTCGATCCCGAGGAGGTCCCGCTCTAGCGCGTCGAAACTCGGAGGTCGGTGGATCCCCACCCGGCGCGGGAATGACTTCCGCCGCCCGGTGGTCCGGGTTTTGTCCAAAGGTCCGAGGAGGAGGAGCCGGGGCGTGTCGAAGCGGCGAGTGGATTCTGCTGTGAAGGGCGTAAAGTTCCAGTTCAGCGCGGCTAGGGCCCGGCTCCAGGTTGTTGCGCAGGCGGTTATCTCTGCGGTGTTCTGGGAGGGGAGTTGTGATGTGACGATTTCTGAGGGGGGGACAAAGTTTTAGCATCTTATTCATCGTGGAGATGTTCAATTGGGGATGGGGGGGAGTGCACACCCCAACAATCATGGTGAACTCGCCATTTCCATACACCATCGTGATACACCGGCGCCGTGAGTTTCTGTTCAGTACCGTCCGGCTGGGGGATTGTAAATGTCGGGAGGCCTGCTGCCTCTGTGAGTGAATCCGGCAGTCGCCGGCCCGGAGGGGATATATCTGCTACCCCGGACCGGTGTGAATATGTCACGACCCTGCACGTCGCGAGAGGTTCGATCTCGTGCCGACACAGCCAGCATGTATAGTCTGGCATGCGGAGGAGGGTAGACATCGTGGATGGTGACATGGCTCGAAATGAAGGGACGGTTGGACTATCTGGGCGGAAGGGGTTGGTTGGGACTGTAAGACAGAGTGAGAGTGTGTCCATGTTCTGTTCTCAGACTTATTTCCCTGCTTGGTATTTAGAAGGATGACCGACTAGTGGGGATGGAGTTTGCTACTTTGGGGCTTGAAGGTGCAGTTGACAGTTTCGGGGTATGTCATTGGTGTGTTGGGCTTTGGAAGGATGGGGTTGGCGGTTCCGGCTGGGTGGGAGCGAATCGCTGGTTGTGGTCGGCGGTTAACTGGATTCAATACGGATTAGTCTACAGAATCATTGAATTGAGTGAACTGGCGGACCAAAAGCCGTACCAGCAAAAGATTACTAGATTCAATCTTTTAAATCTTTTACAGAAAATCAGACTCGCATCTTTTTGCGTGCCCGTGATCACCCCTTTTCATCGGGGCACTCTTTACTCTTTCTACTCATTGTCTCTAAATGCATCGCATTCCCGTAGAGGCAAGATATATTTCTCGTTGCGTGGCATATGATAGGAAAGCCCCACACTCTTCCCGGCATTACCACACTGCTGAATATAGTTATTGCTCTAGCATAAGTCACCCGTTCAAGATGACTTCTCAGGAGATAGTTTCCCCGCGGCAGGAAACCAGTTCGGCCAAGCTAGCTTTACCGTAGCATCTAACGGGACTAAGAAACTGAGCATCTCCTTTTCTCCCACATGATGAACAAATATCCTCACATCGCCCCCAACTTCTCAACTCCTAAACACCGATCCCACCGAAAAAAAGAAGACTCAACACAGTTTAATTATACCTACCCAACTTCCTTATTAATCCGTACCTCCACCAGCCACCTCTGCCGTACTCAGCCTGTTAACAATACACCCTCCCACAAACCTGACACAACTTACCTCTAAGTCAACCACCCACCAACCAACAAAAAAAAAACAAAAAAAGAAAAGATCACCACATCCCGCGACAACCCACCCGACAAACACCCGATACGACGATCCATCACCGATCACATCACTCAAGCCACAACAAGTAGATCTCCTCCCGCTCGCAACCACATCCCACCAGCCAGCCGGTTCATCTTTCCCTTATTTCCTCCGAAGAAACTTAAAAAGGTAAAGTCCAACCACTCCTTGGCAGGTTCCTTGGCCGGCATCATTGAGGGTGATGATCCGCGTTCCAGAACGTTATGAAACCACTGCCAAGAAATTCCTTCCTTCCCCCATTCTCTCTCTCTCTCTCATACACCTTTGGTCAGCGAAATCCGGACTGCCGGGTTCCGGGTGCCGGCGGGAGTGAACAATTTGAAAACTTGAAATGGTCGTGTGAATGGTGGGCGCGCGTATACCTACCTTACTTTACCTAACCTACCTACCTACTCTACCCGCCAACCGTTCCCCAGGCCAGGCAATCATCCACGAGATATTCCGTAATGGTGCGACACCCTGCCCCCCACACATATGTACGGGCAGGCATGTAGTTGACACCAGCCGGGTGATGTTTCCGTTTCTAAACCCCACCACCTCTTTCTCGTTCCAGTCCACTGCAACAAAAACACGGCAACAGAAAAAATGAACAACTTCAATGCCGTCCCACCCGTCGTCGGAGAGAAAAGAAGCAAACCTTATCTTCCCGACCTTAAAAAACCTCCATCTCGCATTATGCATCCGCCACCCGGTTTCTCATTTCTCTATTCCCAGCGTGTTTCCGCGTGATACATGTGCCTTGGCCAACTCGAGAGCCAGCAAACCCAAACCTCTCAGACCAGGCGGGGCAGACGGTGGCTATTTAGCTCCGTCTACAGGGACTTCGTTCCATAGTTAGTTAGAAGATCATCGATGAGTTTGAGCCATTTCTGCACGCTTTGCTTTTGTTGTTGTTTTGGCCCATCAACCAGTGAATCCAAGTATATATCTATCTCTAGACCATTCATGTTGGTATCCCGCGCGCGTACTACATATAATCATAACTACATCTGTATATATACAATGCGTGTATGAATATATATACTTCCTCATCTCACCACCTCCTATGTATTCAAGTCCCATCCTCCTCGAAACGCCTAACAGCCCCTTCCTATCCCGTCCAGTTCATGAGATACATAACATGATAACCACAGCCGGAAAGCAGCTAGTTTCTGCTGCTGAGTGGGCGAAATAACTCGACGTAAAATAAAAATGAGTGTGTTCATGTCACACCACGATGTTGCCGCCCTTGCATTCCGGCCCACGGCGAGGGAAGGGCACAAAAACCCGGGACCGGGAAAAGAGGACGGAAAAAGTAACGAGAGAAGAGGGTTTCGGATTCAGAATGTGTGAGGGTGTATGTGTGTTTGTTTGCGACGATCGTAAAGAATTGTCCGGTCGATCTCGCCCCCTTTTTTTTCCGTTCCTCGACTTCTTCTCCCGAAATTTCCCAATTTTCCAGTGTTTTGATTCCCCTCTTCCTTTCCACATCCCTTCCCCGGTATAAATACACTTCCTTGGTTGGATAAATGAGCGTGCCCAAGGAACGATAAAGTTTGTGCCCACACGGTCTGTGATAGTTCGTGACGAAGAAATCGTCTCGATAGCTTGTCGATGGCGGTGATGTCGCCGGGCAATAATGCGCACATTCGAATCGGCCTGTGCTTGCTCGCTGGGTTTCGCTCCATGTTTACGCAAAGGCACCGACAATGGACATGCCGGCAGCTAGACATCGTTAGCAGGGATACCCAAAATAGCCAGCAAAGCTTACCCCCAAGGAGAACCATGACAAAAGCCAGTTTCTTGTCCTTGCCCCTCATCGTCAATTGAGCCTCCTCGGACAAGAAATCTTCGGCGAGCAAGTCGACCAGAGCAGCATACAGAAGAAGACCAGAGGAGCTATCCCTGTTAGCTAGCTGCCAATCTTCCTTGATACCAGCAACTTACATAGCATTAAACACGCCAACGATTATCAACCCAAATGCGCTGTTGGGATCGTATGAGTTGCGAACCATGAGACCAATAGCCTGGCCGATGGGGGCGGTTGTGCCAAAGGCAAACACCAAAACCCACGGACGAAGACTGCCGCGCTTATACGGCACCTCGGCGATACGGGAACCAAGACCAAGACCCTCGAACATCTGGTGGAACAGAATGGCGACAAGCAAAATAATAAAACCCTCGATCGTGATGCTGATGGTCATGCCGACAAAGACAGAGTGGAACAGGATGCCGCCCTCGAGAAGGGTAATGTTCAGCGACATCTTCTTGAACACGAGCGGGTCAACAGGCCGGCCAGTCTCGGGGTCGATGTAGGGCGAGTCGATAACCGGGCCAGCAGGTGCCATCGTCTGACGGTTATCCTCAATCTGCGGCGGCGCGGGGCCGGCGTTGTTGGCGCGGATCATCTTGACAAGTTCGAGGCGCTGGCGGACATACTGCTCATAAAACACAATGAACCAGGCGGGCATCTCGGACTGGATTCCGATGGCGCTGCTGTCGTCAAACGGATTCTCAGGAACCTGGTTTCTCGTATTCTCCTCGTACATCTTTTGCGCCAGCTTCTTCTGGTACTCCATATCTTCAGTCTCAAAGTCAGCCTCGGCTGTGTATCGCGGAGGGCGCTGCGGGGGAGTTCCATAAGCCATCGGGTTCGGTGCCGGTGGCGCGTGGTGATGAGCATGGCTATGAGGCTTACCACCTCCGCTCTCAAAACCCATTGGTCCGCCATGTGAGTGGCCGCCCGTCTTGGAGTTGAGCCACATTTCCAGAACAAACAGACAGAACATGGAACCCATCATGATTACACCAGGCATGGCCGGATATTGGTCGGTGAAGAGATCCGGAAGGCAGGGGTCCGTAAGGTTTCCAAAGGCTGTGGGAAGCAGCTGTCGAGGTCAGCGATGGTCTTGCCAAGGAGCATGATCAACTTACATGTACAAAGGCTGTGGCGATGAGCACACCGGTACCAAAGTGTTTGCACAGAAAAAATGTCTTGGTAGGCACCTTCATCCACTTGACCTTCTTCGCCGCAACAGGGAAGCCAGCTCCGAAGAGGGAGGCGGCCAAGACCAAAACTAGAAATCATCAGCCAAGCTCGGCGCCACCCGATATTTCCACTTACACAACGCCGCGACATGAAGAGGCAGGTCATACTCTCCCGCCTCCGCCTCGCTCCCGCACACCGGCTTTCCATCCGTCGGCGCCGTCTCCGCCACCACGGGAAACCCGTCCCCGCCTGTTGCGTTGAAACTCATTCTCTTAAATCCGACCTTGTCCCCCAATAAAGCTCCTGCGGCAGAGCTGACTCCAGGCCACTCGCCCGGCGAGGAAATCGATCAAGTCGTGTACTGAAAAAGAGAAGCCGCCCCGCGGCTTCGAAGAATGTAAGCGGTCGAAGAAGCGAAAGGCGAGGCCCCAACCGTCCAGCTCAGCTAAGAGGGAAGAGGGAGCGATGCCAAGGAGAGGAAGGGGGAAGAGAACAAAAGGGGAAAATAAACCTCCAAAAAACGGAGCACACGAAGAGAAATAAGTCCTCCAGAGGACAGAGAGAACAACACCCAAGCCAAATTTACGGTCGTACAACCAAGAAAGACCAAGAAGCCAAGAAGAAGATCATAGATACTGGAAGCTGGTCTTCTTTTAGTACGCATAACGACCATCCACAGGCAGGTCGTGGCGACGGGCGGGGATATCCTGTACCGGCAACAAAGGGAGTCCTCGTTGCGCCCAAACACACCCCAAGGATGGGCCTGGGAGGCGTCTTGGCATGCCAAGGCCATCCTCAGATTCAAACCAGATCGCCGCTCATGGTCAGAAACCTTGAGGCAGGTGCCGCTTCAGCAGACCGGACGACGACAAGGCCTTGGCGCGGCGATCGGCCTCTCATCCGCTCCAGTTCCAACCATCGGTTTCTTGTGCCCCTTGGCAAGGTCTGGAGTGGCGAACACTTCTTCGGTCCAGGAGACGTCCAAACAAACTTGCCGGCGTAAACACAGGCTAGCCTCAGGAGGCTGGCTGCATCAGAGAGTGTCCAGGAACAGCTTGGCAGATCTCAAACAAACACCGGCCCGCCAGGCTACGACGGCGAGGAAACTCCCAGCAATGTTTACGTCGTGGCCAGGAGCGTCCAGACCCGACCCTGTCTCTCCACCAGCGGATGCTGCCATGTCGTTGTCGTCGTTGAGGTCCCGTGATCGGCCCAGGGTTCCCGTCACGGGGAGTGCTGCACGTCGGAGAAATAGCGAGCTGGCGCCTGAATTTGTCAGGGTGAAACGGACTCCACCTCTCTGGTACAGTGGAGAGGCCCCCCTCTCGCCATGGATGCTTATCCAGATTGGCACGCCAGATCCAGATCCGTCCCGTTCTGGCTTGCTGTTTCTCGAGGCAAGCATAGCGTCCACCGCGCGGCTGTATGCGGCTGCTGGCACTCTGCCAGCTCTTCGTTGACAACATCGCCAGCTCTTGGTTGATAACATCACCAACTCTTCGCGATACACTTGTATCCAAAGGTGCTGCCAAGCTTCGCCGGGCTCAGACCCGACCTCCTAGTGTAGCCCAAAGCTGTCCTCATCGCTTTCTTCAGATGTGACGCTCGTCGAAGGTGATTCAAGTCCAGCCTTTCCCTGTCCGGTAGTTGAAGCATCAAGCGTGCAACAAGGGCGGTCGGTTCATCGGCAATTCGGCAGGGATCGAGGTCTTGGCATCTTCAAGGCTCGGACGCCCGTCCCGTCAGCGGACATGGCGGAGGTCTGGGGATCGAGATAGGTGCCGCGACTTTGCATGGAAATCGAGTGGTTGGAAGAGCAAAGGAAGACCCGCAGAGCCGTCTTGGCATGCTCCGTATATACCCATTTCTTGGCTGGAGCTCGCCGCGGACAACCTGTAACCCTTGGCGGTGAGAGCCCGTGGATCTCGCCCGATGCTACAGTAGTGTACAGGCGGCTCTGCATCCCCCACAGCATCGAAACGTCGGCCCAGCCAATAGGGGCTCCCAGCTGACGCTGCTTGCTGCTTGGACCCCGGTGGGACAACGCCTGTTCGTTCTGCCGCCCCCTGCACAGAATCTTTCTTCGACAAGCGTGCCGTTCGGCTGTTGGCCAAGCCGCTTTAGGTGCATCGCACGGTGCTTCTCGACCAAACTTCCGGCCAGTGGGGGCGCTTCCGAGGGCGAAACGGAATGTTTACACGAGCTTATGCGGATAGACCTGCCGTCCCGGCGGGCCAGGAGGATGCACAGAGTGGCAGTGCAATGTATGTTCGCCAGTTTAGACTGCAGTAGGCGTTATAGATTAGCCCCCTTGACGGGAGCAGTAGCTCGGGCAGCTAGTAAGAGGGGGATGCGACTGCAGAAAGTGGCAAAAGGGTGGTCGACCAGCTCAAGCCCGCCTCGGAGAATTGTGTGGGATGTTGATATAATAGAATTGTCGTTCGCCGGCTTTTGCACCATCCGACATTCTTACCTGGAGCATCTGGATTTCCATCGTCGTCGGAAGTATAGAGCCGGTTTGCATGAGCTTCAGACCAACCACGACCCACAATGGCGAATAATACTGCTTCGGAAACCGGTACGTACCTACCCATCCGATGAACTGAGTCAGTCTTGGCCACATGAGAATTCATGGGCGCTCTTGGGTCATCTTGGCCGGCTCATCCCTTCCTCGTGGTGCTCGCGGTTGGCCGTCAGGTTGATGTGTCGGAGCTATCCTTGGCTGCCTTTGCTATCTTCGTGGTTCACAATCGAGACCATGGTGGAACCTGGACTCTCTGGCTAACACACGTGAACAGAAAAGGTTTCTCAGGATCCCCAAGTCACGCCGGTCGTGCCAGAAGAGGATCGAGATGCTATCACGGCTGTGCCTAGCACCACTGGGAACACCCTCGATAATGCCACATCGTCCTCGGTTGCCGACGGAGATCCATTGGGTCTGGGGCGCCATCGTCGGGAAAATGTCTCGATGCGACAGATGAAGATTGACCACCCGAAAGGGAACAAGAGGAAGCTAAAGAAGTACTACACCCGGCAGAACCAGCTCATCGATCAGTTCCTCGGCGCTGAAGACGAAGAAGCCGCAGCTGTCGAAGAGGACATTCGGTACAAGCCGAAGATTAAGTTTGCTGTCAATGCTTCCTTCACTGTCAACCTGTTCCTCTTCATCATCCAGATGTATGCGGCCATCTCGACAGGGTCGTTGTCGGTTCGTCCCCCCGGAGAAGATCTTATGAATTCGTCTCTGACATGACATAGCTTTTTGCAACTGCAGCCGATGCCTTTGTAAGTCACCTTGACGTCGATCGAGGGACAAGCTTTAACCCTAGCCATAGATGGATCTTGTATCATCCTTTGTGATGCTTATCACCTCTCGGCTTGCAGCCCGTCCGAGTGTCTACAAGTACCCCGTCGTAGGTGTCCGAAATCTGTGCTTCAAACGGCGATGAGTGTCTGACACTGCCTAGGGTCGTACAAGAATCGAGACGTTAGGAATCATCCTCTTCTGCGCGTTGATGACAACGGTTGCCGTCCAGCTTTTGGTAAGCCCCCGGTCGTCCTATCATGTGCATGCATTGACCCTGTAAAGATCGAATCAGCGCGGAATCTAGGGAATGGCCCACCAGAGGGGACCGAGTCGCTCCATATCGTCCCGCTGGTCTTTGTGGGCGTAGCCAGTAGGTCGAACGTTTCGAGTCCCGCTTGAGTTACTGACTGGTGTCACAGTTTTCGCCAAGAGTTCCCTGATGTGCTATTGCTTCTTCTACCGCAGATTCCCGTCGGTGCGCATCTTCTTCGTCGACCATCGAAATGATATCGTCGTCAACATCTTTGGACTGATCATGTCCATTGTGGGAGATCGATTCGTCTGGTACCTGGACCCCATCGGTGCCATTCTCATTGCCCTCTTGATCCTGTTCTCCTGGGCTTCCAATGCGTTTGAGCAGGTCTGGCTCTTGGTCGGCAAGTCGGCACCTCACAAGTTCATCTCCAAGCTCATCTATATGGCCGTGACCCATGATGAGCGGATCCTAAAGGTGGATACGGTAAGTTGTCTCCAACGTCGGGCGAGTCGGGCAGTTGAGCTGACGGGAACAGGCCCGAGCGTACCATGCCGGTCAGAACTACTATGTCGAGCTCGACATCGTGATGGACGAAGAGCTTCCTCTGAGAATAACGCACGATGTTGCCCAGGAGCTGCAAAGGAAGCTCGAGGGTCTGAGCGATGTTGAAAGGGCCTTCGTCCATGTCGACTATGAGCATGACCATGATCCGCACGAGGAGCACAAGCCACTGTATGAGAAGAAGTCGCAGCAGGCTAAGAAGCGGAGTCTCAAGGATATCCTGCTCTTCAGGAAGTCGGCGATGGAGCAGGGACTAGCCAGTGCGGAGCAGGGCTCGAGCTGAGGCACCCGAACGATAATGTTTGTAACATAATGCGGGAAACAGGATAAAGGATACCCCAAGGAAACCAAGGTTGGGGTCAGGAGAGGCGGATAAAGCTGAGCGTATCATTTTGCTGGTTGTAGCGTTTTGTCGATAATTTCTTTCCATGTTCTCTTAGCCAAAAGGCTTTCAAGGTGTTATCGTGAAACCCTGCAGGTTGGCAGCTGCGTGCTGTCGGTCTTCAATTCGGTTGCGCAACGTTTAAGTCGGCCATGGTCGAGAAAAGTGTGGAGCCGCTGAGATGTTAAATTTGGTGAGTTGAGAATCGACAAACCGAGTCTCCTCAGGCGTGGTCCACCACTGAAAAGTGGGTCCAACCAGTGCAGCTGGAGGGATCGCTTGCCGGCCCAAGCTCCGAAGGTGGGCTGATTTTAACATTTTTGGCGACTTCGAGATTTCCGCGACTTCGGCTTGCCGTCACCAACATCGCAGTTGTCTGCAGAACAGACAAGAATGGCCGCTCTGCAACTGGGGCTGCGCAGGGCAGCTGCGCAGCTATCCAGACCCTCGTTTATTTGCGGGAAGTGCCTTCGACAGCAAGCATACGTGGCCCACTGGTCGACGCCCATCCAAACGCTGAAACTTTCGACCAGCATCCGAAGAAGCTACTCTTCGCCATCTCAAGCTTCCCCCATCGCTTCTCTTGCCGAAACAGTCCGGATAAACTCGAATTCGAGCCCCGAAAATACGAGAGGAACAACAGCAGAGGGTGGCGCAAATCAGTCTTCTTTCCCCGAGGCCAATCCCAAGTCGGTGGGATACTGGCTCATTGGCAGCGCCGTCAGTGTTTTCGGCATTGTGGTATTCGGGGGTTTAACGCGACTAACAGAATCTGGGTACCGTCTCTGCGAGCCCTGGGCATGGCACCGAGCCCTGTAGCTAACCGCGACCTACAGTCTCAGCATCACGGAATGGAGACCTGTCACAGGCTCCCTCCCTCCGCTCTCGCAAGCCGACTGGGAATCCGAATTCGAAAAGTACCGCGCCTCGCCCGAATACAAGCTGATTAACCCGCATATGGACTTGCAGGAATTCAAGAAGATCTACTTCATGGAGTGGACCCATCGTCTATGGGGCCGCTTCATTGGCCTTTCCTTCGTCCTTCCGACGATCTACTTGGTGGCACGCCGTCGGGTGACCCCCCGTATGGCCGGTACGCTGGTTGGAATATCAACCCTCATCGGATTCCAGGGATTCATTGGGTGGTGGATGGTGAAGTCAGGCCTGAAAGATGACCTGTTCGCTCCCGGTTCTCACCCTCGAGTCAGCCAATATCGTCTCGCGGCACATCTGGCGACGGCCTTTGTCTGCTACTCTTGGATGCTCTTGGCCGGTCTCAACGTTTTGCGCACCAACCGGGCGCTCCAGGATCCCGCGGCCGCATTGGCGACGTTCACGAAACTGCAGTCGCCCGCGCTCAAGGTGCTTCGTGGTTCGGTAGCGGCCCTGACGGTGTTGATCTTCACAACAGTCCTTTCCGGTGCTCTGGTTGCGGGTCTCGATGCAGGCCTAATTTATAACGAGTTTCCGAAGATGGGCGTTGGATATAAGCCGCCGAATTCCGAGCTGATGGACAAGTTTTACTGCCGAAAAGAGGATGGCTCGGATCTGTGGTGGCGCAACATGCTGGAGAACCCGTCGCTCGTCCAACTGGACCACCGTATTCTGGCCATGACTACCTTCACCGCTGTTATGGCACTCTTCGCATACAGCCGAACCGGTCGCGTGAAGAATGCGATGACCAAGGATGTACGAAAGGGTGTCACGGGCTTGGTCCACCTCGTGTCTTTGCAGCTAGCCCTCGGCATCAGCACCCTTATCTACATGGTTCCCATCCCCTTGGCGGCAGCACACCAAGCCGGAGCCCTGGCCCTTCTGACCGGAGCCTTGGTAGCAGGCCAGCGACTACGGATTCCCAAACGCACCTTGGCCCTCGTGCAGAAGCAGCTTCGTATGCGGGCCTCTTCAGCACGTTAACAGGATGGATACCACGGTTCGCGGATCTTCGCGGAAACTGTAAGAATATAGGGTGTTTCTAATACCCAGCCGTTCGGTGTACGATATCAGCTGCCGGCGCACTTGTACATAACAATGTAGACCTCTCCCAGACGCTATCATCTCAAGAGAACTGAAGCACTCTGCTCGTTTCCGCAACGGGGCGGGGAGTGTAACCACCTGCCAAATCAGACGAAACGTAGTACCTATTTCCGTCAACTATCCAGATGATCTAAACGACCAGCGAGGAGTGCGTGGGCGGTGTCGGAGAAAGCTTAAAATCGTTGTTGAAGCTGTCGTGTAACGGTTCACGGGTACGACATCCGCAATACCTTACGCCATGACCCAGCCGCCTCAGGTCGACCCCCACAGTAAGCAGAGCTGGACATTTCCTGATCAAAATGGTAGACACAGGTGGTGAGAGGAGGGGGGGGGAGACATGTCTTTCCGAGGAAGTGAAATTACTAAATGGCAATTGATTTGCTTGGTTATCGCAGCGTCACCGATAGCCGTCGAATCGCAGCGGCGTTTCGCAGCGGCACACCGCTTTGCATCAGGCACTGTGCACGCACCACGGCTCGCTTGTTACAGCCCCGGCCCGTCACCGCTGCTGTCAGCGCAAGTGCATTTCTCCAACTCAACACCATCAGGTCGAGGAGCTGTAGTGCCACCACATGCAAGAAGGGTTCTTGCTCCCTTGCTCGTCGCAAACCCGAATACACACCAAGACACTTTCGATATCGTCGACGGTGGCCCTTGTCTGCCACTCCCCTCAATCCTCGGGAGAGGCGACAGTCCATGTGCACACTCGGCGTCCTTGAGGCGGTACGTTTGTTTTGTCTTTTCCATTTCAGCTCTCCCAGCCCTCCCCCCCTCGTCTGCACACCCGCGCCATCTACATGCAAGTTGCTGTACTAGCCTATGATCCCGCGCGACCAGAAGGTTCTTGGCATGCTACTGGATGACTGGTAGGCAATGTCTCGAACTAGTCTGGCCTCGCGTGCGTCTCTACAGAACACAGCATTGACAATCCCGAGACACATGGTCCGCTGCATTTGGGTCCTTCCACGTTGTTTGCGGCCAGGTCGTCGCCTGATGAGTGTCGGGACTACTCTAGACGTGCCTCGGTCCACAAAATGATTGTGAGTTGCCGCAGTTCAGGATCGGAATCTTGGGGCGACATCGGCCCAGCACAAAGACACAGTCGGGTGGCTACGTACCAAATCACACGAGACTCACAATTCCGGACGCCGACATTTTGCAGACTCGAACATCTGATAACAAGAGATCCGAGTGGATGCCAGGGGCCCAAATTACTCAACATCCCACCTAGAAGTATGCGGCTTGCGTTCTCGCTGCTGGGCCAGTCCACAGGCCAAGGCGGGGGACGGGAAGCCGGATGCCAATGCACCACTTCCCCGATGTGCTGCGGTAAATGCCATACCAGCCCTGCTTGGATTTTGGGTAACTGATTCGTAGGTGGGGAAGGTCTGTCTTGCTGGTGGTGGCCAGAAGGTGGGGGATAGGAGGGTACGCATATGTTTGCCCTGAGCGAGTGCTTGAGACTTCCCTGGCCGTAGATTTATGTTCCTCTTGCCACCCTCGCTGTCTCGATTGTCGTCCTTCTTACCTGGTCGTTTACTCACATAACTGCCTCGATGCGCAGTGAACGATGCCAACAACTTGACCACGGGCTTGCACCGATGAACCCCTGCTGTTACTAGACAGCCCGTTCTCGTGTGGTTATCAACAATATTCGACGTTATATTCTTCCGTCCATACGCTGTTTCTAGACACATTCGGTGCACCACCCACGGCGGTTGCTCCCCGCGGAGACTCTCGGGCTCGGCTCTGGTCAGCTTCGACGCCTCTATTGGGGGTACCTGAACCTTGACGACATTGAAACTCGTTTCAAGCGCGTTTTCGCAGACGGCACCGAAGTCTCTCGAGTCATGTGTGTCCAATACGACTACGTTTTCAGTTGCGGGCACCGGAGCTTCGCAAGGTTCGACAACTGCCCCAACCTGGGGAGGACGTGCTACGGTGCCAGCGGGACGCATGGTGATCTGCCAGTGCACTCGGTCTGCCAGGAATGCCGACTTAGGGCGGCGGATCCGAAGCGCTACAGTCCTGACAACGATCCGTACCGAAAGAGGACTCAGACGCCGAAGGCATGAAGGCAGACCGTTGGGGACAGGAAGGGGCCATGCCGGGCGAAGCTTCCCGTGGCTCAGCTACATCTATACACGGAAGCTAGATGCAGATGGTCGCATGAGCTGATGGGCATCGAGGAGCGTTGTGATGCCGATACCCTTCTAGGCTTGGTCATGTATGTTGTCATTTATTTCTATTTGGACTGTTCGAGCGGGTCGTCGTCGCTGTTTGGTCTTTACCTTTATGCCGTTATATAGTATCGTGGATCATCTGAATACATACTGATTACCTTGCCGCGCAGCTTTCAGGTCCCATCCGTGTTGCCGAGGTGAATGATCTGGAACTCCTTCCAGTCCTGTTGAAACTGGCCTCTGTTGGATATGAGACGAATCTAGGTCGATGCGATCTATAATACGTTAATACGCTGCTGAAATCTACGTCAAATATATTTGACATGCGCTGAACGGCAATAAGCAATGCATCCCAACACTTCTACACAGTTTCTCTCGCTTTTCCCCTTTTTCTCATGAAGACTTTTCGAATTTTCCACAACGACGGGACGCTTGTGGATGCCGCTCCTTATTCCAACATTGGTTGTGGACCCGACGGTTCTTTACCACACTCGACCCCGGCAGTCCACCCGTTCATCAGCAAAACTTACTCACCACTCGAACAATAATAAGTCAACAAAACCAACAGCTGGCTTCGTGGTTTAGGGGTATAATTCTCGCTTAGGGCTCACCCGAAGCGTTGTCTGCGAGAGGTCCCGGGTTCGAATCCCGGCGAAGCCCGGTGTGTGGGATATGTAAATATCTCAGTTGTTTCTTTTTTCATTGTTTTGCCCCGACATAAGTCGGGTTGTCGGGGTTGAAATGGGGGGATGTGTGTATAGTTCCTGGCTAGTGCGTTAATAACTTCATGTGGGTAGAGGTTACATGGTGGTTGAATACATATATACAAACTGGGTTCCCTCTGGAGAGAATTTGGGCTTGCGAGACTTTTATGAAGGAGGTTGTTGTAGAGGTATACAAGGACGGTAGTATATTTCTACCCGTTGGATGTTGTTGGCTGGGAAGTGTACGGCTTCCCGCGTGACCTCACGCTTCACCTTTTTGGAAGCATAATCGTCTTCCTTTTTTCCTTTTTCGAATGGTATTCTTAGGGAGATATACGAGATTGTTGGTGACTGGAGTCAATGCTGTATCAACGGCTGTGTGGTTTGGTTAGAATTGTATGAACACTGGGTAACAAGATAGGCAAGCAATCTCTTACCATAGTCGTCTAAAATATTATCTGGCCGTCGGTAATGGGTGTCGGTCAACCCTCGAGGTTAAGCCACAGGTAGAAGGTTGAGTCCGGGACAGATTGGGATCGTGATCCATAACTGAGCCATACATGTTGCCGGGGCCTGTGGTTTCTTGAACAGTTGGGTGTGCCACAAGCTTATGTAGCCCTCTCTCTCCCTTGATGCTAAGGGAACGAAAAAAAGAATATTTGGGCGGGCTGGGATTCGAACCCAGGTCTTCCAATGAACGCTTGTAACATATAATTAGAAATCAAACGCTGAAATCCGCTTAGGAAAGAGAAACGCTCAGGGAATGCGCTGACCACTACGCTACCCGCCCTGTGGTTTTGTTAATAGCAGTTAAGTGTGCTACGAGATTATGTAGCCCATCCCTCGGGGCGTGGGGGGGAAGCACACAACGCTTAGTATTGCCAATTTATTAGTGAATCTGGTTTTAACAAGTCCGGACGACAGAGATGAGAAGTGGGTCGAAATATTCTTTACCCCTGATATGCTTGAGTCGATGGGGATATCAGGAAGCGACGCTTTATTCTCCCACACAATGCTCTATGTATACGATCCTGCTGATGATCAAGTGTGAATTTTCATGAGCTGTCAACAATCAATATCTAACCCATGACCGAGTACTCTTTTGTTGTTCTCATCCTTGTCTGGCGTGCTGTGATCAGATATAGGACGGAGACGTCGAGCCACATTGCCCAAAATGAGTTGTCGCGAGTCTCGAGAGGCCACATACTACCGTGAATGAATGTTTCTTTTTCTGCTTTTTGTTCAGTGTATCTACGTCCTGTGGATAGACATGGTGAATATCTGCCTCGAGCAACTTGATACAAGCCGAGGGTCGGTTGTCGCCGAAGCTCCCACACTGTGCTGCTCGGCGAGCTTGCCGCCGGATACACCGTGCAAATTCTCAGCTATAAATTCTCTCGCACTGTTTAAAATACCTTTCCTTCTTTCCTTGCAACAACAACAGAAAGCACCCAAAGACCAGAGAGGCAACCACCAAACTCTGGCCAAGATGTGCTTCTCCGTGCTATCCTCGGTAAGTCAAGACTCCTGCATTCCCTTCACTTATACGCTGCTTTGGTCTGCTGGTGTTATTGCGCACGGTCCAATTTTGAGCGATAAGCGATAAGTTCCCGTGGCGGGTGAGAGAGGCGGGCCATTGGCGCACGTCCCACATGCTCCTCAAACCACACTGAGTTGCTGCTGCCTATCATCTCAAGCGGCCAATTGAGAAAAAATCACACGAGCACCTTTCGCGCCTGCTTTCGAACTGACAATTTCTTCTCCATAGTGCTGCATCAAAAAGACTGGCGCAAGCGCGCCAGCGTCCGAGGAAGGATTGGCGGGATCGCCCGCTTTGGTGGCGACACCTCCGTCGCCCCGAACCCCCCCGACTGCAGCCGCCGTCGTCCCGTCGTCGTCGCCGCGCCCAATTCCGGTGCCAGCTCCTGCCCCGGCGACCGTCCCGGAAGTCCACCGGGGCAATCCCGAAGCCTCCAGCGCTCCTGGGCCACATCTCGCTGCTCTCGCAGCAATCGTCGGCTCCGGTTCCCGGTCCGACCAGAGCCAAGGCGAAGGTGCGGGGTCGACCGCTTCGGGAGGAGGAGGAGGGAGTGCGTCGTCGAGCTCCTCACCGGTGCCCGCATCCTCCGACTCGGGCGGCCCGGAGCTGTAAGCTGCTGTGAGCCCCGCCGACCAACCGACCGACGCAAGCGGCCCGCTCGTTTTTTTACTTGCCCCGCCACCTGCCAACTGCCACGCTTTTTGGTGCTTTCTCCAGAACCACCCGCGATAATTGAGACCCCGCCGCCACTACAATGCCTCCTCCCGTACCAAGCGGCATGCCGCCTCCCCCTCCTCTCCTCCTCACGAAACGAGTCACTGCATTCCTCCGAGCCAACCTATCCGACCTCATCCACGACGCCGTTCTCACCACGCCTGCGGGAAACCTCCTCGTCCAAGCGAGCCGCCTGCCAGCGAGTACCCTCCGCCGACAATGCGCCGTCGCCGCCTCCCTCTGGGCTTACCAGAGCTCGGCCAAGAATAATACCATTCCCTCATCTCCGAACGGCGGCGGTAGCCACGGAAGCAGCCCTGCGACCACCGAGACCTCGTCAACCGCCGATGGCCATCCCCGACCGGGCGCTGCGGTAACAGTCCAACTCGACAGTGGTGACATCTTTGTCATTCGCCAGCTGGCGTGCGGCATGCTCTTCATCTGTATGGGCAGCGACGGCCAACCAGCAGCGACTGGGAAGGGAAAGAGCAAGGCTTTGGGTCAAGGACAAGGAAACAGCATACCAGGTGCACCTGCATCACAGGCCGAAGACCAGGCGGCAGCAGCAGCCGCAGATGATAATCATAGTATTGGAGGAAGCAGCACCGCCGCGGCACCTGGTATCAGCGGCAACCCACCCAACAACAGCGCAGGACTAGGAGTATCGGCTATGAGTACTACTACGACGACGCAGGGCTCATCACAGGGAGGAACGACGAATCAGATAGGTTCATTTTCAGAGGCAGAAAGCATCCACAGTACCGGTGGCACGACATCGACAAGCCAAGGGAGCATAGCTGGGACAAGTTCCTCGATTAGGACTGCGACGCCGGGACACGTGGTTGCTATGCGAAGACAGGTCGAGGAGTTGGCACGCGCGCTTGACAAGGCACTCGGAGCGTTGCATGTGCCTGAGGTTGGGATTACGGGGCATAGTTCTGGCCACGGTTTGCTCGACAGACATTGAAGCATTGGGCGGGTTAATGCCTCGGTTTTACTTTACGATGGATGGTATTAGGGCAGTGAGGCAAGGCGCAACGGATGGATGGATGGGAGGATGATTCTCTTTTTCTTTGTAATTGTAGATTTTGAAGAGAAAAGCGTCGTGGCAGGCGCAGGCCTCGAGAAGGGCTTAGGGATGGCGAGCATCGGCGGCGTCGAAAATGGGGTTCATAGTCGGCCAAGTGGCATAATTCAGACGAGCATTGGGTCGTCATTGAGTTTACCTGACTGTCTTGCCAGGGTAGTTTGGCTGAGGACGTGTGAACTTTGATCCCGACGATGTCAACCACCCACCACCAGACTTATCCGCGGCGCCCGTAGGAAAATCCATCTCCCGCTCCAATCAGATTACCAATTGAATTGCTTACGATTTCAAGACTCGAAACGGCGTCTCCTCATCGAATTTCATGTTATCTCCGATGTTTCCAGCTGGAGGTGGGTAGTCGGCGATGGAGTCAACGACGTCATCTTTGCCTTCGCCGGTCAACGACACGCTTTTTAACTTTTCACACATCCAAACCTGGCCGCGGAACAGCGGGGAGGCAATTATGGACCTGCAGCGTCATAACCTTCTTTATTGTCCAGGCACATACATGGATATACATATATATATACCGAGAGGAGGAACTTCTTGTTCACAAATCGATCATCTGAAACATTGATACCAGACACATATCTCCCCAGCCTATTCATTCCACGGCTAATTCCATATCATTTTTGGTCTATCTCACCTATAATTTAGAGATATAAGTAAAAATGGGCTACCCAGACTCCTTCGAGGGCTTCACCGTCGACTCGGCCAAGACGTGGAACCAGTTCCACCGGTCTGAGCTGAAGCCCAAGCCGTTTGGTGATTCCGATATCGACGTCGAGATCGAGTGCTGCGGCGTCTGCGGCTCCGACGTGCACACCGTCACCGGCGGGTGGGGCGAGTTCGAGGGTCCCCTCTGCGTCGGTCATGAGATCGTGGGGCGGGCGGTGCGCGTCGGCAAGGACGTCGAGAAGATCCACGAGGGCGACCGCGTCGGCGTCGGTGCGCAGGTCTGGGCCTGTCTCGAGTGCGATGTGTGTAAGAGCGGGAATGAAAATTATTGTCCCAAGTGGGTTGGTATGTTATTTTTTGTCATAAATTTTCTTAGAGGGAGGGGGGGTGAAGCTGATGATGGAGATTAGACACATACAATGCCAAGTACCCCGACGGCAGCACGGCGCATGGCGGGTGGGCAAACTATGTCCGCGCCCACGAGTATTTCACCTTCAAGATCCCCGACGCGCTGCCCTCGCACGTCGCGGCGCCGCTGCTCTGCGCCGGCATCACGACGTACTCGCCGCTCGTCCGGGCCGGCGTCGGCCCGGGCAAGACGGTGGGCGTCATCGGCATCGGCGGGCTGGGCCATCTCGCGCTGCAGTGGAGCGCCGCGCTCGGGGCCGAGACGTACGCGCTGACGCACTCACCCGGCAAGAAGGAGGACGCGCTCAAGCTGGGCGCCAAGGATGTCATTGTCACGGCCGACGAGAATTTCGCCGAGGGGCACAAGTTCAAGTTCGACTTTATCCTCAGCTGCGCCGACGTTGCGCACGAGTTCGATCTTCAGCAGTACTTTTCGCTGCTCAAGGTCGGCGGACAGTTCCACATGGTCGGGCTGGGCGATCATCCGCTCAAGGAGATCCATCCAATGATGTTCACGACCAACGCCGTCAAGCTTACGGGCAGTCATCTGGGCAACCACCAGGAGATGGAGGCGATGTTGCAGCTGGCTGCTGACAAGGGCGTCAAGCCCTTGGTTGAGACGCTGGAGCTGGGCGAGGCCGGATGTAAAGAGGCCGTTGAGCGGGTTAAGGAGAGTAAGGTGCGCTACCGCTTTACGCTTGTGGGATTTGACAAGGCTTTTGGGAGGAAGTAGATCACTGGAAACTTGTACTGTCGGCCGTTAGGGCAGAACTAGTTCCGTTTGCCCATGAGTTTTCTAGAGTTAGCTACAAGGCGGCTTAGAGTCCTGAGTGTTGTTATCTAGTAATACATGCCATATGAACTTTCAGACCGGGGAAACAAGACGATGCTATCGTCGGTAGTTATCCATCCAGTCCAAAGTGCCGTGTAAATCCCGTTCCCTGATTGGTCAATGGCTCTCCAGCAATACGAATTAGTCTGTCGGATACACGCTTCGATTGAAGGCTCAAGTCCTCTCTGACTCAGGTAATTAAGGCCCGACTGGCCGCCGGGGCTTGGGGAATAATCGATGATATAGTTACCCACAGGATGGCGGACAGACGCGAACCCTCCCTAGCGTGCTGCTAGATGAATATACCGGGTTGCTAAGAAGATGGTTGCATTCTTGGTTCCGAGATCAGTCTGTTCGCTCAACCAGGTTTCCCCATTGCCCCACGGACCCTAGCGTTCCAGTTTTCCACAGCAGCGGCTGCCCCGCAGTGGGGAAGCCTATCTGGCTTATCGATAACCGATAAGATTCCAGCAGGACATGGAATCATCCGACAGCTGCAGCTTTTCGTCCAGTTGTGAGAACGAAATCCGAAGTGATATTTCCTTGTGACACATTATTTATCGCCTCAACTACCGACTTATGTTTTTCCCCAGATTCCGTGTTCGCGGCTGCGGTGTATTGGTGACAGGGATCCGACCCGCTGACGAGTTTGAGACGCTCGGGCCCAGGGCTTTCCGGGCTGGCCTTTGGGGGCTGCTTTTAGATCTTTAGCCGATTGACGACAATTGCATCCCGCGTCTCTCTCTTCCACACAAAGAATTACCGGTAGAGACATTACACGCCCTGAAGCTGTTTGCATAATTCGATAGAGACCACTCTATCCTCAGTCATGTCTTAATACTATTTGTATCACCAGAAACGGTCCCCCGAACATCGGAAATCGGATGCGGTCGCGTCGCGTGTGACCAGCAGCGCCAACGCGACAATAGCTTGTTGTCGCGGCCCAGCAGCGGGCAAATGGACAACGTCTCAAGAATGTCGGACATGGATGCCGACATGGGCGATGTAGCCGTGGTCGAGGAATGTAAACTGGCGAGCGGCCTGACCCTCGAGGGCAAGTCGCCCTTGACCAAAACTAGGTCCTTGTCGGATGGTGGTGGAACGCCCAACAAGCTGTCGCCCTCGCCGCACATTTTCGAGGTCAAACGCCAGCAGTCTAAAGATGATATAGGAATTCGAGACAACAAACCAGAAACCCAGCCGCGTCTTCCATCCACGCCGATTCGTGCCGGCTTTTCGATGCGCGGCTTATCGCTCCAAATGCCTCGAGAAGCTGAAGCTGTCTCGCAGGCCGAGCCGCCGTCGTATGTTCAGCCAGCCCCCCTCTCCCCCAAGCTCGACCATTCACACATCTATGCCTCACCGACGAATATACTCCCACGTCGATCGCGTGGTCTCGACTTTTCGAGAGCCGCCACGAGCCTGCACCATTCGACTCTCGCGGACCAGTCGCCAGACTCTTCGCCCACAATCGGCTCGCGGGCCATGAACATTCCAGGACGGAGAGAGGGTGGTTTTGGCGCGGCTGAACAATCGAACTCTTTGTGGTCCATGATGGGAAACAGCGAGAAGATGCACATTTCCAGTTCACTCGGAAGCAACCACCACTTGCTCTCCGACTCGTCCTCGAGCTCGGAGCTCGACGACGACCTCATGGATGAAGAGATGGACGACGCATATGTCACGACGCCTCAAGTCGTCAAAAGCAGTGCCCCGATAGGTCTTTCCAACTCGACACCGTGGATGCCGAGTGGTTCTCCGGCTGTCAACAGCCTTGCGAGCTTTCAGCAGCGGCAACGCCAGCGCAAGCAACCACGAAAGCAGAGAGGTCTCTTTGGCTTGGGTTTCCACTCGACAACTGCTGGCGGGCTGTCCAAGTCGCCGCCTGGCAATCTCGCGCTGCCCAAGGAGATGACGAGCTCACACCATAGGAGGGAGAGCATCAGCTGGGCGGCCAATCAGTTGCACATCTCGGGCAACGACAGCGACGATAACCGCCAGGCGGACGGCACCGAAAGCCCGTCGCGGCCAAATGTGGTCCGTCGGGCGGTCACGCGGCCTCGAAACTTACTGGTGTGTTTTATTCCGATGCTATAGTATAGATGCTTACTGCGATAGCCCAAAACCAAAGGATTTGCCCGAATCCGCGCCGCTCTGGCCGAGGAGAGCGCGCCAGCTGACGCCGAGTTCCGTCGCGAAGCCGAGGTGGTCCGCCAAGTGCGTGAGAGCGATCCCGACTTGGAAACGAGGCTCGCCAACGCGCAGACTACCGACTCTGCTGTCCCCGCGACGCTTTCGAGCCCGAAGATGAGCGGCTATGACCTGTTGAACGAGCTCACGGATGATATGATGATGATGGACTCGTCCAGCAGCGGCAACGGCAACGGCGATTCTTTCGGTCTGATGCCCAAGGATATCCACATGCGGTCACGCCAGACGGTTCAGGACCTGAGGGATAAGATGTTACTGGAGAACCTGGAGAACCTGGTTGCGGCTGCATCGCGTGTTACTCCGCCGCCGCCAACCTTCCTCACGCGCGCTTCGTCTTCGGCCATCAGCACCGACGATATGAGTATGGACTCTCCGTCTACGGTCTCGGGCGGCAACCCGTTTTTGCTCCCAGGCGCCTTGACGGGGACTAGCAGTTCAGGTGCCGATACACCGCAACCGCAAAGTTTGGGGAATCAAAGCGGTGTCAACGGCAGCGGGGGGATTTCCACGTCAGGCTTACCGAGCTCGGCGGAGATTATGTGGCGCGTTAGCAGCAAGCGGCGCCGAGATGATGATCTTGACCTAGTGAGCTTCAAGCGCCGAGCCGTGAGCCCGGCAACGAGCGTCCACGGCTCACCCGTTGTGCAGAGCCCACTCCAGCGCGACGCGGGCGCATGGGCAAATTCCAGACCCGGCAGTGTCGGCGGCGACAGCGTGGGGAAGCCGAGCGGAAATGGTAGCACGGAAGGAATGACGGTATCGGGCATGCAGAGCGTATCGGAGATGACATGGCGTGTGAACAGCAAGCGGCGCCGAGACGACGATTTGGATCCTGTGGCCTTCAAGCGCCGGGCCGTTAGCCCCGGAATGAGCGTGCACAACTCGCCCATCATGCAGAGTCCGCTGCAGCGCGATACGGTGCCGTGGGCAGCAGGGTCCAGACCGGGCAGCGTGGGCGGGGACACGACTGGGAAGCCGGGCGGCAGCAGCGGAGCGCCGAGCGAGAACGGGAGCGGTACCGGAGGGAATGGCGGGCGGCCGGCAGGGACCAAAGTAAGGGTGGGATTCCAAGGAATGGTGGACACGAACGACGGCATCACGAGGCTGAGCATAGAGTGATGGCACGAAGAGACGAATTTTTGTTTGTTGGCGTTATTGGTCTGGATGCATTACCGGTCATGAAAATAATGTACGGGACGAGCGGATGTCGCAGGACGGCGGGTAGGCATGCCCATCGGAAGCGGACACGGACGCGGTCACGCTGTGAGTGCAGTGGTGACGAGCAGGTCGGACGAGCACGTTGGGTTCACCACAGCGGGGCGGCAGTGGCTTGCCTCGTTGATTCGACGGGGCGATGCAGCAGAGTGCATTAGCCAAACGTGGGGGACGGCAGAGAGTGGGAAGCCGGAGCTGCGGGAAAGAGGGGTCTGCGGGTGAGCGAATAGGGCGGGCTATTGGAACAAGTTGGAGTTGTAGTATGACACGGCAGCGTTGGAGTTGTCTCATAGGGCCGGCGTGTCTTGGCCGGTGGTTGAATAGACATGCTATGACATGGCGCAGTTACCAATCCCGACGTGGACGGGTTCCCCTCTTTGGTTGTCTCGCTACAAGTGTTGCCGAAGGGGTGATTGCCGTGGACTAGGGAGTAATGATTGCCTTGTACTATCGGCGCTTGTCACGGTCTGTTGTCTGCTGCAGGTGATACGACTTCCGCGGATGTGTCCGTGTGACTGGCTGCTGTGGGAGGTTTAGGGACTGTAAGGGGAGGAGGACAAATAGGCGACGTGCGTTGGTATGGATTGTAAGAGCAGAGTATAAGTATGTCGGCTGGCACTCTCTACTTTTACTCTCTATGAACTGTGTCCTACTTTCTTATACTAGAGCGCGTTGACTACACAGACGTTCTGACAGCCTATTGACTTTTAGTTCCGTCTATCTCTTCTACACACCACCATTGACTTACACCCATCTCACTCAAGCCATTGACTTGGATTTCATCTCACCCAACCCCCGACTTACAACTTTGTCCCCTGAGGGAACCCAAGTCTACCAAAAACCCCCATCTACAAAACCGAATACATTCAAAAAAAAACAAACCCAACAACAACACACTAAAAAATATATATATAAAAAAACAAAATAAAATAAAAATGGCACCCCCCTCCCCCCCAGACTCCCCAACCACATCCCGCCCCCGCATCCTCGTCCCCGAAAAAGTCTCAGCCGAAGGCCTCGCCCTGCTCCAGGAGCACTACGAAGTCGACGTCCTCCCCGGTTTATCGTCCCAAGATCTCCACGCGACCATCGGGACCTACCACGGCCTGATCGTGCGGTCCGAGACAAAAGTGACCTCTTCCGTGCTCTCCGCAGCCCACAAGCTGCGCGTCGTCGCGCGCGCCGGCGTGGGCGTGGACAACATCGACGTGGACGCCGCGACGCGGCAGGGGATTATCGTGGTCAACTCGCCTGCGGGGAACATCGTTGCTGCGGCGGAGCATACTTTGGCCCTGTTGTTAGCGACGGCGAGGAATGTGGGGCGGGCGGATGGGAGTATGAAATCTGGAAGGTGGGAGCGGAGTAAATTGGTGGGTGTCGAGGTCGGGCGGAAGACGTTGGGGGTGATTGGGCTGGGGAAGGTCGGACTCAAGGTCGCGCGGATGGCCATCGGGTTGGGGATGGAAGTGCTCGCGCTGGATCCGTATGCCTCCCCCGACGTGGCGAGGCAGGCGGGTGTTGGGCTGGTTGCTTCGCTGGGAGAGTTGTTGCCTGTTGTGGATTTCTTGACGATTCATACGCCGTTGTTGGCGAGTACGCTTAACCTGCTGGGGGAGGAGGAATTCAAGAAGATGAAGAAGTCGGCGAGGGTGCTGAATGTTGCGCGCGGGGGCGTGTATAACGAGGAGGCGCTGCTCAAGGCGCTGGATGAGGGCTGGATTGCCGGTGCTGGGCTGGATGTGTTCACGGCGGAACCGCCGGTCGAGGGGTCGATTGCCGCACGGCTGGCGGCGCACCCAAAGGTCGTGGCCACGCCGCATCTGGGCGCGAGTACCGTCGAGGCGCAGGAGAATGTCTCGATGGATGTGTGCACGCAGGTCTTGGAGATCCTGAGGGGCGGGCTGCCGACGGCGGCGGTGAATGCGCCGTTGATTTTACCGGAAGAGTATCGGCGGTTGCAGCCTTTTGTGAAGCTGTATGTCTGTCCGTTCCCTTTTTGTCACCTTCCAAGTTGGATCTCACTGTTTGGACGGGGTTGGCTGGGTATGGTTGCTGTTTATCCCTCGCCCCTTTTCAGCCCCTTTTCCACGACCCCTTAGTCCGTTCTCACAGCACCCCCTGTCCCCTCTCCATTCTAACATATATTCGAAACCCCCCCTCCTCCATCCTCCCAAAATTATCAGAGAGACTAACTGGGATGGATAAAAATACAGAGTCGAAAAAATAGGCTCCCTCTACACCCAACACTTCGCCGCCTCCCACCAGCCAGGCGGCATGCTAGGCGGCCGCCGTTTCCAGCTCCTCTACCACGGCGAGCTAGCCTCGGTCTCCAACACGCGCCCGCTCTTCGCCGCGTTGGTCAAAGGCCTCCTAAGCACCATCAGCGACACGGGCGGCCGCGACGTCAACATCGTCAACGCGACCCTCATCGCCAAGGAGCGCGGCCTCTCCATCGACGAGACCCACGTCCGATCGCCTCCTACTACCACCGTCTCCCCCGAAAAGACTGACAACAACAGCAGCAGCAGCAGCGCAACGACCTACGCTAGCGCCGTGGTCTTGCGCAGCCACCCCGTCACCTCGGGCGGAGTAGGAGAAGAACAGCTGATAGAGGGCTACGTCTCGGGCAGCGGGCCCTCGGCGTCCATCTGGATCTCGAAGCTCGACCGGTTCACGGCGAATTTCCCGCCGGAAGGCACCCTCCTCGTGCTGCACAACTATGATACCCCCGGGAAGATCGGGAACGTCGGGATGGTCCTGGGCAGGCATGGGATTAATATTACCTTTATGCAGGTCGCGGGGCTGAATCGCGAGGCGAGGTTGGCGGCGGAGAAGAAGGTCGAAGAAAAAGAGGCGGCCAGTCGGGCGGCGAGCGTGGCGGATGGACCACCGCCTGCTGAGGGGGATGGTGGTGGGGAGTCTGAGGTCTTGGTTACCAAGGAGGCGCTCATGATTTTGGGTGTTGATGGGGATGTGACCAAGGAGGTGGTCGATGATTTGGCCAGGGCTGAGGGAATCTTGGATGTCAGCCTGTTGAGGCTGTAGTGTTTTTTCCCCTTCTCTTTCGTCTCATTTTTATGTCTGTTTAATCTCTTAGTTTTCTGGGGTTCATCACTTATCTTCATGTCATCTCTTTAGGGTTTTTTTCTTCTTCTTGATATTTAAACATCATGATCGCCGAGACAAGTGCACCTAAAAGTTCGCCTTGCCAGCGATGCGCTCGTTCTGCACAATTTCAACCCAGTAGCCATCGGGATCCAACACGAAAGCAACATTCTTCATCCGTCCGTCCGTCAGCCGCTTCTTCCAGTTGACCTTGAGCTTTTCCAGTCTCTCACACGCCGCCTCCAGGTGATCCACCGACACGCCTGTTTCCATCTGTCAGTTTGTCATACTCTCGGAGACGAAAAAGTAAAACCCACAGATGTGACCAAACCCCTGCGGCTCCTTGTTGCCGTCGTGGTACGCAAACTGCTCGTCCTTTTCAGTCCCGTGGTTCCACGTCAGCTCCAGCAGACCCTCACGGTCCGCCGTGCCCGCTCCCGTCTTCCCGCCGTAGCCGAGAAAGTACAACGTGAAGTTGCCGCCATCGTGGGGCCGCAGCAGCGTCATCCCCAAGACCTCCTGGTAGAACTTGAGCGACTTTTCGGCATCCTTGACCCGGAGCATCGTGTGGTTCTGTCTCCATCAGCACCGTCTTTTTTTTGTTCAACAAAAAGGAGATAATACCATCCGATACGTCGCCGTATCCGTCGTAGTCACGCCCTCGGCCTCCTCAAGCGGCTTCTGCCCAATAATCTCGACCCAATACCCATCCGGATCCAGCACAAACGCAATATGGCGCATGCGACCGTCCGTCAGCTTCTTCTGGAACCGGTACCCGGCCTCCTCGATGCGCTTGCACGCAGCCTGGAGGTTATCGACGCTGACACAGGTATGCCCGAAACCGCGGTGCGGCTCAGAATTTCCGTTGTTGACCTTGTACTCGGGGTCCGACTCGGTGCCGTAGTTGTGCGTCAGCTCGATCAGGCCCTCGCGGTCCCAGATGTTGTGGCCAGCCGACACGGCGCCGGGCGCGTCAAAGCCCAAAAAGTACAGGTCGAACTTGGCCTCGGGGAACTCGAGCTTCTTAATCAGCTTCATCCCGAGGAACTCGTAGAATTTGACTGCTCAGTTAGTTACTGCCGAGGAGGAGGGGAGGACAGAAACAAAACACACCCGACTCCTTCGGATCCTTGACCCGGATCCTGCATCTCGTTAGCTCTTTGCACCTGAATATCGAGAACATAAACTTACATGGAGTGGTTGAACAGGTACTTATTGGTATCCGTAGTCGCCGCCATGGTTGCAAACTTTACTGTTGCTGTTGTCAAGTCAGAAAATCGACTCTTTTAGAAGCGTTTCTTCTCCCCGCATCGTAGACGTCTGCCCCTCACGCAAGACAAAGACGAAACTCACCTGCAGGATGAAACTGTCCGAACCTAATAGACTTCGGCTTCAGCAATACTAAACGCAGCCTATTTGCAGCGCGAAAAGAGCTCATATATCTTGCAAAATGTCCAGTTGTTCAACTCGGATGTGAAGGAAGAAGAAAGAAGCGAGTGGGTATCTATTTCCCCAACGCGGGCTGGCGGGGCTTCGATGATGTCGAAATTCAGATACTGGCTGCGGGGGTGAGAACTCTCGCGGGTCGGCACTTTTGCCCCGTTCGGCTTCTCGTTGATCGGTAACTATGGAGTACCAACTATCCCTCTTGGTGGGTAGCTACTCGCAGAGATTGAGATGTGCCCACGTTCAGGTCTTTAACCCCACGCTCCTCCTTCAGTCATGTCACCTCACCTAAAGAGGGATGAACAGAATCAAGTGCAACTGCTAACATGAATTACAACCATGGCCTTGTTCGTATTCTTCTCTCTCCAGAGCTCCTCAACAGGAGTCTCCAATTATACTTCTTCGGACCGAAAACTAGCTAATCCGGAACATCCCGATTCGAGCTATCCGTACCCCGCCCGCTTCCCGACAAGCTCATAGCTTGACCCCGCCATCCATTGACGTCAATGCTTGAGCTTCCAATTGTGTCCGCATACCGGTATTCCATAATCCATAATGTACACTGCAGCCACTCATGCGCCAATAACACTGAACACGGACTCCAACTCATCCCTCGCATACTTTACACAGGCCCAAACAGTTGGCGCAGCTCGTCGACCTACGACTTACCGCCCTTCCTCTTCTTTCTCCTGCTCTTCTTTTTTCCGCCCGCATTGCTGCTCCCTGGCCCTCCCCCTTCGTTTTTCGATCCCTCGCCTTCACCGTGGTCCTCATCTCCATCTCCCGATAATACCCCCTCGTCCTCTTCGTCCACTACGTCTTCCTTGGACTTGCCGGTACTTATCGTGGCGGTCATCTTGCCGTGTTCAGGTGAGGACGTCAAAATCGCCACTTCGTCCTCGTCGTTCGAACTAGTCGTTTCAAGCACCACCTTCCGTACGCCTCGGGACTCGATGACATTCTCGGTGATGCTGCCGCTGCGGACCGCTGCCTTCTTGCCGCCGTAAGGGTGACCTTCTGCCCGCAGACTCTGCGAGCTCTCACCACTCGAGCTCGCTCTCTTAGAAGGGGCGTCGTGTATTGACACTGGTTTGGACGTGGTTTGTGTCCCTTGGCTCACTTGCTCGACCGTTTCGAGCGACAATGTAGGCATCTGATCTCCGCCATGTGGCGATAGGTGTACTTTGACGGCGGGTGGCGGGCTGACGGCGCCGTAACTTTGCCGTAAAGCTTGGATCCCGTCCTTTCCGGTGATCTGTGGCCGCAAAAGGCTCGTTGTTTCGTCCCCGTCATCAAAAACTGCACTGGTGAAAGCGCCCTCGGTAACTGAAGCTGATCGCGCGGGAACTGTATATCCGGGTTTCACCTTGACCGTAGTTGACCGCGTATTCTTGGGGTTCGTAGCCGGATTGGACGGCCCGAGATGCTTGAGGTGCTGCCTCAACTCGTCGAAGTTGGCCCGCACCGGGACCATGGTCCGTATCGTCTGGCCATCGGCTCCCGCAGAGCTCCTACGCATCATAAAGGTGGCCGTCTTGGGGCTTGTGGATAGCTGGTGAACATCATGACCCGAACTCCCAGCCCATTCGACGGGCTTTTGTTGGGGCGTGTGTCGGTAGGTCACGCCACCAGAATCGACCACCGTGCTGTCATTGCCAAGCCTGGTCGAGAGTTCGTCAGAGAGAGAATGTTGACGTTGAACCCTCGCTTTGGGAGCCGGCGTAAGGCGGCGGATCGCTTTGTGCACGTCTATGTAGACATCCGACTCGTCAATGATTTCCCTGTCCGCGTTAGCAAAATACGCCCCCGATAATCCAAACCCGACTTACTCTCCAATCAGCTCCTCGATGACATCCTCAAGTGTAACCACACCTAGCGCGCCATGGTCTTCGCCTGGGAATTCGGACACCAGCACCATGTGAGACTTTCCTTCCTGAAAGAAGTTGACAATGTCTAAGCAACTCGTTTCGGGCCGCGTCTCCGGCAGCGTAGCTAGTGGGAAGTCCCTGACGAGTTTGGCATCCTCGGGATCGTAGGTGATAAGAATCTTGACAAGTAACATCCCAACAAAGTTGGTCGGGCTACCTGTCTCGTGGATCGGTATCCTCGAGTAGCCTGCCGACAGTATGGTATCCATGGTCTGTTCATCTAGGACGGTATCTTCAGACATGACAAACACATCTTCCATGGGCGTCATCACGTTGGCGACGGGCTTTTCCTTCAAGTCCAGTACCGCGCTGATGATGGTCACCTCATCCTGGTTTAGGCGTTGCGAGACATCCCCGAGGTTTTTGTGTAGAGTGACGAGCGTTTTCAGCCCGCTCTTCTTGTACACCGTACCATGGTCCTCGCCGAGGAGTTTGTCCAGAAGTTTGGCGGTTGGCCAGGCTAGCGGAGCTAGGAGATACATGAGGGCGAGAACAGGCTTCGACATGTAACCGCCGATTTGCAGGCCATAGCGAACGCAGATAGACTGGGGAACCACCTCGCCAAAGATTACTATAGACGATCGAGATTAGCTAGGTATACGACAGCCTAGGGTCGGATAGAAGTATACCGATCAAGAAAGTTGAGCCGACCACGGCGGCAACGCCACCGCCTAGACAACGGTCCAGCACCACGGGAAGGGACTCGTTCACAATGACATTTGCCAGAAGCAATGTAACCAGAACCCAGTGTTTTCCCTTTTGTAGAAGCTCGTATACCCTCTTCGCATTCTTCTGTTGGGGTTCGTTGGGGTCCTTAGCCACCACCTGGAGATATATGCCGTCTTGGCCCATGAGACTAGCACATGGTCAGCGACAAACAGTTCAAAACCGATAATTAACCAGACTATCATCTTACGCAATGGTGAGACCAGCAAAAGCGCCTCCGGAAAGAACCAAGACCACAGAAGCTACGTAGAGCACCCAAAGGCTTGCGCCATCGGCCTCGGGAACATTGTCGTCGAGATGGCCCGAGACATGGAGCGGGGCTGCATATACACTGGAGACCCCCAGAAACAGAACCCGGGAGAGGCCGACGACGAGGGAGCGCGCCGCAAGCAGGCCATTGGATCGAGCGTGCACGGCGCGTGCTGGCAATTGAGAGGATGAGAGAGGCATCATGGGCCTCGATCGATGGCGCCACGAGGGCTGGAGGGGGAAGAGCGATCCGGGGACTAAATGCAACAGAGAGGGCTGTCTGCCGTCAATTCATTGCGTCTAGCGTATGGGACCGGCGTATTCCCCTGCAGGCACTTCTGGCGATCGGTAACAATATGACGAGGGCGGCAGAGTCGGGAGCGCTGAAGCTCGACTCGAGGCGGATGCAACTGCTTTGCGTGGGCAGTGGGCCCGCATTTATGATTTCGTGAGGCGGGTGTGGGCCTGCACAAGCGTCATCGGACATTACAGTGTGGTGGCCAATGCACGCTGGCGATTGGCTTTGTTCCGTCGTACGATCTCTAAGCAGCACCATGAGAACTTAACCGCTAGCGATGCGTAACATGAGGACGACCCGGAGATGACCTTGATGACACGAGGCTCATTATATGTCGACGAGTTTTGTGTCTTGATCCGAGCTTCAAATGATCTTGTGCTGCCTCTCAGATCCGAGGATCTGATAATGAAGAACATGAGGCAATAGCGGGCAGCTGAGGTTCCACTGCGTGGGCAAAAGCATGTGGAACTCCACGGATAAGGACCTTGATAGTCAGGGGGCAAGATAGCTTCTTCCCTAGGCGCTTTTTAGACACTAGGTATTTCAGAGAGAATACGACTGTAGCTAATAGAGTTATTCTATTACTCTACCACAGTACTCTAGATTAGAAGTCGTCCAGGAAGTTGAACCAAGTCTGAACTCTGGAGCGGGCGATGCCCCGCTGGAATGTAATTGGGCAGTTGCAAGCAGCTAACACGGACCACTTCGGCGAGCTCCAACGCGGGGAACAGCAGAAAACCAAGCGCGTCTCCCATCGGGCTGTTTATGTCCTCTGTCGTGATTTCTTCAGACAGCGGCCCATGCCTTACCAATCCGACTCCCGCCTGCCCGACTGCGCCATCGTTTCAACTACGCATGCCACATCAAAACTCGCGTCATTTGAGTCGGAATCGCATGAGGGATGAAAGCGCAATCGAAAAGACGCGACCGAGCCGACCACAGTACTTCGCGTCCAGGACGAGCAATTGATCACGCATCATCAGACAAGCGAGCGCATCCGTACTCTCCACCCGACTAGGCATATGTCTTCACTGAGGAGCTGAGAATACGTGTTCTTGACGTCGAAATGGCCAAGCTGAATCGGCGACTGCGTCCGCCACCACAACGCGCATCTGAGGACTCCAGCTCATCCGACTCCGATATCCCTGCCGATGCCGACATTACCCCACGACGACTTCCTCCGGGTCCTGCAACCCGGCTCCGTGCTTCGTTAAGCCGTGGCTTTGGCGCATCATCTGCTCCCAATGCCGCGTCCATTGCTAAGCGCAAGCGAGGCGACGAGGTCTCTTCTCTCCGGCCCGGGAAGCGTATGCGCCCTGATCGACCGAATCAAAACCTGGACGATGAGGATGCCCCGGTAGATGAGACGGTTCTGGGGGCTTTCAATAGCTTTGCGAAATCACGGGCGCAACCTCCAACCAAAGACATCGTTGTCGCCCTTCGCAGCTCTAAAGATGACCGGGCACGAGCCCGGGGCGGGTTAAGCAGTCAAAAACCAATACGATCGAGGCGGGACGCGGTAGAGGATACGCCACAGCAGCAGAGATCTCTGCGGCCCTCACGAGCCACTATTACCGTTGTGGGTGATGAACAGGACGAAGAGGACGAGGAAGAAGAAAACACCGACGCGGATGGAGGCCGTGATACAGGAGACGAAGATACGGACGAGAATCTGGTTATACGATCTGACCCGCGCACTGCTAGCCCCGAGCTAGACACTGGTATGCCAAAACGGGCTCCTGGTGATGTCTATGACTTCCCGGACGACGAGAGCGAGGAGGAGGAGCCGGCGGTCAGCAATGCCCCGGACCAACCACGACGGGTTACAATCAACGGCCTATCAACAAGAAAACAAGGCGGAGTCGCCCGCCCACTAACCTCTGAGACGCCTTTGCCGAGCGTAGAGGACTCTGACTTTGGTTATCCTGTTCCTGCGCCTGCTGCACGGTCTTTAAGAAAGAGAACACCGGCGCAGGCCGCATCTTCAAGAGCACCGCCCTCTCATTCTCGAATTCCATCAAAAGGTCCCCCGTCTATTCGCGGAGGTGGCACAGTTCCCGGACGGCGGGCTGGAGCTGTTCTGGGATTTATTGCCGAGGAGCCGGATGAAGACGGCCAAGGCAGTGGAAATGAGGAAGCACAAGAGGATGAGCAGCAAGAGGATGAGCAGCAATATGGAGACCAGGGAGACGATCCACAAGACGAGATTCACCCTTCCGTCTCTCCCACGCCGAGCCAGAGGCTGGCAGCCACTGTATCGGGCAATGCTGTGAAAGCAATGTACAAGTTCATGGGCAAGCCTGGCTGGTCTGATAAGGGCGAAGACTGGTATAAGCGGTTAAGAGCCGGGATGGACGCCAATGACGCGCCTGGCATTACGAGAATAGGCGAACAACTATTCAAGTACTTGTACCATCTTCAGCTCAGCCTCAGTAAAGCGCCAGCAGCATCCGCCTTGGAACTGCAGGGAAAATGGTTGGAAGAACGGACCGACGCCATGAAGAAGCCAATATCAGAAATCACCAAACTCTTCAACCAGGTCCGCGAAAGTCGGCTCGCTGCGCTTGGGGATTCCGATCGGCGCGATAACTCGAGGCTAGAGGTGCGCCGCGCTACGGTTACCGATTTAACACATCATGTCATGCCGATGCTGGTCCAGGCTCTGTGGAGGACGTGTTGTCTGGGCGGGACACAGAACTTTGAGGGGAAGACTACTCTCGCAGATGAGCTCGTATTCACACCTACCAGCTTACCATACGCGAGAAAGATCACGAGTTGGATCCGTAAGCTACAAGAGACGCTAGAGTACGAGATGGAGCAACGCCCTGTCGACTACGGCGACGCAAGGAAGGCCGAGCGAGCCAAAAAGAACCATCGAGGATTTGGCACTGCACTTGGACTCTGGGCTGAGGAGCTTCAGGATGCTGTGGATGAGTTGGAGGCCCAGGCGGATGCTCAGAATCGTATCGCTGAGTGCATCCGGAACGACCGGGAAATTCGAGAAGCGCGGGAGGTGGAAGAGGAAGAGCAGCTCGAGAGAACCGAGCGAAAGTGGGCCGAAGTTGCGGAATCGGTGAAACGGATCTCCAGCCAACCCAGGCCATTGCAAGAGAAGTGGCTGAAGAGCATCCGGGCCCTACCCCCTTCTTCAACCGCCCCGGCCTCCGGGGTCAGTCGTCCGCCGGTAGTCGGATTTCAAGAGGAGCCCGTGGTGGTTGAACACGAGCCGTGGCCGAATGAAGACAAAAAGTGGTTGCTAGATGAGCTACGAAGGGAGGATCGCAAGCGTGGACCTATGAACCAGCCATCGCGAGACGAAATAGAGACGTGGGCGGAAACACTCGGTCGCGATGTCGACGAGGTGGTACAAGAGATCAGGTTGTTGAAGCAAGCGGCAAGAATGGTTGCGCAGCAGCACGGGATTATGGTTGCAGCCTGGGCATCGACGAAATGATGAAAGTTCTGAAGGGGGAGTTTGGACGGCTTTGGAGGTGTGCGATCATATTACTATTGCTATGAGACAGCGTCAAGATACCCTTCCCGGCTTATGCTTATCGTGTGTAGAATTCAAGCACATTTTATTTGGCATCGACGTGGCCGCCATCCACCTTGCTGCGCAGCTGCCACGCTCGCCCCATCACTTGCATATCCAAAAACCGAAAACGCGCAGGACAGCGAGGAGTTGCGGGGTGCGGGAGCTTTTCGCCAACAGCGCGGTGACACATCATCACGGGGAGGGAGACTAAGGCGAGGCGGTCGGGTGTGTTGTACGTGAACCTGCGTGTCTTGGCAAGGGCTGCAGACGGTGCCTGATTCATTGCGGCCGAATTCGGGGCTTGCCTGAGGATATGCCGCGGTGAAGCAAGAGCCATTATTGGCGATACTGAACCTGGGAAACATTCGATGCACTGACTTGCGAAGGCGACAATTGAATCTCAGGGTCTGCAACCCGACAGGGTGGACCTGTCTCAGTCTCATGGGATTATACCGGTTGACCAGAGACTCAAGAAGCCGTGGGAGAAGACTCACGAAAGACAGCCAGGATGCAATGAAGATGATAACTAGCGCATCGCACAACACATCAATGTAACCTGTCAAATTGGCGGGGTTCTCATCACAGTCACGGGCCTCTTATTATCAAGCCCGATTATAGGTGATTCGTCCCATCCAGTGCCATGCCAGGCCATCCCGGCTGGAGATCTCTCTTGACACGTCCGCCGGTGGACAAGGGCCGGCATGGCGGACGGTCGAAACGTCGAGCCCAATCTTGCATTGAGGACGCGCCCATTGTGCAGCGCGACCTCAAACATGCCCGCGACCGCAGACAGATTCGCGCGCCGGCCGCCAATGGGAAGCCGCCGTCCCGCAAGCTCGACGACTCCAAGAAAACCAGGCGAGCTCCCAGGCGGGCCATTGGACAGGCGACGGGACACACTGCATCGGTGCATCTGAGTGGTGGTGCTGGTGGTGGATGCGCAGCTCCGCGACTGACTGTCAAGAAAGAAGGAAAAGGGGTCTGGTCTGGCTCCAATGTCTTGGCCGCCCGTCCCTTGTGGCCATCCCGAATCCCCACTGTCCTTCCGCAGCGTCCCTGCCACCCTTGTCCGCCGCTGCACCCACTTTAAGCCACTTTATGACCGCGCTTTCCCAAACCAAGGCGTCCCAGAGCTGCACCCAGCGCATTGAAACGGATCCTCTTTTTTTCTTGCTTCCTCGCCAATTTGAGCTGCTGCGTTCTTTCCTCGCATCACCAAACCTCCTGCTTGCCCTGTCTAGCTGGAGGAGCCCATTGTTGCCGTCTATTGTCCTTAGTTGTTTATTGTCTCTGTTGGGGGCCGAGCCCACATCCGCGTCAGAGCTCGAGCAGCATTGTGCGACAGCTCGACGGGAAATTTGCTCCCGATTGGAATAGGAGCCAAGGTGAGAGAAGATGCTGTCGCTTTCCTTGACCCGACCCGCGACAATGCTATTGACCACACCGATGGCCTCTTCTTCGGCTATGCTTAGCTGATGAGGGGCCAGGTAGCTTAAGCTTTGTTTATTTCCTTGTCCTTCTCTGCCCCCTGCATCCTGGAAACACCATACCTGCGCCGTGGCCGAGAGAGCTTGTTGGCTAATAAAAGACGGAAGAGCCCGCAGCCCGAATAGCATCTCGCTAGCTTGTATCGAGCTTAGAGTACATAGTTTCTCTGTCTCATCGCTTAGCCCATCATGTCCGACGTCGATGCAGTCGAGGTCGCGCCGCAGACCGATGTCCCGGTCGATCGCGAGGCGCCTCCCGCTCCCGCTGCCACACCCAACGGCGCCGCTGCGGACGCGAAACCCGCCGCCGCTGCCACGGCTACGAAGCGCGTGGCGACATCGGCTACGGCTGCCCGTCGCCCAGGAACAACGGCTGGGTCTGCGGCTAAGCCGGCGACGGCGACGGCTCGCACGACGACTGGCGCCCTGAGCAAGCCTCCCACACGGCCAACCGGGACCACCGTTACCAAGCGCCCGACCACGGCCACTTCGACGGGTACACATCGCTCCCAGCCTTCGGTGTCGGAAGACGAGAAGAAACCGCGAGTGTCGGCCGCTTCCACTACAGGCACGGCCCGTCGCACCTCGACCGCTCCGAGCACGACTACCTCGCCGACTCGGGTCAAGAGCAGCTCCACGGCTGCGACAACGGCTGCGGCCCGAAAGCCCGCCTCGGCGAGCACAACCGCTTCGCCCAGGGCTGCCACAGGAGTTGCCAAGCCGTCCACGACCTCCGGTACCGCGTCGACCCCCACCCCCACCGCCCGCGCCGTGAGGCCCGCCGCTACGGGAGCGGTAGCCGAAGCGAAAAAGCGCCTGTCCGCTGCTACTAGCACCACCGGAACGGCCACGACGACCGCTCGGCACGCTTCTCGCCCGTCCCTGACATCGGCCACCAGCAATGCGTCATCTGCCGCCGCTGCGGCGGCTACGGCAGAGGCGGCCAAAGAAATAGAAGAGCTCAAGGCCAAGCTCGCCGCTGAAGAGGCCGAGATTGCGGATCTCAAGTCACAGATCTCGGGATATGAGGAGAAGATCACTGAGCTGACGGACAAAGTCAACGCAGAAGAGCAGGCCCTGCAAGCTGGTGATGCCCTCAATAAGGAGCACAGCGAAGCCCTCGAGAGTCTGAAAGCTTCGCACGCCGCCGAACTGGATGCCCTCAATAAGCAGGTTGCCGAAACTCAGGAGAAGCTCGCGGTGGTCGAAGCGGACCTCGCCGCCGCCAAGGCCCAATATGCCGAGGCGGTGAGTGCGAAGGAGGCCGCGGACTCGGAGATCGCATCCCTGAAGGAGACTCTGGAGAAGCTAGAAGCGGAGCAACACGCCAAGTTGAGCGACGCGGAAGCGAACCTGAGCAAGACTGCCGAAGAGCACGCCGCCAGACTGGAATCAGTGCAGGCCAGCTTGAAGGAAGAGCACGAGGCCGCCATCAAGGCTCTGGAGGCCAAGCATGCCGATGAGCTGCAGGGTGGTAATACCGCTCTTGCCGAGACTCACGAGAAGACGATTCAGGAGCTCAAATCTCAGCATGAGGTCTCAATGGCCGATCTGCAGAAGGAGATCGAGAGGCTGACTGCCGCACAGGCGGAGGTTGAGAATACTTACAAGCAGGAGATCGCCAGCCAGGCCGATGCCAACACCGCAAAGCTCGCCGCTCAGGAGGCCGAAATCGCCGATCTCAAGACGCAGCTCGAAGCCGCAGAGAAGCGCGCAGAAGCCGCCGACGAGGAGCTGAAGGTAAAGGCCGAATCCCTTGCTGCTTTGCAGAGCAAGGTGACCGAGGTCGAGACCGAGCTCAAGGCTGCCAAGGAGGAGGCTGCAAAGATGGGAGAGACGGTCGAAGAGCTTAGGTCGCAGATGGACAGTCTCGCCAAGGACGCCGATTCCAAGAACGCCACCATCAGCAAGCTGAAGGAAGAGATCTCGGCTGCCGAGTCACATCACGCCAAACAACTGCAGCAGGTCAGCCAGGACTACGAAACTGAGATCGAGAGTCTCCGTGGCGATGCCTTCTTCAAGCGCAAGTTCCAGGAGCTGGAGGTCAAACACGATGAGTTTGTGAAGGCTCACGAGGAGACATCTGGAAACCACGCCACGGCCCTCGAGGCGCTCACGGCCGAACGCGATGCCGCCATCAAGGCTTTGGAGGCCAAGGAAGCCGAACACCAACAGAGCCTCGATGCTTTGCGAGCAAGTCATGCCGAGGAGCTCGAGGCGTCCAAGAGCGCTACGCGCCAAGCCGAAGAGGCGAGCACGGCCGAGTTTGATTCACTCAAGGCTGCTCACTCCAAGGAAATTGATATTCTGAAGCAGGAGAGCGCCGAAGCGCTTGAGAGGGAGCTAGCAGCATTGCAGACAGCTCATGCTGCCGCCCTGGAGGGTTTGAGCAAGGACGCTGCGGCGGAGAAGGAGAAGCTGATCGCAGATCATAACGAAGCACTCGACGCCGCCAAACTCGCAGGCAATGACTCACTTGCTGCTCAGCTCGAACAAATCAAGAACGAGCTAGAAGCCAAGCATAATGCGGAAATTCAAAAATTGCAGGCCGATCTAGAGAGCGCCCAGTCCAGAGTCGTTGAGGCCGAAGCCAAGCATTCCGAGGCCTTGGATTCCATCAAGAAATCGCTTGAGGATACACACGCCGCCGAGGTCGAAAAGCTCATCGCCATGAACAATGAGGCTCAGGAGGCCTTGCGGCAAGACGGAACTGCCGCAAAGGCCCAGTCCGAGACGCTGCAGGCAACGATCCAGGAGCTACAAGCGTGGAAAGCTGAGCACGAGGAACTGAGCAAGACGGTCTCGGAGGAACTGGCCAAAGCTAAGGCTGCTCAGCAGGATCTCCAAGCTGTCATCGACGAGCTGAAGACTGCGCAAGCAAAATCACAGGAGGAGCTTGACGGTCTGAGCCAACAGCTTGCCCACGAGAAAATGGAGAAATTCACGGCCCAGGCAGAGCTGGATGCCGCTAAGAATGCCAAGCCAGACACGACCGAGCTCGACGCGTTGAAGGAGCAGATTGCAGCGCTCACGGCCAGCCACGAAAAGCAACTGGCGGCCGCCGAGGAGGCTGCCGCAAAGCAAGCGGCCGAGATAACGAGCCTCAAGGAAGAGCTCGCCATGGCCCAGAAGGACCTCGAGGCCCACAAGCTGGAAGCCGAGGCGAAGCAGAAGACGTCCGAGGCCGACTACAAAGACATGCATGATAGCATGACGCAGCTTGTGGAGGAGGCTCAGAAGGAGAAGGCCGAGGCTCAGAGCAAGGTGGCAGAGGCTGAAAAGGAGAACAACGAGTTGGACCAGAAGATTGCCGAGTTGACCGCCCAGTTGAAGGTGAAGGACGCTGAATTGGCGGAGGCGAAGGTAATGATATTCCCCGCTTTTGGAGAGGGAAAAGACTCTAACCGGTGCTTACAGACCAAGACGGACACCTCCAAGGGCCTGGCTGCGAGCCGGTTCGCAAACACAAACGGCGCCGATGAAACGGACGCCACCGAGGCCGCTGATGACAAGACGGCCGAAGGTGAGAAAAACGAGGCGGATCATTATTCTGCGGCATTAGCTTCGGTGCGAGCGTCCCTTGTTCGATGCAGCATCTTTTCCCCTCCATTCTTTTAAGTGCCCGTTAGACGGACCGAGGACTAACGGCGCGAGTGTACAGATAGCTAGTTCCCGCAAGATCATGAGCGATTTGGTCGATTACGATAACCAGCTGGCGGAGCAGAATGCGCGGATGCTCAAGTCCATCACGGATGTGAAACGAGCAAACGGCAACTCGGCCCCGGTAGAAGAAAGCGTTGCGGAAGCGGCCGAAGACGCTCCGGCATGAATCGACACGGTGGCAAAGGGGCCGTGGCGCTGATTCATCGCCCTCTTGATACCTTTCTCTCGCCCTGGCGGTACATCACCACAGGGCCGATTATTTAATCAGCAATTGGAGTACGGCCCGGCGGACGTGTGGTGGCCGAGGGTTATTTCGCCCATTTTTTCACCCCTTTCAACTTTCGGATCCCCTTCTTCTATACCCTTGAGCCACATTACTTTCTCTGGCGGACGAGACCTGTGGGGGCGACGGTTTTAGGGCAAATTGTACGGGAGTCCGATGGTGTTCGATGAGGAAGCCACCATGTGAAGGGAGCACAACTGAGCTGACATGGAATACCTTACATAATTACCATTCTTCGGACATGCTTGTTATCTTCGATTCTTGAAATATAATTAGTGATACCCGGACAAGGTTGTCTTTGGTGTTTGAAACATGGTTTGTTTGGTCGAAAAGGGGGTGGTTTGGTAGGTGTGGCGCAAGGAAGCCACACAGTGTGCGTGCCACAGCCCACACGCAAACGCGCCGCACAGGGATATTTTTCCGCAGACCAGCTTCCGTCCTCCAGAAAAATTTTCCGCTCCCCATCCAGAATCTCTCTCGGAATCCAGTTTCTTCCGCAGCGATAGTCGGCTTGGAATAGAGTCGGCGCAAAAACAATAATCCAAGGTACGCTGTGCACCACCCTTGCCTCTGCTGTTTTCCACATCCGACCAACCACGAAACTGAATTGCGCCGACAATTGACTGTCGCCATTGCCGTGCAGCGAGCGATGCTTTTGTTTGATGGTTGCGCATCTCTTTGCACATACATGCCTGTCGCTAGACCAAGCTCTCAATTGATCTTTTTTTGGACCTAGTCGCCCTTGTGCCAGTGCTGACCATGTCCCGTGACAAGTGCAGTTTCGTTCGCGGCTCTTGTCCGCAGTCAATCCGCGGTGGAGGCGGCGATGAATGCTCTGCTCTGACCGACAAGTGACGAGGTCTGGGTCAAGATGGAGGATGTGAAGGCCGCAGCTTCACCGGAAGGAGACGATGGTCTGCAGCAACACGGCTATCCTCTGGGCTCGACGGCGTCTTCGCACTTCTATCACCTCCAACGCGACGCCGATATGGAGCACGATCCAGGATCGGACGAGCTCGTGCAGCAGGCTCTGGCGAGCCTGGCAGAGCACCAGGAGCAGGAGAAACACCACAACCAGGAGCATGAGGATGACCTCCGTGACCTCCGCGCATTGCAGGATGCTCAGCCCGAGGATCCGCAGCAGCAACCCTCCGGGCCCCAACATCATAGGCAACCGACAGAGTTTCAGAACCAACATGGCACTGGCAGCATTGACGAGCTGAGGCTGGCCGTACAGCTCTCACGGGAGATTGCCCCCACGATGGACGGTGCAAACGCTCCCGCACACAACCAAGCCCATGGCCTCCCTATGCCCCAACAAAATACTCAGCCACCCGAGATGCAGCAACAATCATCGACCTCAGCTGAGATACAGCAACAACTTCAGGCCCAGTTGCAGAAACATGATCGTGAGCTCGAAAGTACGTTGCCTCCTCCAGAACATGGCCCTGGGCACCACTTTGAGACGCCCAATCCCAGCCCTGTACCAAACATGGCGATGGCGCCCATGGAAGCATATCATCCGGCATATCCACTTGGAGACAACACTCCGCCTAGGAAGCGCTCCAAGGTTTCTCGTGCTTGTGACGAATGTCGAAGGAAGAAGATCAAATGTGATGCCCAGGCCGATATCCGTGATCAACCTTGCTCGAACTGCAAGCGGTCCGCCTCACAGTGTCAGTTCAGCAGGGTACCGCAGAAGCGAGGTCCCAACAAAGGGTGAGAGGAACCCTGTATTGTGACTGCCATTGACTGACATTGTTTAGCTACATCAAGGAGCTAGCAGACCGGATCAACAGCATTGAGGGTAAGCTAGGGGAAAGTGCGGCAAAGCGAGCATCGGTAGATCCGCTTCCATCACCCTTCACCGCCGAGGAGAGCCGGAAGCGCCCTTTCTCAGATATGGACGCCGACGCCGAGGGGAGCATCCCTCTCATGTATCCCGCCGACAACAAGCTGCTCAGGATGCGACCTCTCTATCTCCCCCCAAGCGGGCCACGTTCCCTCTCTGTCAATAATCTTGCCCCGAAACCAACCTCGCCTTCAAGTTTACCAGAGGGCATTCAAATTCCAAGCAGTACAGAACCCAGCGCTGTCGAACCCACCCAAGCAAGTATCCTGATGGATGAACTGCTGCCGACGGGGCCGGTCGCCCTCAAGATCGATGATGTCGCGTTTGACTGGTACGTTGCAGCATCAAATCTTGGATCCGGGGGGACTAACCTTTGGCAGCTATCTTCGCGCCATCCATCCGACCTTCCCTATCCTCGCGAGCACGAAGGAGCGGGTTCAGTCTGTCCTAGGGCAGTGCCCTCTGGCGCTGCAGGATGCTTTCTGCCTCGCTCTTTTCGAGCTCACGCACCCTTTCACCAGCGAGCCCTCGGTTGAGAGTCGAGGTTCCGCTCCAATCAGAATCTTGCTGAACAAATGGGAGGTCGGGCCGCGACGCTGGCCTGAATCATCTGCTAGCAAGCTGGTTTACTTCCAGATTCTGATCATGATGGCGCTGGACTCGACCCACCGCGATAGGAACCCGGCGGACGACGTCATCCTTCCAGAGACTTCTGAGATTCTGGGCCGGGCGATTGGCGTCGGCCTCTCGATGAATACGCACCGGGCCAGGCCCGATCTCGTCGAGGACGCCAGCCTGGACCTGGACTCAATTGACAATGTGGCTCTGCGCGCGTGGTTCAGTCTTGCCGCGTTTGACCGGTGGTATGCCGTCGCCAGAGGTAAACCGGTTATCCTCAGCGAGGACTTGGCAGTGATGTCGCAAGGAGTCCGGAAGATTATGGACGAGGATTGTTTCTACATCTTTCGTAAGGCACCTGCATCCAGATAGTACCACAGCGCTAACGAAAGATTAGGACTCTCAGAGGTTGTCGCCGCCTTTGTCCCGGTTGTCCAGGGCTACCAAGTCGGCGTTAAAACGACGGACGCGCAGGCCATGCATGTCTTCCACAAGCTGGTATCCGGATTGCTCAACGGAGTTCGCTTATCGCTGCCTGACAACTTTGATGAGGAGCAGCACCCGCTTCTTCATCTTGTTTACTGGTATACTGCGCTCCTCGTACACCTCATCTCGCCCAAGGCGGACTTGCCGGTCATCCCCGAGGAATGCGAACAGATCTTTCGCATACTGGCGAGGAAGCCGCCGCCACAGAGTCCGATTACATACGACATCTCCGTACTTGCCGCCGCAATTCTCACGAAGCTGACTGGGCAAGAAGAAGCTCATGATGATGTCTCGAAGATTATGGGTAACTTTTTGGCGGATCCTGATACCACGGCGACCCCGGTCTGGAATGGATTGATGGGCGCGGCCCGCGCGCTGACGGCTAATGTTAACGGACAATCGGCCGACGGGGGCGGCGTCCAGAATTTGCAACAGCTGGCCGACGTGGCCACGGGCGGCGGTGCTCAGGCCGAGGTGTCTAACGGGAGCAACGTGGCGGACCGGTTCCATTCGAATGTTCGTTACAACCGCACAGCCCTCGACATTCTGAAGACGGGGCATATGGTTTACTGGGACACGATTTGCGAAGCTCCGGCCGACGTCTAGATACGGTTGAAGAGGTGCTGCGCAACAAGCACACCTTGGATGCGTTGACGCTGGGCCTATTCAGGTCCTCTGTACGATTTTTGTTCTGGGATTTGGGGCGTTAAAGAATGATGGACACCTCGTATGGTAGCATCCAACGAGCTTTAAAATTGGAGTTGATGCGACTTGTCTTGGGCTGGGGATTGATGCCTGGGCTTCGTGCCTGCAGGATTGGGTCTTGAACTATTTGTCACTGGGACGAGGTACGAGTCTCTTGGGTCGAGGCGGATTCCCACGGTTGTGTGCTGGCTTCGTGGTTCGAACTGCCTATTACCGGAACTCGATACGACTTGTCTTGAGCGAAGGTGGATGCTCATGATATTTGGCTACAGGGTTGAAGTCTCGAACTACATGTTACCGGAAGGAGTTGCAAGCCTCTTGGGCTGGAGATGGTTACTTGAGATATGGTTCGAACTACCTTGTTATTGGAGCCCGTCTCTTGGGATGGATATGGATGCCCGTAATTTACGCTACTCTAGCTGGCCGCATGGCATTGCACATTCTCGAAGTAAGGCTGAGCGGAAGTACTGGGTACTTGTTGTTCTGTATGGAGAGTGGTAGATGTAGCGTTGTAATAGCATGGTAGTAGAAATGCACAAGCTTTGAAGTGTACTTTATGAAGGGGATGGGACCGGGACCGGGGCCGGGTCTCGGTCTCGGTGTCTTTCGGGATTCGTGATCCGATCTTTTTTGTTATCTGATTTTCTTTTATTCTTTTTCAGACAAGACTATTCTAGAGGTTCTTGGTGTCGTCAAATGTATGGGAAAAGATGTGGTGAGACGGACGGGGGATATGACATGCGTTTTCTTTGGGGGGGGGGGGCAATCAAGGGGTGGGAGTATCCGTGCCGTTGTTAGTGCTGAGGTGGGAAGGGGCCCACGGTCTTGACCCGGCAGGAGGGGTGACATTCAACCAGGAGTTAGTTGCCGAGGTAATCCGTCCTTGAGAGCAGCGAATCCTTGTTGATATCTGAGTTGAGTTTTCTCTCTCTACTTTCGAACAATACAACCAACCAGCTGGGGATCAAAGTTTACCAACAATGCATCGTCTGTGGATCCGGGGGGATGGATGATGGGCCCAGGCGGTCTCGTCTGATAATCGCCTTGGTGTATGTAAGGTATGGATTACCTGTATTGATTGTAACTTCCAGTTGTACGGATTATTACCTAGGTAGGTAGCGATATATTTGGGGATTTTCCTCCGATTTTATTACAGGCTTACTAGGTAGGTAAGGTGTGTAGGTACCCCAGCTCAACACAGACTGGACTCGGTCGACCGCAAAGATAAAAAAGAGAAGGTGTGTGTGTACACGACGTTAGCCTCACGGTAATGCCATGCCATGCCCATGCCATGCGGATGTAGCCAAGCCTTTTTCTAGGGTGGTTTTTGTCTTTTTTTTGCGATGCGTTGCAATTTTGGTTGGATATAATCCGTATGGCGCGTTGTCATACAACCACCCCGACTCCCACGGGTGTCGGCAACTACGGGTATGATATTGTGAGTGTGCTTGCGTGCGGTGTGAGTGCGGCGGCGCATCTTCCTTTTTTTTTTTGTGTGTCTGGTGTAGTCCGTATGCAGGTAATCCGTAGGTAGGTACCTTAGTCAGATGCGGCAATCCCCCTTGGCTTGAATCGGTGATTATTACGGATTACGGATTTCCTCTCTCTCTGTTACCACTCAAGCAGTTGGTCGGATGGCGGGCACATGCGTTTCGTTCGTTGTTCGGGACTTGTGAAACTGGCAAACCTGACTATGTTGTCCCATGACATATGCTCCTCCTCCCGAGAAAGCAAGTCGCAAATTGCGGCAAGGAGGGGGAGGAGGCGGAGGCGGAGGAGGAGGAAGAGGGAGGTGATGATGATCACGATGACGATGCAGACAAAAACGAGCAAAAATAGGGCGGTGCCAAGAAAAGGGGTGATGCAGTGGTGCAGTGGTTTCCTTTGCCCTTTTAGCGCAACGTTGTAACTACACTACTGTTGTGTCCTCGGGATCGCCTTTCTACCTACCATGGTATTATTTTTTTTTACCGTCATACAACGTAATGTTGTGTGTTGTGTTGTGTTTGTGTGGTTTGACAGGTTTTCTTTGGGTGGTGGTGCTTGGGGTCTCCGATTTCGCTGCTTGCCCACGGTTTAGGTGTTGCTTTTCCGGTCATGGTCCAAAGTCTGTCAGTCGAGTTACGTACTCTCAAAAATAATCCCGAGATGTTTGAACACGCATCCGTGACATGCAGTTGTTATGCATGTGCGTTCCCTCCGGACAGAATTTTCTTCTGTTGCTTTTGCGTTCCTGCAGAAGCGAGGTGGATGCTTTCTTCTCTCCTTATCCACGGACGCACGCACGCAAGCTTCTCCTTCTCACAGAAGCGTATATAAATTCATCCGTACCTGGCCTGTACATACATGAAGCCAGGTTCTCCCGCAGGCAGGTACTCCATGGGCGGGCGGGAAGGAGAAAAGAACCCCAAAAATCTGCCTTCGCTTGTGTGTGTGTTTTTTTTCCTTCTCCCTTACATTTGCTCGCTGCTTGTCATCCATGCAGCCCACAGCACACTGCACACCAAGCCAGCCGGTCGGATCGACGGGAAGCTGTCGCCGTACACTATTTTGTTCCACATGCTGTCCACATATAAAAAAAAATATGGGACTGACACACACACAAACCCGCGTTCTTGAAGCTGTCTGACCTGAGGAGAAAAAAGCTCGGGACGATCCGAATGGTTCGCTTGTAACAATGTGGAAGAAATGCAACCCGCTGCTGTGTGGCTTTTTATATCCCGGGTTTTTGGTGAGTTAAAAGGCTGAATTGTGTCGATCTTATGTATAACACGATATATATACTTTGCAAAAAGGAGACGCTTGGGACGATTGGACAGAGAAAAGGATGTGCTCTAGGGGTTTGGTTTGGTTGCGCTGAAGATGGAGTTGCTTGGATGCATCAGGCACCTGCGTATGTACAAACAAGACCACACCCAACTGTTTTGTTTCCGGGATGACGATTCCCATTTCTCCATAATTTTAGTCTGCACAATGGAGCCGCCCGCTGTAGATCGGCGATCTGAAGTGGAGAATGAATTCCTTTGCGTCGCTTCTTTTTCATCATGGAACAGTTGCATTGCATACCTGAAGGTACCCCCCCTCTCTCTTCTCCCTTCGCTTTAAACCCCCCCTTTTTCCTTCTCCATCGGATATCACCTCCACAACCCGTCGGTCGGAAATTTTTTTGCTTCTTGACAAGCAACTCTCCCGTGTAGGCATACGGTTGTACTATGCCACGAAATAGGAAAAAAAGTCTTGGACCCTTAAATGTTCCGTGGCTAGGTAGGTATATCACCAGCCGGCATATACACACCTAGAGCGTGCCAACACGGAAATGTCTGGGCGCCACTTAACACACTGTGCTCTAGAAGAAACATCCTGCGTGCGGCTTTCCTGAAACGTCCTTCCTTGAGGGAGCCCAATCGCGATCCTTCGTGACTCGAGGCTAAAGTAGAAGAAAGGCTGATGGGACAGTGGACGTCAGCTGTGGTGGCTCAGTGCACCGAGAAAACACACAAACTGCCTTCGTCACATACCCAGCAAATAAACCCGGGGGTTTCACTGCTGTCGTCTTGTAGTCTACATGGGAATGGCGTGAAGCAGACAGACCGACACCTTGTGAGCTCTGCCATGCATGGTTGCGCTAGGTACAAGGGAGACCGATTTGAGCGAGAGAAGCGCCGAAGACGAGAAACACAACCACCATCCACCCAGTCTTCTTCTTCTTCTTCCAACCAATAAATAATTCGATGTTGCATAAACCCAAACCGATGAGTTTCTCTCTTCCATTCCCAACAAGTTCAAAACCATGACAACGCACCCCGCATATCCAACTCTCCAACAAAACAACCCAAACCAGGACACACAAGCAGAAAGAAACACACAGTAACGCCGCACATGAAGCCCTTACACATAACCAACCACAACTGTAACCTCCCATTACTAACACCGACCCATCCGATCTACCTCTCCACGCAAAATTCTCCCCCCCCAAACAGGTACAGACCGACGATCTATAGAGGGTCCCTTAATTATGTAGCCCCGGCTGCCGTCCATGTGTCCCCAGTCATCTTCCCTAGCATCCTGGCATTCTGTTACTGTACAAAGTTCGAACTTCGCCAACCCGGCCATACCGCGGCCCACGGATGCCACGGAAAGCTACCTATATGTGGCGTGGAGTTACTCCATCCCCGCCGCACATTACCTGAATACGTCCCTGACCTTGCACAAAGCACGTGGAACTTCTCGCGGCCTCGCCCTTCGCTCTACGTGTAATCCTCCCGAAATATGACTAGATCAGCATGGGGCGGATGGAACCGCCCGTCTGGGCCACTTCCCCCCTCCCCCGTTTTCACACCTAGTTATTCATACCTGCCTTTAATCACAAAAATCAGGAAATCGGGGAATGTTTTGTCGACAATTGCAACTGTCTAACAGGGAATACCCCAGCAAACTAAAACTCCATCGTCCATTGTTCCCCCTTCCCGTTCCTTGCTCACCGTGCCCAGCCCGACTCCGAACCCTATGTAGTCATAAAAAACCGTGCCACCGACCCTGACCCCGAGCCCTATTTTGCCTTGGCTTCCCTGCTGATGAAAAGAGGTTGCATAAACCACAAACTTTGTTCAACGGGAATAACCATGCGAGACACAAAGAAAATGCGTTATGTACGATGCTTGCTTGAGTAAAAAATGGCAAGACTAAGGATATATTCCAAAAAAACGGGAATCCCCGAAACAGACACGAAAACCTCCCTGACCCCAAAAAGCAAAAGCAACCTCCTCAACTTTTTAATTCTCTCTTTTTATGCCGTAGCAGAACCCCGACCAGATGGATATGGAGAAACAGAGGCAAGAAAATAGAATCAAAAATCATCAAGTTTCATGCCCAATAGAAAAACCGTTGAAAACCAAAAACATCCGCCCCATCCTAGCGCCTTGGAAATGTGACTCCAGAATGCCCGTCCTATGGTTGAAACCCATCCTGCATTGCCGCCACCCAGCACACGAGTAGAAATGCGACAGAAAATTGTGGACAAGATATATATGTATATGTACGTGGCAAAAAGGACTTTCGTTGCAATGAAATTCGCCGCGCCGAGCCGGGAAGATTGAGGGGTCCGACCGAGTTGGTGACTATTGCGTCGTCGTCTAAAACATCAATTCATTCGTTCTTTTTCGTGTTATTGACCATCCCAGTAGGCTGGGAGGTTGGCTTCTGTCGGCGAGTCCGTGAAGCTGGGCAGGCCAGAGTAATCGCCCATCCAGAGCCCCGGGTCTTCGTCCAAGCTGTAGCCCGTGTACCCGGCCGACGTGCCCGCAAGCAATGTCGACTCGTCACCAGCCAGAGATGAAGGCGTCGGAAGGAACTTGTTGCCGGCCTTGATCAGATGATACTCATCAAAGTCAAAAGCACCAAGATCCGTGCTGGTCATCAGCCCAGCCTGGCCGAGAGGGTATCCATTGGCAGCAGTGCTGTTGCGGTAGTGCACATCGAAATCGTCGAGGGGATTGGAAAGAAGATCCTCGGCTTCGGAAACCTCGCCAGAAGTCGAGGTGTTGGTCGTCAGCGTCGGGATCTGCTCGGAGCCCGCGTAGTCGTATGTGCCGTAGCTTTGCGACTGGCTATAGCTCGACGGGGCAAAGTCGCCTGCTTTGTTGGCAAAATTGAGTCCGTCAAAGTTGCTCCAGTCGACCGAGGCGGCGCTCAATCCGGCGCTAAACAGCGGTTGGTCGTGGTCGGATATGCCGCTGAAGAAGTCGGCGCTGTTCGGGACGTACGGAGTGTACTTGATCGCCGAGAGATCCAAAGGCGGCAGCGCTCCATTGAGCTGGGTGAACGAAGAGCCAGTCATCAAGGGCGACGCGGCCTCGGATTTGACCCGGCGCTGCATCTGCGTGACCACCTCGCCGGAGCCACTGCTCGAGGGGGACTCGGCCGCATGCGAATCACTGCCACTACCGGCTTGCATCAGGTTGTCGACAGACCGGTTTCCGACGCTGCTGCTGCTGTGCAACGAGTTGACGCGGTGGATCTGGTAGGGCCCGCATTTCTGCGAAACCTTGGTGTGCTTGTATGTCGGCTTGTGATGTCCGTTGGCGTCGAAGGCGAGGAGGCCGTCTGAGCTGGTCGTGTTAGCACGCCGGCGGCTGCGGGAACCGGACTTGGACGTCTTGGACAGGGCGGCGTCGGCATCCGAATCCGACTCGGGCACCGTGTCGAGGATGAGGGGCTCCTTTTTGTGGGAGCAGGTGCAGCGACCGCCGTGGTTACAACAGCAGCTATCTGCAGACAGAAGAACACAATCAGAGGTCATTCCCAGTCGGGGGCAGCCATACGGCGGCAGCGCTCACCCTTGTGACCCTCGACGGTCGTCTTCAAGTGCATGCACTTGTGCGTCTTCTCGCCGCAGTCGCACTTGACGTGCGAGGCGCGCGACTTGCGCATGGCCCGGCAGTGCTGGCATTGCGACACCGGCCGACCCTTCTTGTTGATGTGCTGAAGCGGCCGATCTGCAGTTGCACAGGCATTGTTAGCACGGCATCCCCGCGGCTGGGCTCTGGGCTGTGGGCTCGAGGGCAATTGGAGACGGACGGCATCGGCCACGGATTGGAGATGAGGGGCAGCTTGCAACCAAGGTTGCGAAACTCGCCCACAACCCCTCGGTTGCAGCTCGGCCTGGCCCAAAAGGGCTAAGCGGTAACTAGGCGCGAACAGCTCCCTCCTGCTTCGCCGCGGCATGCATGCAGCTCGAAACAGAGAGCTCCTCGGCCGGGCTGGAGAGCCTGTGAGAAAATAGCGATTGAATCACTCACCACTGTGCTGGCAGTTGCTGACGCGATGGCCCCGGACGCAGGCCTCGCAGGCATACTTCTCGCCGTTGATGAGCATGGCTGCTGGCTGGCGATTCTCGGCTGTCAGAAGTACGACGCAGGGCGGTTGGCGGCTCACGGTCCGTCGTTCGCGGTGCTGGCTAATCCAAGGGGGAGCCGAACCCGCGTTTTCCGAACACTGCTACAGCAGACGGCTTCTCGACGCTGCAGCACGGCAAAAGTCCAAAACGAGCCCCTAGAATCGAAGGCACCCCGTGTGTGACTCCACGCTCGAGACAAGAAAGGTCGCAGGCCAGGAAGCCACGGGCTATCGGGTCATTTCTCGGTCGGGCTGGGGTAGGGCGAGGCGAAGATGTTGGAGTGTTGAAAAGCTGAGGACTCAATCGGAGCCGACGCCGACTGGCATCCAGGGATGAAATGAAATAAAAATAATGTGGGTTGAGTGGAGATTCAAGAGGCCGGTCGTCGAGGTCTAAGTCGAGAGCTTCCTCAAGCTGCAGTGCGGTGGGGTTCTCAGGTCAGGTCAGGGCACAGCCGGGAGACGGGATGACGGCGGCCGGAAAAAGTTTGGGAACTCCTCGCCTGGTGCTCAGCTCGGTGCGAACCAAAAACCAGGCCTGGTGCTGTCCCTTAGCTCAGCACACCACAGCCGAAAAAAAGTTGGTGTGACGTGACAGAGCTCCCGGGTGCGGCCAACGGGAAAGGTCGAGCAGCTTTCGGCGGCCGGACAGGCGGACAGGCGCAGACTGCGGCGAGAAACCGAGTCGAGGTGGCGGGTTGGTGACCAGGTCGGGTGCGATGGAAGCCGGGCTGGGGCGGCCCTCAAGCTTCAAGCATGCCCAGCAACGGACAATAAGCAACGGCCGGGGCTGGCGGCGGACGAGGGACGGCTGGATCGAGAATCGACTGGCGAGAAAGAGTCCAGAAGAGTGCGTTCAGGTTTCCGAGAAGCACGGCGGGAGGTGGGCGCTTTTTAATGACTCCGGCGTGGGTAGGTTAGAATGCAAGCTCCATAATAAGCGTCGTTTGGGAGATCGCGAAACTGGGGCACCAGCACGACCTGAACCAGGCAAGCCCCGGGACGGCGAGCAGAGATGGGTGACGAAACGAACGAGAGATGGTGGACCGCTTGGGCAGAGGCGGAAACGAAGTACTTGGTTACAAGCGATGCGGTACCGGCTACACTGCTGCACTTGGCAGCCCGAGGTACGTACTGCAGCTGCACATCAGATCAGCCAGGGCCCTCAGGGCAGGCACGAATTGGGGGGCCCGCGACGGCCGATGGGATTTCTCTGAAGGCTTGGAGAGCGTGGGATGGCTGTCGGCGCAAGTCGGGGCCAGCAGGAGAGCTCTCTGGCTGTGTGGGCGGCAGCTGGCCTGTGAGTGGGAGGAAGGAGGGGGGGGGGTTCTCCAAGCTAGCTGGCGAGCCAGGAGCCGCCGCCTTCCTCGTTGGGTCGGTCTGTGGTTCGGGCAAGACGGCAGCAGCCAGCCCAGGTTGTACTCGATACCTCAACCCGCGCGTCACCTTCACTTTGGAGCTGTCATCGCGCAGGAGAGCAGCAGCACGCCCCTAGAAGGCATTTTGTGCGGACCTCTAGTTCCCAGCCTTCCACCCATTCCGCCCAAGGATGTTCACACCAGTTTACGCTCACATATCCTCACATCGGCGACCCCCGGCTTGCCCCCCGTCTGGTCCCGTTGCTGTCGAGCATCCTCCCCAAGCTCCCCTCTGCACCCCAAACTGCCACGGAGCGCATCTCGACGGCGAGTGCCCGAGTAAGGCCCGTCTACGGTCTCCGGCTGCCTTGGCCATGTATCTCCATTTGGAGCTGACCCGCTGCGCTGCGCAGTGCTTCATTTCCTTGGCGGTCTGACGGACCGGATCTGAGCAACCGAGCTCCCACTGTAGAGGCATTGCCATCGCACAAGGGCTCGGCGACTACGCACTCAAACATTTGCAGTTAGGACGCCGGCTGGCAGAGTGCAGACGACGCCGGCCAACAATGGCGCCTCCAGCACCAAGCGGCGGTACGACTTCGCTCTCGATGGGTGGGGTGCCCAGCCCAGGTCCCCACGGCGGCGCTTCTCGAGATATGGGTAAAAACACCAATCAAAAAGGGAAAACAGGAAAAGACCCGGGCAATTTCGACTAGCAATCCCTCATGTACGATGCGGTGCATGGCGATTTCGCAGAGCGAAAGAGCTGCGTGCATCCGGGCCCGCAGCCGCAAAACCGCTCGCTGCCTCCGCTGTTCGGTCGCAGCATTGTTGGTCTGCTTGTGAGTTCTTGGTGGGCGGGGGAGCATGGTGGTGGTGGTGGTGCATCTTTCTTCCAGGGTCCAGTCTGGGCTTCTTGACCTGCAAGCCCCACGCTTGCGGCTACGGCAGCAGGCCAGCTTTTCAGCGACGGTTCGTGGGAGGCATGCAGTTGGATGTCATGACACGCTTCGTTCCGACAATTCCCATGCCACCACACTGGGCGGCACTAGCCACTCACGACGCGGGGCGGGCCCGACGGCTTCGACGCTCTCTCCGATCCACCACTCACCACGGCCCATGCTGATATCCTTTTACAGCTTCTGCGCTGAAGAGTTTTCTTGTTCTCATGTATGCCCGCAGATGGGCGCCGGTTCATCGTCAACTCTGTTGCAGGACCTGCATCAACCCAACTTGACAAGCATCTGGGATGTCGGTACACCTGCAGACTCGACGCAGCTACCTATGCATGTTGAGATGTGGAGTTCTCGACACGGGGTTCACGACAGGCACGGGCTTGGGTCTCGGAAGCTCAAGGCCGATACTCCCTGGCAAAGGCCTTGGGGGTTTGGCGATGCGGCACCGCTCTTCCTTCACCGGCAGCATTGTCCAGCTAACGGCCAATGCCATCAGATTGGGGGTCTGGCGCAGATCTGCAACGCCGTCTGTTGTTGCTCCTGTTGAGAATGACGCGGCGGTTGCTCCGCGCCAGCGACGAAGTCTCGGACGACTGGCTGAATCGCTGCTCCCTTGGCGGCCGGTGTCGAGGAGGATCAATCATGGATTGGGGCCCCGCCTCACATCCCGCGCAAGAGACCCGAATAAAGGCTATTGTGCCATTCGACAGCCTCGCCAGCCGTTTGTGCGAATGCCGCGGTGGAAGATTGACGAGACCAAGGCCGCTAGTAGAGGGCCGAGAAGCTCACAAGTACAGGCTTGGCTGAATTTCGGTCGGCAAACAGAGTATTGGGCATCTGTTTGCCGCCCGTATAGACCTAAGCCGTAAGATTTCAGTCGATTAGAGGCAGAGTGAGCCGTAAATTGCCAGCCGTCTTGACGCCTGGGCTACCCATTAGCGGCACCCGCACAGTCTGGCACCTGAGCTTCGATTGTGAGAGAGCAGCTCGCAGAGAGCTCCATCGCACATGCCGCTGACGACAAGAGCTGCCGTGCCACGGGCTAATCTGGACCCTTCAGTGCCGGTCGATATTTGGGCATTCTGCTGGCATGTCGGCACGGAATGGAAGTGGACATGATGTTCATCTTCCTCAGACCGCCAAGCGCTTGGAGCCTTGTGCAGACATTGCCCACAGCGATGTCTTCTTGTTACCTCAACGAGTGTGTAAGTGCGACGACTCACTCAGTGGAAGGTTCTGCCCGCAGTCCGTGCTTTGCTGGCCGGGTCGGCGGGGCTCTGCCACTGCCTCTCCACCTCTGCCTGCCCGGCAAGCATGCAGCGCAGAAATCCCGTTGCTGCGTCGCAAAATTTTCACCCACACCTCACCGAGCTTTCGCCAGCCCGCAACACCAGTGGCTCGTCGTCGCTGCGTGACGCCATTCTCGATCCAATCGTAGGCCTTGCCTCAAACAGTCTAATGTTCCCGGCCTTTTCCCTTCTCAAACCCCCCTCTGTCGCCGTCGTCAAGGCCGAAGACGGTCCTTTGCAGCAGCCCAGGCAGAGAGGGTGCTGCATCGTGGCATTATGTCTCCTGACCCCAAGCGCTCCAATCGATTCCTCATCGACAACGCAGATGCTCACCTTTCGACGACTGGACGGCCCTACTGCCGGATACACCATGTCCAGCTTGCCAGCGTACGCCAGATCTCAAACTGCCATATCCATCCGGTCCGCCGAAGTGTCGAATTCGACAGGTAGTTTGAGTGAGCATGCGTGACCATAGCCGTTGGTTACACTGTCAGCTCTCACCTGTTGCGCCTGCCAAGCGCGGCCCCTCAGTCAAGTCAGATTTGGGGTATCTGAACCGATCCCCGTGCCCGGCCGCGCTCCGACCTGGCCACCACGGGGAACGGGAAGACTCGGCTCCTTGGTTTCCCCCATATTACGCTTCCGGCTAGCAGCGAGCTTGGAAGACATGCGGCACACACCTTCGCTCAGGTGTATCACGAGCCTGACGCGCCTGCCTCTTCACATGCGGCTGCTTTGGAGGCAATCTGAACTGCCTTGGGCTTCCGTCGTTGGCAGGCATATGAGACGCCAAGGGGGTTCTCCGTCTGCCGAACCATTGCCAATGTCGCTTCGCCGGCCCGAATCGGTCGGAGGGTCGGCCGTTTCGTCGATCGGCGCGATGCTTGGATCAACAAGCATGTCAACCTCACAAACTCAGGAGCGCGAGACTTCAATGTTTGGTTCAGCTGTCAGGCACGCCGCTGGAAGCTAATGAAACAATAACCGAATCGATCGCACCCTGATCCCCGGGCTCCCGACCTCGACGCTAATTCTGGGCTGATGGCAAGCCCTGCCAGTTGTCGGGCTCGAAAATAGTTCGGCTTGTGAGGGTTCGATCGGCCTGTGTAACCACATGGGTGGCTTCGGTCAATGTTCTAGAAAAACGACTCCGCAATCTCACCTGGGTTCCCCTCGATGTACCTAGGTACTTCCAAGCGAGGTATCCCACCCCCCTGTGGACGTCAGCAACACCATCGTCCTCAGCTTTGAGTTAGCTGCCACGATGGACAACTTGTGGAATCATCGCCAAGTTGTTTCGGATTGGGCAAACTCATCTCACCAGAGAGGTTGTCGGCATCCTCTCCAAAATGGGGTCCACTGATCAACAGCTGATGCTCGCTGCTCGACAGCTAAGTATCATGCGGTCTGCCTCGACGGGGATCGTCTGGACCACAGCACAGGGGAAGCCATCGCAGCTCCTCGTCATCCAAGACGGATGAGCGGGGACGCCCGCCCCAATAGCATGGCTAGCCTCATTGTCAACATGGCAGAAAGCTCTGCTCTGCATACCGTCATACGTATATCCACGGCTGGAACAAGCGCAAACGCCTTGTTCCCGGCCTGTCAAAAGGGCCAAAGTTTGGACAGCTCTCATTGGTAGAAATTGGCGACGAATGAAAAGTTTGTCGACACCCTCAGCAGCTCAAGTGAGCAGCCTACAGATGCACCTTTGGTGCGACAACCCCTCATTTCGCTCGATGCGATTACATACCCACCTCCAACACCCCAAACCCCCACGCTGACAAGCTCCAATCTCTCCATGAAATCTGCAGAGCCCCCATGCCTCAGACACCGTCCTGGCCCGAGCCGCCGCTCTCTGGAGATGTGCACATTGCAGCAGCAGCTCACCGGAATGGGGGTCACACCAACAGCACCGGTGTCGCCGTCTTTGTCGGGCAGGTGTGAGAAGCAATGCCGGGGTCATCACTGTTCACCTTCCGGCACAAGCACATGTATCAGCCAACCCTCTACCTGGCGAGGGCGCAAGCCTGCGTCTTCAGAGATTTCAAAGGATTGCGCATCATGCGAAGTTGTCTGCCCGACGGATGTCTCGACGTTTCAAGTGGCTCCAACATCGAGTGGTGTTGATGGATCCTGCAGGGCTCGAGAGGACTTGTAGCACATCGGCCCATGCCAGGTTCAGCCCTAGTGGTGATTCATGATGCTTGAGCAGGCCAGAAGCCGCTGAGATCTCGGGCGCGGTAGCCACACCAGACTAGGGGTGGTTAAAGAAGGTCTCTTTGATCGGTTACGCTCCCCCGGGGACAAAAGACCCTGCCACGGCCAGCAACGCTCCTCGAGAGCTTGCTGCTCCGGCGTCATTTCTCCTACATGACGTTGGAAAGCTACCAGTGGCAGAGATGAATTCTCAAGACCCATTGCTGGGCACCCGTATCTAGAGGTCGTCTTGATTCTCGATGAGACTATGGGAATCAGTAGAGGTCACATACTACGACATGGCGCTGGGCTTGGCATCATGGACAGACTCTGTACTAGGTTGTCGGGAGCCGTTGACAGGCAAGGCCTGATGTCAGTGAGATCGGCACGTGTGTGATGATATGGGGTGTTTAAACGTCACTCGCAGCATACATGGGAAGTGGTGGTCTCGGTTTTCCATGTTCGGTGGCATCATGCTGTGCATGGCCGAAAAACGTCGGCCAGTCTGGGGAAGCAGATCCGTGTCCGTGGCGGGCGGAAAGCGGAGAAGCTATGGCCACATCGGAGGGGGGAGCTCCCCGCCGGCCCAAGCCTGGCGGCGTCTTGCGCTCCTCAGACCGCGAGGGCGGCATTGATTACCATAGATACTACCCTTATAGGAGTTTATATACCACTAGATTACAGCGAGTTTCGCCATACTGTATATGCTGGCTTGCTGCGTAGTCTCGAGATCGGAGTCTTGATCGATCGGCGACCCCAGGTACTGAGGCCAGGAAGAGAGTGGCAAGGATGATAAGAAGTTCGATGGCTGCTCACCAAACCCAGAGTAGAAGTGAAGCTCAGGGTGGGTGTGCAGCCCAAGATAAGGTGATGATAGCGTGCAGAATTGAGGATTTGTTCAATGGCGTCATGTTATCGGCTATCGTATCTTGGTAGCGATGCTTTCCACGCGGCGGCCCCGCTTGCTGCGTTCCGACGAGCTGATGGGCAGGTAAGGCGAAGGAGCCGGCGGGCTGGTTGTCATCAGCCGTTCGCCGGCTGAAGGGGGCCTCGAGTGGTGGGGGAGAAGGATAACACGGCTCACGATGTAGAGCAACTAGGGGGCACGTGGGGAAAGGGATGGACCATGGCGGATCACGGCTCGCTAGAGAACGCCATGTTGGGTCCAGTCTAATGCACCAGGCTCACAGGGTTCTTGGGGTTTTGCTGTGTTTTAGTGTCCGTCAACCATTGATTCTTCAGGGTGGTGGTTCCGCCGCTTTGTGCTTCGGCTTGGGAGAAACAGTGGTCCCTCGGTACCGTATCCGTCCGAAACCACACAGCGTGCCTCCCCGCAACGGCAATTGTGGGGATGGAGCCCCGCAGACGGAGACAGCCGAGCGGTATGTGGAGGTCTCGTTGTCGGTCGATGTGTCGCTCTTTCCCATCCGGTTGGACGGCGGGAGACGTCTTATCGACACCATCAGCAGCAATCCGGGCAGACACCGGCACTGCACCAATCCAGCCTGCAATAGGATTTTCCGAGGGTCAGAACGGAAACTCGACACCGCGCGGACGGCCGCCGGAGACACAACAGTCCGTGCAACTTCTCCGCGGGTGCGCCGTGGACTTCCCGGAGAGCAAGGTCTCAAGGCTGTCGCTGCGCTTCGGCCGCCGCCATGCACCACGCGCCGAAGCCGGGCGCTGACCCGGAAAGGTACTACCATTGCAACCAAATCCCTCCCGAACGCGCGGAAGGCTAACGGAGATCGCCAGACCAACCCACGTTGTCTTTGTCGGCGCCGGCGCCGTGGGGTGTTTCTACGCCTCTAGACTGCACCACGTAAATCTCTCCCCCCCCCCCCCTTCTCATATCTCTTTCTATGCTGTACTGACACGGTCACCAGCCCACCCACAACATCCACACCTCGCTCATTGCGCGGTCCAACTACGGCGTGCTTGTCCAGGATGGCGTCCGGCTCCTCACCCACACCTTTGGCGATTACACCTTCGTCCCGCACGCCGTCTACCCCAACGTTCCATCGGCCGCGTCGGCTCAGAAATGGGACTACGTCGTCGTAACGACCAAGGCGCTGCCGGACCGGTCCGACGACGCCGCGCTGATCGCCCCCCTCGTCGGACCTGACACATGCATCGTGCTGATCCAGAACGGCGTCGGCGTCGAGGCGCCCTACCGCGCCCGGTTCCCCGGCAATCCCATCGTCAGCGGCGTCACGGTCATCTCGGCCGAGCAAGTCAGCCCGGGGACGGTTAGGCAAAACCGGTGGACGAGGATCCATCTGGGCGGGTATGGTAACTCGGCAGCCCTCGAAGCTGGGGCGGAAAGACAAGATGGTGAGCTAGAGAGAAAGAGTGACAAGCGGGCCGAGCAGATCGGCGACTGGTGGACGCGGCTCGGCGGGATCCGCGACGTCGAGGTGGCCGACGAGATTGGTCTCCAGACGGTGCGCTGGCACAAGCTGTGCATCAACGCGGCGTTTAACCCCTCGGCCGTGCTGTGCGGCGGGCGCGGCAACGCCGATATGGTGCGCGACCCGGAGCTGCGGGCGCACCTCGCCGCTGTCATGAACGAGATCTGGAGCGCGGCTCCGCGGATTCTGGGGAGGCCGTTCCCGGCGGACCTTGCTACCCCCGACAAAATACTCAAGAGCACGGAGCGGAATGTCGGCAGCAAGCCGAGCATGTTGTTGGACTGGGAGGCGGGACGGCCGATGGAGATTGAGGTTATTCTGGGGAACCCGGTGCGGATCGCGCGGGCCAAGGGGGTCGAGCTGCCGAGGATGCAGAGCTTGTACGCTTTGCTGAAGAGCGCGCAGGCCGTGAGGGAGCAAGCTAAGGGGAAGCTTTGATAGCCAGCACGATTTTTGACTATATATGTGCCTTGGTGTATATATGGGTTTCCAGAGTGGTCTGGGCCCTTGGTTGTTTATATATTCTCCGCGTCCTTACCATTAGGTTGAGTGGACCTTGTAGAGTCACCAGTATCAAAGAGACTTGTCCATAACCTTTGAAGATGAACCCGGGCGGCTCCACGTCCATCAGTTCAGGGTTATGGGAGTTTTGGCCCATATAGCTCCCATATTCTCAGCCATTCTACTCAGTTAAGACGAAAAGTTATTCGAGTGAGGAGCACAATGACCTTAGCGGCGTGGACATCTGAATCCCCCTCCCTGATACTTGGCCACCGGGCCTGCACCCGCGAACACACGTGCAACCACGACATCTCTGCCTTCAACTCTTCCATTATCCCGCCGTACGATTCTTCAGCCCCTATGTGTCGGTGATAAGGTTAGCATGATAGGAGACTGCTCCACGACCACCTTGTTCGTTGTGTTGACGCTGTTTCGATTTACACTTGGTTGACTCTGAACAAGGCATCTGATAGGGGTGCACCCCCCTTTTGCTACGGGTGCATCCCCCGCCATGGCGTTTTACGCATCTGCCCTCTAATTTACTGTCGATATCTTTCCTGAAAGCTGTATATATATATTTGTTAGAGGCATATCTACTATATATGAAGGGGTTTAAACCTGTAAAGGCTGATAAAAGTCAAGGTATATGGCAGTTACGTTTATTCCTAAACCCCTAGGTATGCATTGGGTCGAGACCTTTTATCTCTTATTTCCGGTAGATAGAGGTTTCTGAACATAGGTAATTGATAGATCGTAAAGCCCTTATTGATAACCCTTTTGGCATTGCTAATTCCGCCGAAACGCTTGTATCTGAGGATTTACGCGAAAAGTTTATCTTTAAGGGGATGCACCCGTAGCAAAAGGGGGGTGCACCCCTATCAGATACGCTGAACAATGTGCGGTTGAAACTCGAGTTGTGTCGAGAGGCGTGTATTTGGCCTGGACACTGGAAAACGAGGCCATAGCCACCACTGTATTTTAGATCGCTTGAGTCTCGGTGAGAGTCACTGGCCCTGATCTCGCCAGACAAACGCATAAGAGACTCCCCCTGGGGGGGGGGGGGGGGGGGGGGGGGGGGGGGGGGGCGGGGGCGGGGGCGGGGGGGGCGGGGGGGGCGCCGCCCGCGGGGGGGGG